>OY757910.1:94715000-95315000 GCA_963585895.1 Sepioteuthis lessoniana | reverse complement strand
ACTTTTTTTCATTAGGAGAGTTTTGTAAAGATAAAATATTATGCTCTTTCTTTTAAACTAATTCTACACACTTTTCTTTGATTGCTGCTTGCAATTAGCCTAATAGTAAGCAGTACTTTTTCAACTCAATCATTTTGTTTTCCAAGTTTATCATGAGGACTGTTTTCCAATCTTACTAAATAACATAATATCACCTTGTTTGGATGAAGATTAGATTTTGGTTCAATTAGTAGTGGTTCATTTTCCTTGCCACAATCTCCTGCATTCCATGTTTTTCTAAAGCAGAGATCCTCCACATGCAGCTCTTCATCCAAATTTAAAAGTTGACAATGAAGAATTATTATAACTGCAGAGAGAATTCATTGATCTTCAGCATTCAGAAGATTTGAACTTCATATTTCTTGCTTACCACATGCTCAATAAGAACCACATGCTTCCATCTGGAAGACTGCCCAAATTTATCATCCACACTGAGCAAGTAGCGAGCATGTTTAACACTATGTAGCACTGAACAGTTGTTAATCAAAATGAAGATGTGCTCCTTCTGTCAACCTCTTCAATTTAAGCCTGATATTACAGCTTTTTGTGATTACAAAGAACATCAGATGTTTCTTTGATAAATTATAATTGTTACCTTGCAAATTTAGCTGGGTTTTGTCCATTCAAGATTGTGGCCTGGAACCTTCCAAGTTAAAATGAAAAGGTCATTGTAATGGATCCAGTCTTTCATTGCCCCCTCACAATTTGTTAGAGGTAGGGGAGACATTTTCATTACATGTAAGCAGCATATTGCACACACAAATATGGCCAAGTTAGGTTTTTGAACTTATAACAAATGCACCCATCAAAATTATTAATATAACCAATCTACTGTAAATCTTGAACACATGATTTGAATATTTGCAAATTTAGAGTAAGTTGGCTATCTCCCAGATCATATTACATTGATTCTCAAATAGTAATGGTTTCCCTAACTGTAGAGCAGTGTTAAGCAAAAAATCTTCAGCAAAATCCTTCACTAAGCACTTTTAGTTCATTCACAGTAACTTTTCAATCAAGTGCTCAATTGTTTATTATTTCAGTCGCAAATTTACATTTCAAGTAAATTTTTAAAATGTTACTTATTTTTCCCTCGTTTCAATGTTAGAAATATTGAAACAAAAATCTCTTTTTAATGCACATTGATATAACAGCTGTCACAAAAACATCTAAACTCCAAGAGCTATCTTTTTTAAAGAAAAATCAAAACTAAACTCTACTAATGCCATCTCAAATACAATATAAAAGAAAAAAAAAACACTAGGCAAAAAAGCAATAATTACTAAAAACCAACCACATTTAAAGAAAAAATTCATTAAGATAAATTCAATTAAAACAATTTAAGATATGAAAAGATACTTATCTCATTTTGTAAAACTAGGTTATTTGCTCTTAAAACGTAAAAAGTAGGAAAGAAAGAAAGGATAGGCTCTTTCTTTTTCAGAAAAAGGGTAGGTAGGCAATTTTGTTAAGATTTAACAAGAGGTAAAATTGAATTCCAACTGAAAACTGAGTTGTGAAATCCGAAGTTTGAAACAACCGAATAATCGAAGAGAAAAATTAACTTCACAATCAAAGTTGAATGTAGATGGTATAGCTCAAAAATGGTTAGAAGTTTTTTGCCTTGTCAATAATTTTAAGTAGCTTTAAATACGAAATAACATTAAGGGAGGGGGAAAAAAATCTATATTCAATTGGCAATTGCCTGGTTCTTTTATTAAATATTGATTAAACTACAGGTGTTGCTTCCTCTGCTTGCTTTTTTAATCAAAGAAAAATCGCTAGAAACTAAATACATTTAATGGGTATTAATACACAAATTTTTAAAATATCACATCATTTAACAAGATATCCCCCTTGAAAAAAAAAACTGTTTTGGAAAATTTACTTTTTTCAATATTATCAAAAATATAAGATAGCTATCAAAAACAACAGGGTATCTCCCAAGACAATCCTACAAAGCCATTTTAACAGTGATAAAATCAATAGAGAAGTTAGGGTCATGTCACATGACCACGTTTTCAAGTAAATCTTCGACTGATTTTAAAGTTCTTATCACAAACTGTTCGTGGATTTTTCAAGCTTTCATTACCCATTTTAATACGTTTCTATTTTCAGAATACTGATCAACTATGTTTGTTTGTTATTTAAGAAAACAATACTTCATTATTATCTACGAGTGTTGTTTGTTTTGGAGTTTTGTTTGGGTTTTTTTGTGGGGGGGGGTCTTTTGTTTTGTTTTCTTTCTTGTTTTTTTATATGAAACCATTTTTTTTTTTCATTTGGAGTATGACAAAACCTGGAAAATAGACACTTGGGTATAGCACCAGGCTAGTTTGGTAATATAGCCGTTTTAAAACACGCTGTTGCTTCCATGGGCTAAAAATATCAAAATAATAGATACAACGAAAATAGACTAGCTATTTGTACTTATGGTAATAGCCTTAACTGAAAATAAGTAAACGAATGGATTACCTGAGTGAACAAAGAAAATGTTTTTGTTTCTTTTCCTTCGAGTGGTTGCCGGAAGAATTTCTTATGCGTCAGTAAAACTTATCGCCTTTCTCAAGAGGAGGGGAACACTAAAACCAGTGTCGATGGCACTAACGCCACTAAATTTTTAATATATAAATTTGATAATCTCAAAATACTTAGAACTTTTTCACAAACGTTACGCAGGTGTGGTCAGCTGATATAAGCTAAAGTCAGCTGACAAAATCCTGAACCTTAAAAAAGATAGATAAAAAAGGCCGATAAAAATTATTTTATGATTTTAGCTCTTCATACATACCTTTTGTTAGTTAACAAAAAAAAATGTATTCATCAATTGTCATTTGTAATAATAAACTATTCAAACACATAAGGAAGGAGAAGGTTAGCAAAAAAAAAAAAAAAAACAGTAAAGAAAAGCCTTTAATTTATATGACGAAGAACTGAATACTTAAACAAAATACTATTTGTTTGTATTTTATTTCGTTGTTCGAAATAATATTTTTATCTTAAGCTTTAACAGAGCTTTCATTTTCGTATTGTTTCTTTCCTTTTCCTTGTTAATTCAGAAAGGCGTTTCTCTTTCTCAAAATATTACTTACCAACTTAAAGATGGCACTAAAACTTATCGCTTGTTTTTGTTTTTTAAAAAAGAAAAATGACTGACAATATAGTACTATGAGATCAGAGAATAGTAGCAGCATATTTTTGTTGTATCCTCTAGGCTCTTGTCATCAATGTATTGTATGAACTTCATTCTTACTGCTACTAAACGACTATTATCACAACAAGAAGATACGTCTAGTAGTTGGCCCCCAAACTGCAACAATTTTGCCTTGACACTTAACAACAATCCAGTGGAAGAAAATAAATAAAAACGGTATTTTATTCTCATTACCTAGTACGAATACCAAAGCGAAAATGTGCTTAGTATTATATAATCATCCTTGTCTTTTTTAAAAGAAAATAAATAAAGCAATATTTACAGAATTATATAGCACTTCATTGTATGCCTGCTTATAATTCTATTGTTTTTTGTTTTCGTTTTTTCATACAGCTGAAAATGATAGTCGTAATCATGTGTATGAAAAAGAAAAAAAAACGAAATGAACCGATATTCAGTAAAAGCATCACAAAAAAAAAAAAAATAGGTGATGATTAAAGTTGAAGGAACGGGGTAGAAAGAGAAAAAAAGTATTAATGCCTTTAACCCCATCCGATTCATTCATTTATTTATTTGGACCTTTGAAAATCTTTAACAAAGAAATAAATAATATCGCCCTTGTTAATTTTCACATTTGGTCTGAAATTAAATAGTTAAATTGATAATAAATTCGCGTATTTAATGAATTGACGATACGGCCGTGGAATAATCAAAGGTCTAATCCAGTACAAAACACTGAATTTTCTCCTCGCATAACTTTAACATGTCATACGAGAAGTGATCGCCAGAATGCCACCCTTTTTATACCCGAACAACATCGTTTCTTCTTCCCCACTTCAATCGAACGAGTACCAACAACTTACCTATCTACTTACGAGTAGTTTCTCTTTTAAACAAACTACCTAAGAGATAACTTAAGAGAATTATTTTTACTTCGATAGACAAACAATTTTTAGTACATTTGTTTCGTGTGATAAGGAATGACATCGCTTGATCATAAATCAAGATATACCTTTTGTTGATTTTTTTTTTTTTACTCTAAATCATATTCAGAAAAAAATGTAGCTTTTAGCAAAACTAACTTTTTCGTAAGCTAAGAAAATTTTTTCATCGATAAAAAGAAAAACATAAAATCCACGCTTTTTTTATGAAGAAGGTAAGACCAAGGGTAAGTGTCATTATTATCTTAATGAAGAAATAAAATTAAGTGTATATCAATAAGATGACTTCAGTTCCTTTGAAAGTTTTTGCGTGTATGTGTTTTTTCACGATTTTATTAAATTATTTTTACTTACTGTTGAAACACGTGAATAGATAATAATGACGCAACCACTAAACGTAAAATTATGCAATATTTAGATGTTATAAAATAAATCATAAGAATAGGAATGTTGAATGATCAAGTTAATTTTAAACAAGAGTAACAATACGGGAACCCTCTTCTCTGAAATTAAATAAACTATAAATTTTCCGATGATATAATTTTTCTATACCTGATTTTCATTGACATTTTTACGGACACTAAGAATAGTCAAACAAAAACAATAAATAGTGACTAAAGAAATAAAGTATTAAAAATCTGTAGGCTTAAATATGTTTATGGAAAATTTCATTTGATTTAGAACTTTTATTCCATCCAACTTGAACTACTGGTATTATACCGTTTTTTTTTTTTAATTCAAATGGTTGGATTTTTTTAAATCAAAAAATAAGAAAATTAGAAAAGTATTTTTCAATTTTACAATTCGAATCAGTTATATATTATATCGATTTAGTTTCCGGATTATCCAAAAACTGAACAACAGTTATACATAGTCAATTAAAATGACAAATTTTTCAGTCATTGTATAAAAAAAATTGATGTGAACGTATCATGCAAAATAAAGTAAGTTAAAGATATTCCAAATATTGATAAAACAAAACATATTTTAAGACAAATGTGATAAATAAATAGTAAACACTAACTTTGTTTAAGTAATTAAACTTATTGTATCGATTTTGCAGTAAGTTTATGAACTAACATGACTTGAAAATTAACAAAAAATTGGTAATGTTTATAAAACGATAGAAAAGATGACATGCATAAAAGGGAAAAAGAGTATTTAAAATCAAGAAACAAACAAAAAAAAACGCTTCATCATTCTTTTCTTCTTGAACTAATCGATTTGATCAGTTTTTTCATTGAAATAGATAAATAAATAATGCTCATCCAGCGAGTTTTTTATGAATGGAAAGATATTGAGGATTTGACAAATTATATTTAAATGTCAAAATGCAGAGGAAACTGAAGGAAGATTTTACTTAGTAGTGACACTGTTCCATTCAAATTGAATAAAAATATTAATTTAACAGGCAATTGATGGGGAAACAAAGAGGGTGGGATTCATCTTTTTAAAAAAAAAATTTGCTATTTAAATATCTGTTTGAGTCTCTTTTATCCATTAATCTTTTTTTAATCGGACAAGCAAGTGTAGGAAAGAAAACATTTTTATCAAGCTTCTGAGGTTTAAAAAATGAGTTTTAAAAAAATCAATTTCTCTACAAAAGAAAAAAGTAATAATGAAAATTATTATTATTATTAATGTTAAAAGACCAACAGGAGTTATAATTTCTTTTCCACCTACCTAGAAAATATATCCTTCTGTCTTTTTTTAAACGGTCGTGATTGTAGTTATTCCTTCGTAGGAAACATAACGAGTGTATAGTAAAAAAAAAAGCCTACTGTTGTTATTATTCCAAAATCAGCAGCAACACGCACAGACACCTGGTGATATTTACACGCTAAGTCAAGTGAAGAAGACGACACGTTGATAACACAATTATTACTACTACAACTACTATTAATAATAAAGACGATGATAATAATAATAATCAGCGGCGGTGCCTGCTCGCCACTTTTCACCTAACAGCAGACTTGTTTCGTTTCCTCTATTCTCTTCCTTTTCGTCTTGGCTCTCTGAACAGTTTAACATCCACTTCCGCTGGTTTTTTGCACCCAATATCTAACAAGCCTCATGATTTGACAAAAATCCAATCATGACTTAACAAAGTACTTTTCTTACTTATCGAGAATGGCGATCATTAAATGATCTTAATGTGAGAAAAATTTTTAACAAGCAAAAATATGCATATTTAACTTAATCTTTGCACTTTAAAAATATGTTATTATTTCTTGTTTTGTCAGCATTTTTATAGTCCAGCATCAACTTCCGTTTCCTTATAAAAAGCATTAATGGCCGAACAGCATGTGTATGTACATGTGAAAAAGGTCTGTGTGGACCGAGAGTTTCGTCTTCTCATGCTTTCTTTATTTAAAAGATAAAACCAAGAAAAATCTGGCGAGTGTTCTTTTTTTTAACGCTTAATTTCTGTATTTTCAACTCATTTATTTTATTTGTTTGGTTTCAATGGTGATCACCGTCGTTGTTATTATTGGATATTGAATTGAAGACCTGCTGAGGAATGGTCACCTTTCGGATTACTTCATTTACTTTATTGTGGCTCTTGTTAGCACTAGTCAGTTGCCAACCACGCCAGCCAGCAACACCGACACTTCAACCGAAGGAAAAACAACAGGTTTGTATTCAAGATTATTAAAATGTATTGAATTTGATATAGATGTAAACAACCCCTCTTAAGTATTCTTTATGGAATTTTCTCTTTCTCATCAAGTGGTTCTACAATGTAAATATCAAAATGAAATGTTCATATTTTAGATTTAGGGATATAATCGATATTTTCTAATTTAAAAAAAATGTACACTTAATAATTTGGGTTAATTTTAGATTCTCCTCGGCTTTGAGCAGTCGCCATAAAAATTCTAAACTCTACCACGCTTAACTTGGGACGTCAATTTTTGTTTTAATACTTGAGATCATTTTTTATTACCTTGGTGGGTGTGATTTTAACGATAGTTTGTTTTTGTTTTCGGAATAGTATACTAGTTTGTTTGTTTTGTTTTGTTTTTTTCTAAGCTTTACTTTGTACCCATCAAACTTATCAACAAACAAAAGCTTCCGTTTTTATTGTAGCAGTTTTTGACTTGTAATACTAACTACTTTTCAGAAAATTTAATTTATAAACTAAATTTTCCCTCTCCTACGTTTCTCTTTTAAGGAAAGAAAACGATGACTTAGGTGTACACGGATTATATGATTGATTACAGCTCCTAACACCTTTTTACCAGAAAGAAAAACTAAACAAAAACGTTTCAGCAAATGCTTTAGAAACCTTTTTTCCCGTTAGAATTAATCTATATGTTTTAAACCTTTTACATATCCTAGTCAATGTTTGTTACTTTTATTTCTTTATATTTTTGAGCTTATTGTAGGTAAATACATCGATGTTTGTGTTCGCTATAAGTAGCTTGGTGGTTGCGACCCAGAACTAGTTCTCTTCCTTCCCTGTAAAACTTAGTGATAACAAAAAGAAAACATCTCGAAGTAATCGAATAAGAAAATCTCTTATCTCTTTCTCTGGTAAATCAATAGCAAGGTGGAAAACTATTGAAAACGCTGACAATTTTGTTTACTTCGAAAATAAATTTTAGTTCTTATGAATAATTGTATTTTAGATTTATATTTCACTTATAGATTTTTAAATACTTGACAATTTTTAAATGTTTAACTCAAAGAAGTATTGATTGAAATGTGAAGTTTTTGGGGGGATTTTTTTTTTAATATTGAGCAGATTGAAAAATAAACCTATGAGACCAAAAATGTTTCTGTAAAAAAACTAAATCAAAAAATAAATAAACTTGGAGTGTGACTGACATGTTTACTTAATTGATTAAAAAAACTTGATTATCCTGGTTGCTCATTCAATAGATATTATATTGCCGCTTTTAGCGTCCGAAACAAATTTTGCATTCCAAATACGGAGTTTCCTCCCTTTTATTTGTTTACCTTGCCTCATATTCTGATTTGTTTTTGTTTTTACCTCGTAAATATTGCGTCCATTATATCGCTAAAGTCTTAAAATAAAAACAAAAAATAGCATATGAAACACAGTGTATTTTAATTTTATGATATTTATTGTTGAAAAAATTATAATGACAATCTGATGCAACTAAATTACATTTCGTAAACTAGGTATTTTTTAAGTCTGGCTATGCCTTTTATCCATGACCAGAGATACCAATTTTTTTAGCTTATCTTCGCTTAAAACCCGAAGTATATGACACTCAGTGAGAGCCGAATTCACAAATAATAATGGTCTGCTTGACTAGCTCGCTAACCATAACATTACTTAAGACACCACATGGTTAATCATCAGTAATGTAAAAAAAAAAATGTGTATACAATTTTCTGTTTTAAAATGGGCGCCACTTTAAAGAAACAGCCTGCATTATTTTCCAGAACTGCATTTATAGTTAGGTTTGGAGGCGGGTGCCACAGCTATAAAGTAGCTGCCATTTTAAAACGTCAAAGGTAACTGTTGCCTATATGTAAGGGAGGTAATTTAGCTTCAAATGCAAGATTTGATTCGGTCTAAAAGCGACATTTCAAGGGGGTATAAACAGTGAAAACAATTAAGTAAAAGTTTATTACATGATCAAGACTAATTCTTCTCACCGTTAGCTACACACACCATAAAATTTTAAATTGAATGTTTTATTTTGTAAAAAAAAAAAGTCTTTCTTCTGGTAATAAAGAATGTCTTTTTTTTTCTTTTGTTATGGTAATTTTTTCTTCATGTCTGTTGCTGGAGTAAACTTTAGAAATCTCTTATTTATTTACTAGGTACAATGGTATCCGTGTACTTCACATCATAAATGATATTCACGAATTATTATAAAACAATAAGTGTGAATGTAAATATAAAATCATTTATTAAACAATATTTGATTGACAAAAACATTAGTTTAGAGGGTCTAATCTGATGGACATCGCCTTTAAAAATTGCGACTTATTAGAAGAAATCAATGACAGTTTTAAGATTATTAAATTACCAATTTTCACAAAATGATGAATTTTAATATTTTATCCTTTATTGATAATGTTAAACTTGTTATATAAAATACTGTATTTTGATGATCGTTGTCTCGTAGATTAAAAGTGTTTTGAGTATTAAATTCTAAGTAATGAGTACTTTTTAAAACATGCTTTTTTTTTCTTTTTGTTATTTGATTTTACAGTAAATTTAATTATAATCCATTGATTTTATTTGATTTTACAATAGAAATAGTTTTTTTGTTATTTGGAATGGTTTGATAACCACGCTTTTATTTCATCTAAGTTCTTTCAGAAATTCTTGAGTCTAATACAAGTTACTCCAAATTTGTTGTTTGTACAGAATAGTCCACTAGGCATTTCACGTGTAATGGCGAGTTAGATTAGGAGACCATTGTTAGTGAGTACGATCGTTCACTGAGTGTTTCCATACGTGTGGCTTTATGCCACAACTAAGCTAAGCTTAGTAAATAACTACAGAATAACCCACCTATGAAATTTTTTGAAACTCTGTGATAAATAAAAGAAAATATATTTACATTCACCATCCAGATAAGAGTAAGTATCAATCATATATATATATATATATATATATATATATATATATATATATATATATATATATATATGTGCGCACGCGCATGCAAAAAGGAATGATTATTATCTCTCTCATATGTTTTATTGTTAGTAAACTGCTGACTAGTAAATCATTCATTCATAGAACTTGAGCTTTCTTTATCTTTGCTTAATCATAGTCTGACTCGCTGTTTATAAGTGGTCCCTCGTAGGTACCGAAGAGGCTCAACACTATTTAACTTCGGTGATAGTGGAGGTTGACTGTAAGTCAAGTTGGATCATTTGTTAATGTTTTTGTTTGTTTGTTTCCCTAAGGCACCTCCCACCAAGTAAATTTCGTTAGAAAAAAAGCGTACTTGTTGTTTAGGGGGGGGTAAGTAAGAAAAAGCTCACTGAAGTTTTTTTTTTTATTATAGTCTCATCTATTTCAAATTTTTTAAATACCTATGTCCTCTCCAAACCTTAGTGGCAGATTGATGCTTTCCGAAAAAAAATTCTTTGTGTATTTATTTGGCTCCTTGCGAGGCCAAAATGTGACATACGGTCGGTTTCTTGTGGGAGTGTCGCTTATGAAACAAACCTCCCGCGGTGCGGTTTTAAAATTGCGTAGATTTTATCGGCCTTCTCCTTTAGGAGCACCAGGCAATAAACCTCTTATTAGATGAGGGGGCTGGTGCTGCCTAAGGAAAGGCCCCTCTGAAACTATTAAATCTCGCTCACTCGGCGCAAACGCCTGTTAAGTATGTGTTGATTCAATCTTAATACCAGTCCGATTCCCAGAGTGAATACACATGTTAAGGGGAATTATCTTCCCCTTATAAATATCTCCGTGCACAATAAAACTGAAGATAAATAATTCTTTGAAGATATTAGATGTCTTGAAAGGTGGTTCTAGCTGAACGATAAACGGGTCCTTTAGAGAGGTGTAATTCATTTTTTGGATGGGGGTATTTATTGCGATTTTATGTAGAGCTGCCACTGTAATAAAAATTTACAATATTCAAATGCTTACTACCTAAACATATGGCTGAATTATCTCACCAGACAGTATTAAATAAAACCTTGTAAGGCTAGCGATTAAGATACTTCAACCGTTTAATAGATTTTATGGAGCACCTCATGAAAGATGAGTTTTCTTTTTTTAAAGCCTTACAATCAAATTAACAATTTTCCTGATATTTGATTAAATAGAATTATGTATAATATTAAAAAAAACATAAATCTAAAGTAGTGGAAAGTTTTTTGTTATTGTGGTTGTTGTGTTGGTTGTCCTTATGGTTGATCTTGTGTTTTTGTTTTGGGGGTAACTAAATTAAGTTTTTTTCCTTTTTGTTTTCATTTTTTTCTATTTTTAACTATTGAAATAATATAGATTATCTAAATTTATTTAGTCATTGCAAAATATGAAAAACAGTTGTTGGTTGGGATATTCCTGTATGTATTTACCCAACCCCCTCTACCATGGGTAAGATGCGACCCAAGGTCGAATTTTTCAGCAGAGCACCGCTGGTTTGAATGTCTACTTTTCTTTCTAGACTTGCTGACGTAACAAAGCTAAAGAGCCCAGTTTTCCCTACTATTTACCCATAGCTAGAGGTGGGAGAAGAGATGGATTTGTCTTTTCCCAAAGAATTAGTGTGAAGCAAAATACAGATCGTCCTGGATTTAAGCATGGTTCGCTGAGTATTTACTTTGGTAGCTACCATTGCACCTCACATACCTCCTTATATTTTTGGATGTGTATAGCTACATAAATGTAAATCTGATCTTAAGGCTTTCTTGTGGTTATTTTTGTAATTCCATACTAATCATAAAATGTGTTAAAATATGAGATCAAGATGACTGTTTTATGATTAGATGTGAACTTATATACTGCAATTGTTATTGCACTAGACTAGATCATTATTAGTGAATTTGATCCTTACTAAGTGCCCTATACCTCTGGTTTGTGCCCTTAGAAAGCTAATCTTTGTAAATTACTGAAACTGGTTAATGTCTTCTATATCTTCTAACACCATGATTATACTGTTTATTTGGAGCATGAACCAACAACTGTATGGTTACTTACCTTCCATTTCACAAACCATCCAAGTAAGTTGAACAAGATGTGCTGGGCACTGCTTGAGAAGTAAGAACAAATTCATAAGTAACATTCTCTCATGGATGTACCAGTGTTGGCTGTCCAGTGAGGACTTATGTATTATCCCTGTATATTGCCCTGTCGTCTGGGGCTTTAGAATATACCGACTGCTTATCTGCAGAGGGGCAAGACACACACACCCCCACAATGAGTGTCCTGGATATGACACTAAACAATCTGATGGTGAGGTTCCAGTGATGCTGGAGCCTTGGGGAATGCAGAACACCCTTTCATTGCCATTGCTCTCAGGTCTATTCTGGCCCAGAATGGTAGCACCTGATAAGGGTCCTATCTATGGGTTAAATAGAAATAACTGCATACTTATGCTAAACTGAATTGTTTGAATTAGAACTGTTTGTCTAAAACATTTTTATTTCAAGCTATTCAGTTTAGTCAATTAAATTGTACTCATGCTAAACTGAATCATTTGAAATAGAACTGATTATTTGTGTAAAAATGGATTTGGCATTAGATAAGCAACAAAGGATGATATGCCATAAAACCCAAACAAACAAACAACCAACCAACCATATCTCTGTGCAGACATTGAATGCAGTCTAGAGGACCTGCCATAAGCGATGGATGATGAAAGAGTCAGGAACTCTGTTATCAGCATGGCTTGATGATGACTTATGGAAACAGAAAGATTTGTTATATAAGATTTCAAATAAGTCTTTTGGCATTATATTTGAAATAGGTTCCCTCAAACATTTGAGGGGAAGCCTCAGACTTCTAGAAACCCTTATTAGGAACTACAGTGCTAAAACCTGAATAATCTTGTGATTACACTCTATATTAGTGGAGCTGTTGTATTCAACTGTTATTAATTACAGTATAAAGCTAAAAAAATCCAAACAGTAAGTGAAAATTTAATAACCCAAGACTTGAATGAAAATATACTAAATTTTGTCATTCTTAGTTTTGTATTGTATCTTACAAAGTCCAAGAACAGACTTTAAAACAGTGCTTCCAATAGTTTGTACCCTTTTTAGGGGTGCAGGAGCGATGTTTGCATCATAATTGATCTTAACAGAAATGCAATCAGATCCTAGAAGACTTATGAGGTAGGCTTGTTCAGATTGTTAATTAATAAAATAAGGATAATGAATTCTGTTTTACATTGGTCAACATTCATTAAATATACAAGGATTAAGTGTGTATAGCATAATTAGTATGAAAATGGAATCAGTGACCCAAGTTTAAATCCTTGAAGAAGTTGTTTGTATTTCATTTTGCATACTCCCCTGACATGAATCCATTTGTCTCCTCTTCCTCCACCAACTATGGGTAAATAGAGCAGACTGAGTTCTTTAGCCTTGGTTAGACAACAAGTCTAAAAGAAGAAAAACCCTGAATTCAAACCAGCTTTACTCTACTTAAAGATTGACCATGTGTCACATCCAGCCCATGTATATGGATTGGATTAATACATACTGCTGGTCCTTTTTTTTTCTACTTCTATTAAGACTTATATATAACTGTATATGTATAACAGGTCAGAGAATTCTAAACTATATTTGCATGTCAAATGATGAGAAAATTATGAACTTCATAACAATAATTCTTGTATTTTATTTTCATAAAAAGGTTTTACATATATTATAATTTTTGTTTTTGTTCTGAAATTGACACTTTTTATACAAACAGTATTGAAACCACAGAAATAGAAAATAAATTATTATTAAAAAGAATGTAGAAGTAAGATTTAGAAAATGTTCTCGTATGTAAAAGTACTAATAAATCTCATAAAATTTATCACAATGTTTATGGACTTTTATTGGAATTATTCAATTTACATGTCAATTAATTTTTATTCTATTTGACCTTATAATTACATTTAACTAATATTCAAGTATCTACAGTATTTTAATTTTGTTCAAACATTTTGTTAGTCTTTTTTTATACATCCAAGGATCAAGAGACTATTCTCTTTAAATTTATATTTACATGAAGCTCTGTCAATCTTTATTACTTATAATCTTAACTAGTATTATCTTTTATCTTACTAATTTTAATTGCTATTTATCAAAATTCACTTTGGTCAGTACTTCTATGACAATAAGGAAAAGCATGCAATGGAAACTGGACTAAAGAATAGTATCCTGATGAGACTAACTCACATCTGTTCTTGATCTCTAAGAAGCCGACTTACATATACCAGGTCCTATAACAACTCAACTACAATAGTTTGAATGGTTCTGCAAAATTCAAGACATTCACTGTTCCCATTAATCATAGACATGACTACCCAAGTAAGTTGTGATTAAAAGGAGCTAGAATTTGGAAAATGAAGGATAATACTAGTCCATATTATTAATTGTCAGATTGTTCATATACTTATAAGATCTGTGATATCAAGATATGAAAATTGGTTATTTGTAATAATGCAAAAAAAAGTTTGCTACTTTATTTTGAGTAGATATCCTTTTCTAAGCAGAGCTTAGTTTTGCACAATGTCAAAAGTATGTAGTATCTACTGAGAAGTGAACTCACTAACAATGTTCTGTTGGCTTAACTATTTCATCACATGAAGTGTCTTAAGTACATGTTGATGTACTTTTAAGTCATATTTGAAAAAAAAAACAAATGTCATTACTTTTTTTTATTTATACCTCCAACTCTGTAGTTCTACTTTTTGTTTTATGATCAAGTGAATGTTTTAAATGATAGTGTTGTTCTCATAACAAATCAATCCCTCAATTTGGCCATGTTCAGATAGAAAGTAAAAATGTTTATGTTTACAAATTGATTTCTGGAAAAAGAGCAACTTTTGATGAAAAGAGTTGTGCACCTCTACTTTTAAAACTTGATATTTCTTTTTAAAAAAATGCAATCACAAAAAGCCATTAGAGAAGTTAATGAAGTTCTTCATGTCTTTAATTTAATATATATTAAATTTTGACTTAAGAATTCAATATTCATTCACACCAGTTTTCTCTGCCAAGTTATAAAGGTTTAAACCAGGACTTCTCAAAGTGCTTCATATAAATCCTTGGGGTAAATGAAAGCATTAGGGGGTCTACAGGGGGTTAATTTACTCTTTTCCATTTATCATTCTCTTTATAATAAAACAAAAATTCCTGGATCATATGAAGTAGTGGCCAGATGTCTTACATTAAGCAGAATGCCTGGTTAACAAAATGGTGTAATGGTCATAATTGATGAGTAATTCATATATGACCCATTCACAACATACAGGTCATTTAAGTGAACAAACAATGTGAGAAGTACAAATTTGGACATCTTTCTCTAAGAATTCATTGAAATAACTTTCAGTTTTGAAGTCTATGTACACATTTAAAGGAATTGGATATTTTTTTCCAAGTTCTTATATGGTGGAATCTGGGTTTAGCCACCTGAATTATTTAATAAGCAAACAAAAGTACTTTAAACATAGTACATGGTGATTTGATTCACACTCACAAACCCGCAACCTAATATTCATAATCTCCTCAGTGCCCTCTAAAACTATTGTTCCCATTAAAAAAATAATTCAAGAATTAAAGGTGTGTTTGCATTCATGATTCTTTTCTCATTTAAATTATATTAAACTCTGGTAAATTAGGTATGTTCTATAATTTAATATTAAATTAATTTATTTGTGGGTGAATGGAATTGAAGTTTGGTAACAAGGAGTTCATCAAGTTAAAAGATTGGAAAGCCCTGGTTTAAACTTTAGATTTTGTTGTAAACCTGTTAAAAATCTATTCAGTGTGATCTTATTTGTAAACAATAAATTCAAATGTCGCTTTTGTGCATGAAAAGTTTCGTCCACCTCTGTAAATAATTAATCTCCCTAATACCTCATCTCAAGTTAGACACACATTATTTATCAATTTAGGTTATTGAATATTCTAATATAATCATTAGCCAAACTGTAAATTGCTTGAGTCTAATAATTGAGCTGCTTTTTTTTTTTTCTCATCCTGACTCAAAAAATCCCCAAGTTATCAATTACATAAAATTATGACACAAACTATTTAATAAACTGAAACATAGGCAAATATATTTAATTAATGAGAATTTGTAAAAAAGAAAAAAAAAACATTGTTTATCTTTCTGTCTTTTTTCAATGCCACACCTGTTGTTACTTGTTATAGTCATAGTGGTAGATTTATTGTTGCTGCTGCATTGAATTTTTTCAAGCAGCTAAGTCAATCTAATCAGCTGTTGCTATTCTTGTCTGTTACCAAGTTTACAATACAACCATCATTATAGTCTTTCATTGGTTGGTACCATCATATTAAAAAGATATAACATTTTCATTAGAACCTTTAAAAGATGGTTCTGCCATTTTTTTTTTTTTTTTTTTTTTTTGTTTTTTGTTCATTCATTCATGCCATGTTTTTTTCTTTGTGATAATACAAGTTATTCATAGCCAAACAGATTTGTATTTCTATTAAATGTTAAATTTAAAAAAACAAAATGAAACTTATGATTCTAATATGATTGTATATTGTCTGTCTCGTCACTCTTGTTATAACCTTAAAGTTAAAATGGATTGGTCTATGTGAAATATATTAACAGAGCTAAAGAAAGAATAAAAGGGTAGCTGGCATTGAATAGACTGAAATTTGGTTGCAGAAACACTGCCTGTTAAGATTTTGAAAAAAGCATAGCTTGAAAATTAGATATGGAGAGTTTTAAATTGGTGAAAGAGAAAAGGAAGTTAGTTTGGTGTTTTTGATGGCATATCAAGCTTTGTGGGTTATTCAATGCCAAAGTCATCCTTATAGAATGACAGTAATATTTCACCCATAGTTGGGGGGGGGTAAAGGAGTTCATACATTTTCTAAGAGTATTAGTCCAAATGAGAACATAGTAATGCAGCTGGACTTCACTTCACTTGCTATGTAGTAGTCCAATATGCTAGCCATTATGTCACAGAGGACTCTCCTAGTGAAAGTTATTACAGTTGGGTTGTTTGGTGTTTTAGCTTTAACTTAACTAAAGAGAGGTAATGGATTGAAAAAACTTAAATGATTTTTTTTTCTTAAATCTACCTATGTGATATTTAGTTTATTTTCTGAAAGAATCAGAAATTCAAATATAACCATGGATTTTTTTTCACAGTTAATAACTAGTAATAAATAATTACTGATTTATATTTCCTCACAAATATGGCTTAAGTGCATATCATCAGCTACCAGGATCAAATAACAGCAAACATTTGTTTTAATGTTATTAAAAATGGTAATTTGATATTACAAATTTTTCAAGTAAATCAATGGATAGTCTGTCATGGTCATATAATGTAAACAAATATGTGGGCTAAAAGCAACAATACTTAGACACATTTTTATTACACAGTATATGCATAAAACAAAGTAGTTTCAAAGAATGGTTTTTGCTGTTTATACAATATTTTGGTTAGTATATTCTCCAAGCTTCTTTAATTTTAATATGCACCTCTGTAAGGAAAAGACTTGGTAACTCAAAGCAAAAATGATGTCAAGCAGATGGAGGGAGGGCTATGCCATGTCGACACATGTTATTTAATGCCTATCACTTTTTTCTTTTTCAAACAATTATGTGGTTTTAAGATTGCTTATCTAATACGCAATAATTTTCAGACTTCTATTGAATCCATAGATGAAACCTTAGCAGGTACTAAAACTCTGAGTCATGGCAATAAAGGGGTCACTCTACACACTCCTGAGCTCCAGAACTGGAACCTCACCATCAGATGCAGTTTACTATCATACCTAGCATTGTGTGCATATGTGTTGCTTATAAACTTATTTTTGAAATACATGCCATGTTTCCTGGTTTCTTTTTTGTCTTTTAACCTGCTATTGTTCTTGGTTCTTTTTTATAGAATCCTGTTTTTTTTTTAGCCCTTGTTTTTGTTTTATAACAAAAGCCACACTAAGTTGAATTTATACTTTTTTGACTGATACATTTGTGTCATTTTGTGGTTATGTCCCGTTATGATTGGAGCTTTGCAATTGAAGAATTCTCTTGGTGTGTTCTGTTTCCTTGATATTTTTTTCCACACATTCCAATGGCATACCATGTTTAAACTTTGTATGAGCAACAATGAGGAATTCAATTGACAAATAATCCTCTCAACATTAACAACCCTTAAAATTATAGACGGACCATGTAGATTTACTAAGATATTTGATAATCTCACCATTTGATAAAATATTGTCATGGAAGCACCTAACATTTTTACAATTCTAAATCTTTTTCTTAGTGATTAAGACAAGATTGCTTTAAAATTAAAGATTGTTGTAGAATTTTCAGTCCCCTTTAAATTGAAACATGTATATATGCATACACTAGACATTTTTATTACTTCAACAACCTTCATCTACCAAAAGCTATGGCCATAGTGTTTTCAGAGACTCTCTGATAGTATTCATGTAGTCACTTCCCTGTACATTAGTGATATGTTCCTTTCATGAGAGACTCTGGATCTGGATCTGAATACTGGCCTAGGCAAGGTTGTATGGAAGACCAGCAATTGCCCATGTAACAAGTTTCCTCTCCCATCACCAGTTTGTCCAAGGAAAAGGTAAGTGCTTATATGACATGGCACCAGTGTTATCATTGTTGCTAAAATGAGATGAAAAATATTGGACTGCTTTAGGGACTCTACATCTTGGTTTTAACTTCAATTATTATTCCCCTAGACTGGTTGTCCACCAAAACTAATGAGCCTAGTTTACTCTACTATTTTACCCATCACTGGGAAATTTCCAAATAAAACGAATTTGGGGAATATTTTTTTTCCAAATAGTTAAAAATAAATTTTGATAGCACTTGTGGTGTAATGGTATGGTCATAGGAAGTGGACTTGGCAACTCACCACTCTGTCGGCTGGGGCTGTACAATACTCCAACTGCACCTCAGTAGAGATGTAAGACCCCACCCCCAAAGAGTACACCTGTTGGCTGTGGGTGGCAACCAATGATGCTTTAGGATGGGATCCTGGTGGCTGAGCAGTCTGTGACCCAGTTGTCTAAGTGGCCACATGATTAGCAACACTCCACTTTGGCCCTTACTGGGCTAGATGGGCACTCGGAAAGGCCCGATCCAATCAATCAGCTGATCATGTCAAGCCTTCTTTCGGAGGCCTGCAAAAGACTTTTGTAGGTCTCTGAAGCAGAAAGTGGTGGTTGCAGGGTCAATCATACTGAAGAAAGATTTATGTTTCCATTTTTATCTCTAGTAAAAAATAAAGTTGGCAACCTTAGTCAAGGGTGACCCAAAGGCTCCTTTTTCAATAGCTACTACACCGAGGTGTAGGGAAGACCGCTACTCCATTCCCAGGATTGCTCCACTTTATCCTTGATTCTAACCTTATGCTGAGTGTTAACCAAGGTGGCATCAAGTACCATTTTTTTGAGTCTTTGGTATGACTCGACCTGGGATTGAACCCCAGTCTCCTGGACCATTGGTGAACACTCTACTCATTAGTCCAATGGCATGAGTAATAAACTTAGGAATAAAAACCTAGAGATCCCATATTGCTGGTCTCTTTCTTCAATGTGTGTATACTAAACGTGTAGCCCTGATTTGCCAAGGTGAATGGGTTTCCCCCCTTGACATTTCCCTGAAAATCTTATCTCAGAGAACTCAAAACTATCCTTCACCTCGGACTCCGTATGGCCCTAGGAACCTTCATTATCTCTCCAATTGAAAGTTTATCCATATAAGCCAATGATCCCCCACTTTCCTTGAGAAGATATAAACTTGCACTCCAATTTCAATACTATATTAAACTCATTTCATGCCCCCAAAACCCTGTCTATAACTGCATCATGGAAATAAAATATAAAAACCTTTTCGAAAATAAAGAAAAGGCCATCAAAACTTTTAATCTAAGAATTCAAACCCTCCTAAATGAAATCAAAATCAATCCCAAAATAATACATAATACAATCCTCCCCCAAAACAGCACCATGGACCATAAACCAACCAATAATAAAGCTAGACCTAACCAAACTTTCCAAAACTAAAATACACCCCCATCACCTTCCAAGAGAACTTCCTCAACATCCAAAACAACCTCCCAGACCACTACCATATCTATACAGATGGATCCAAACAGGGAATGAAATTTGGTTGTGCTGTTGTCTCCCAAAACCAAGAACTGTTAAAACGTCTCCCAGATGAATCATCAATCTATAGTGCAGAAGCCATAGCCATTGACCTAGCCATGAACATTATAGCAAATGACAAATCTAAATTTATCATCTATTCAGACTCCAAATCAGTTCTCCAAGCTCTACCAAGCAAAGATTCATCACCTCCTCTCATCACAAGACTTCTAGATAAAATGAACACTCTTTCTAAAAATAATAGCATCATTCTTACTTGGATACCTAGCCACATTGGCATATAGGGAAATGAAAGGGCAGACAAGGCTGCAAAAAATCACTCCAGACACATATATCCAATACAAAAATTCTATACACTGACCTAAAGCCACTCATTAACAAATTTATACTCAAGAAATGGCAAAAATCTTGGGATGATCAAACACAGAACAAGCTCCACCATATTCAAGATACCATAGGCCAGCAGGCTACAGAAGTAATAGAAAAGAAGAAGTGATAATCCCCAGACTTTGTATTGGTCATACCCACATTACCCATTCACACCTCCTAAAAGGGGAAGATCCCCCAGTATGTTCAACATGCAAAGTACCTCTCACAGTCAAACACATTCTCATAAACTGTGAGAGGTTTAGACAAATTCACCCAAAACATTACCAAACAAACAATTTAAAGGACCTCTTCAAAAGCTTCAAACCAGAGGAAATCTTAAGCTTTCTAAAAGAAACCAACCTCTTCATCAAAATCTAGTCAAATATAATAAAACATAACCAAAAGTCCTTTTTCAATACATAGAACAAATATAAACTAAAAAAAACCGCTAATTATTATAATGGGACATACAACCACAAAACTATAAATGACTTAATGTGGTCCAAATTATCATGAGTCAACCTAAATGAAGTAATATAAAAGATTTTCAAAGCATAAACTAAATACAATTACAAAGAATATCTTCCCAAAAAGAAAAACAATAACCTGAGAAAGGAAGATATTTAACAATTTAAGCTAAATGATTATGATAATTTAGCCTCAATGATACACACATATAACAGAAGAGAATTGTTTGTTTAATCTTTTTTAACATTGCATGAGATCTTTTTATTTTTAAGATAATTATTTTATAAAAATTGTCAAAGGTTATTATCCTCGGATATTGATCAGCTACAGGAGTTTGTGATAAATTTTGATAGTATTAAAGTATTTTAAACATATTGCTATAAGTCTCAGTATGATGTGGCATATTTACTGTGTTCAAGTTACATGTATATAAACCTGAGAATTTTAGTAAAATATAAAATTTGTTACAGTTTGTTTTTATATATATATATATATATATATATATATATATATATATATATATATATATATAAACCTAAAAGAAACTTATCTCATCTACTTATGTCAGCTTCATTTTTTAAAATTTTGTGCATCAAAAAAATAAAAATGTCAAATGAAACACTTTGATAAAATGGACAAAGTAAAGAATTGATTAATACTGAATATTCCTTGATCAATGCAAAAAAGGACTCCATGAAGCAGAAGTTGGAAGGTGAAAAAAAAGCTTACACAATTAAAGTATGACATCAAAAATTAGTAATAAATTGGTCCATGGAGTAGGACTGACTAAATGTACTAGAAAATACATTGATGTGCTAGAATGTCAGCTTTAGTGGAATTTTCCAAAATTCTGCAAGAAGGCAAGTCTTGTAATACTACAAGAAATTATTTGGAACATTTCAAAGCAGGAAAAATTTTTTTCTGTTTTATCCTGCTCTACTAGCCAGTATTTGAGTACTTAAATTAAGAAAAACATTTTTAAATAATCTATTTCTTTGTTAAGTAACATATATAGAAAGTAAAATTTTTATATACATTTTTTTTAAGCATTTTCAGAACTGGCCAACTTTTATGATTTTGGAAGTTAGTTTAACACATCAGACAAAAAACATGTTATGTCATGATGGCCTTTTATCAACAAACAGGCCTCTTTATCTCTTTATCTAGCATTAACTCTTTAATTAGCATATATACAACCACAGTCCTCAGTGACATATTGCTTTTAAGTCTAAAATAATCAATATTAGAACAAGCTGGCAAAAATTAGAAAATTTCTCAATAAATCACAAAAACAGAATATATCATTCTGCTGGTAGTTTATCTAGAATTGCTTATGGTAGTCTATTTTGCAGTCTGGCTGAAAGGGCTAAACAAAGTTCAAAATTTTGCCTTTTCTTCCCCCCCTCCCGCCACTTTATTCATCTATAGAGGTATTCATGGTAACAGTTATCATCATAGGAAGTGGACAAGGCCATCAGAGTTCAAATCCTGTATAAGGCTGTTTTGATTTTCATATAGTACTATTACCCTTGGGAAAGGTATGAATCTAACAATTCTCCCCCACCCTCAGTTATTGGAAAATAATAGGGCAGACTGGACTCTTTCCTCTTGTTATTGCAATAGATCTAGTGGAAGGAAAACTCTGAATTCAAACCAATTGTACTCCATTTAAAAACTGAATTTGTGTCATCTTAGTCATGGCAGAGGGGGTTGGGTAAATACATTTGTTTTTGTTTTTTTTTTATCTTTCTGAAAAATTTCCGAATTTGACTTCAGATGGATATAGTTGCTAATGAGTTAAATGTAGAAATGATCTTTTTTTCACTTTATCTAAATAGATAAAAGAATAAGATTATCTAAGATTACTCTAGAAGCCATCATAAAGTCGAGTGGGAGATATATATATATAATCTGAGGGCGCTTGAATAAGTAAAACGGATCTATTATGGAAATTAATACTATTTCTAAATTACTTTTATATATATATATATATATATATATATATATATATATATATATATATATACCCCATCTGTTAATTTCCCTGAATAATCCTAGTTGATTGTTAGATGATAATATTGTTGGAACATTTTTCTTCTATTCTTAGAAAAAAAAAAACTTTGTATTAAAAACACAATAAATCTAAAGCTTATTTGAAAGCCTCGAAAACTTAATAAGAAATCATAAAAAAAAAATTGTGTCAAAGTCCAATTGAAAATTTTAAACCACCCTGTCAAAGAGGCTTAGATTTAACTCCAAAGAAGTAAGACACTTCCCCACCCACCTGGGACTCTAGAATTTGTTTACTGCTCCTTTGCAGAGGGATAAGACCCGGCACACACACACACACACACAATGAGGCTGGCTGTTGATGGTGGCTCAGTGCTTGAGGACGTGATCCTGGTGGTTGAGCAGTTCATGATCCAGCAACCAAAGGAGTTATGTGACCTACAACACTCCACTTTGGCCTTTACTGGACTAGAAGGGTAGTCAGAGAGCCCTGATCCAATCAATTGGTTTGCACCTATATGATTGTACTGACCGTATTCTTCACATTGCTCATGTAGCAAACAAGTATTCAACCCTTTTTTATCTAAAAGGTGTTAGAAGGCACTTGTGTAACATGATTGAGCAGCTTATAGAGAATCGAAGTTAAAAGAAAGGACAGGAGACTAATTTCTGGAGAAAGAGAAGAAAAAAATAGGAAAAGGCTGAGTCTACAGAATGGCTCGCTGACCTCTGAGTGAGTCAGGCCAAAGCACTCATTGTAGGTCAGCTAGTCACAGGAGAATGACTATGGTAATTAAAAATGACTAGAAAAAAAATGGGGGATCCCAAATCTTCTCCACAGTTGTGGAACCACCAGAAATGGATATGTTCCGCCGCCCACCCCCAACACCAGGCAGAAGTAAGGGGACAACTTTAGTTGGCTGGGAGACGTGACAAGGAAAAGACAGACACTTGACTGCAGGATACAATAATGTAAATAGTAGTTGGAGACCGGTTTACAGCAGTGAGAACTGACCCCATGAAGAAGTATATGTTAGAACTAGAAGAAACTTGGAAGATAAATCAAGGTCTGTGTCTGCTCTCTCTCTCCTCATGGCATGTTGTTTCTCTTTGTCCAGCTAACATGGGCAACTCAGTTTTCATACTCTGTTTCTCTCCCTGACAACTACTTAAAAAGTGTTGTAGTGAATAAACTTTTGTGTTAGTGTTCATCACCCTCTCCCAAGGCAAGGTTACCACAAGGTCCAACTACCACATAAGATGTAGCAATACACACACAACCCTGACTCACCCAGAGGTGGTACAGTTGCTGAGATAGCTGTATTTGAAAGCATTTAAAATATAAAATTAAAATATAATTATTAATGTTAGATACTTGAAACCATTTAACTGTTAACAAACCAAATAGCTTTAAATCATTTTAAAATAAACTTATTGACAAAATATTCACTTACAAATCATTTTATTTGTGTGTCTATATATATATATATATATATATATATATATATATAGACGCACAAATAGAATTTTTATATATATATATATATAACAGGATTTGGCATTAAATAACCCACAAGGACTGATATAGTGTTAAGCCAAACAAACAAGACTTCCTCCCCTCCTGATCTACTGTGAACTTGAATTTACCCAGCCCTTCTATCACAAGCAGAATGTGACACAAGGTCAATTTTTGAAAGGAGTTAAGGTTGGTTTGAATTCAAAGTTTTCCTCCCCATCAGACAGGTTGCCTAACGAAGGCTAAAAATCTCAGTCTTCCTTGCTATTTTACCCATAGCTGGCAGGAGAAGAGATGGATTCATGTCTTTCCTAAGAGTATTAGCACAAAGTGAAATGTTAACAACCTCATGCAGGATTTGAACTTGACTCACTAATTCAATTTCCTATAGTTATTTGTCATGCACCCCACCAAACATGCGAGTGTTGCACAAGGCCTTTTTAAGGTGGGTCCAGACACAAGGCTGTAGCCAAGACACACCCGGCATTCCCAAAAATGCCTCAGGCCCCCATCGGTATTCCCTTAAAAAAGGAGCACCTCAAGCACCAGATGATAAAACTAGCTCCTCTAAGGAGGTTGAGAACTTGAGGGGATGGCCCCCTGAGGCTCGAGGCATATGTCACCCATCCATGAGATGCAAATGCTAGGCCTTCCTGGCACCCGCATCAGGCAGCTTCAACCGACTAACATCCTAACATGCCATCAAACATCCGACCTAAACTGTGCCATTCAACCACAGCCGACCGACGTATGACAGCATAAAATGGAATTCCATTTCCTATGAGTTAGACTAAGTGTGCCTCCACTATGACTTAAAGTAGTAGTACCTGTTTGTCTTCATCTGTTAGATCTGGTTGAAAATTTGTTGTATTCAGTAGGAATACTTGAAACCATATAACTGTGAATTATTTGTATTAAGAATAGTTACTCAAAGCTGTAATTTCTTACAAAGGATTATTATCACTAGAAAAAATATGCACTCTCCTGGTGCAAGTATTTAAGTTTCAGTGTAATAAAATCTAATAGAAAGACTAACAAAACTAAATAAGACTACATATGAAAAGATTACTTATTTTTAACTGATTTCTATATAAAATTATACATAGGATTCCTTTTTAATACATTTGAGAATAAAACAATATTAAAAATTGATAATACAAAGTAATTATTTTTCAAACCTAATTTTATTAAAATCCACATGCAAATTATCCATACCATAGACCATGTAAACTTTTATTTTTTTAAATAAACAACACATTTACCTCTTCTTATTGTTCCTGGCTTTCATTGCTAAATTTTGCTAATATGACTAAATTAGACAGCAAAGAATAAAGTTAAATATTTCTTTTTGTTAATGGATTTCTTTTGAGTTATCCATGGGATCTTTGTTCATATTGAAACAAAACCAAACAAGTAGAAATCAATAATATGAAGCAAATATTTATTAAAATTTAATTTTCCAGATTAATATGCAAAGTAGCATTCCTGTTCACACTGTAAACCACTATCTGGTTGTATATATAAATTCAATTTCATGTTATTTGTATGTAGATAAGGCCAACAGTATTGATAAAAACTTTTTTTTTTAATAATTGAGATTTTAATAAAAATAAACTCATGCAGAATGTGATGTAAATAACTAAGGGAATTGGAACATTAGTGGCAACAGTTTTGGTTACAGATTTATAATCTCCATCGTTATTAATTGAAACCATATAATTGTGCTAATTTCTAGTATCAGATGGGAACTGAAGCTATAATTGAATACAAATGCTTATTTATTAGTTGAAAATATATTGCTTTGAAAAAAGTCTTTTGGCATTAAATAACCTGAGAATTGACATACTCTAAAACTAACCAAAGTTTTAAATTTTCACACATTTTTTTAAATCTCCATTTCAATATATATTATTACTATTATTATTATTATTATTATTGGTAAAAAAAGGTTAATGAATCTGTCTAGCGTTTATATAGAATTGGAACATTACTAATACTGAACCGGCTCATTGGTCTGGGAGACCTTGGTTCAATCCCAGGTCAAGTCATACCAAAGACTTTAAAAATGGTACTTGATACCTCCTTTGCTTAACACTTAGCAATATAAGGTACATATCAAGGGTAAAGTGGAGCAATCCAGGGAAAGGAGTAGCGCCCTCCCCTACACCCCAGTATAGTAGCTATTGAAAAGGGAGCCTTTTGGTCGCCCTTGATTAAGGTTGCCAACTTTACTTATTTACTAATACCTAGGAAGCAGTGTACCATCGACCAAGACAGACATTGACATGCGACTAACAAAGGCATGGACAGCTATCAATAGTCAGACCTGACCGATAAAATGAAATGCAGATTTTTCCAAGCAGTGATCATGTCGATACTGCTATATGGATGCACTACATGAACACTAACTAAACGGCTGGAAAAAAGCTTGACAGCAACTACACAAGAATGCTGCGAGCAATATTGAACAAGTCCTGGAGGCAACACCCAACAAAGCAGCAGCTGTACGGTCACCTAACACCCATCACAAAAACTATCCAAGTTAGATGAACCAGACATCCAGGACACTGCTGGAGAAGTAGGGATGAGCTCATAAGTGATGTACTCCTATGGACCCCTTCACATGGCCGTGCAAAAGCAGGGTGGCCAGCTTGAACCTACATACAGCAGCTCTGGGAGGATACGGGGTGTAGCCCTAGGGACCTACCGGAAGCGATGAACGATAGGGAGGGGTGGCGAGAGAGGGTCAGCGATATCCATGCTGATGGTGCGACAAGATGATGATGAGATGATAATGAATACTGATGTATATTTGTATTAATAATTTATATCTATTTTTTTTAAATATGAATTTAATGAGATGAAAGATGAGGTTATATTTGTTTTACTTGATTATAAATAAAAATTACTAAATATATCTGTAAAAAAAATAAATGTAATTTTTGGCAAAAGTTTTTTTTTTCTCTTCATCAACATAATGAGACAGTTGATGACAAAGGTTTAATTTTTAAGATATGCTGACTTGGTGATAATGTATGTTATCTATTTCTAAGACTGTCCTTTTGAAGTAAATACTGGTATTCACATTTCTAACAATGTAGCTATTTATTAAGAAGGCCAGAAATATGAGACATCCCCTCAGAATAGAATTTACAAACAATGGTTTTAAGAGTAGTGTGATTGTGATACTATTTACAGGCTTAGCTCTGTATGTGTGTGTGTGTGTGTGTGTGTGTGTGTGTGTGTGTGTGTGTGTGTGTGTCCAGAAATAGGGATGTCAACCAGTGGACAATGAAAAAGGAGGGAATCTGCCACCGGAAATGGGGGGGAGCCCAACACAGGAGGAAAGACACAGAAGGGCCAGTCAGTCAGAAGAGACGCAGAGAAAGGTTTCGAACAGGCCTGGCAGTTAGAAAAGGCACTCCAGTGGAAGAAGACATGAAGTGTCGGCTACTGGACACAGAGATACAAAGATGAGCTGGGAGAACAGTGACAGAAGAGATGGATGGTGGGGAGACCCAGAGATGGACAGACATGTAGATAGGCTAAGAAGTTTGTTTTTTTTTTACTAAAGGGATTTTGTTGCGAAGGGTTATACTTCTTCTCCTCTCCAGAAACATTTATTCAACCTTTTGTGTTGTTGCCTTTGTTCTTCCCTTTGTGACTGTGATTATATTGCCACATGATAGCCATTAGATTACTAACAATATATGTATGAGCAGGATGTGATACAATGTAAATGAAATATAGCTAGTTTAAATTCAGTTTTTCTTCTGGACTGATTGCTTTACCAAGGCTAAAGAACCCAGTCTATGTTACTATTTACCCATTGCTGGGAAGGGAGAGAAAGCTATGCTTGTCCCAAGAGCATTAGTGGAAATTGAAGCTCAATCTAGTTCAAGATTTGAACTCAGGTTGCTGATTCTATTTCCTACAATAATAATTATTTCACTAAGTACAACTATTTCTAACAATATTGGTGAAAAATGTTAAACTTTGTTTATACTTTACAAATAAAGAATTAAAGATCAATGAACATTAAAGTTGTAGATCTATGATAATTTAATAGAAGAGCAGGGATAGTTCAGTTAGCTTTTTATTATTTTTTTAATGAAATTGACCTACATTCAAGCTCAAACTTGGATTCATTTTAAAGGCAACATAAAATAATTTAATCTGACATTTTATCTTTGAAGTGTATATAAAACTAAGATATTAATCTTTTCATTTTTCTTTCTAATAATAAATGTTTTGTATATCCTTTTTATTTATTTAATTTTTTTTTTTTCAGACCCTGCCTCTTAATCCATCCTGGCATGATAATATTTTAGTTGTATCTACACTGAGCGGATCATTATATGCTCAGTCTTCTACTACAGGCCAATTACTATGGACGCTAAAAGAAGGTAATTTCCTTTTTGTTTAATATTTTTGAAAATATGAAAAATCTTCCTAGAATTTCTTTCTGGCGATCATCCACAAGATAGATTTTTCTAAAGAACACTAGGAGGTAAAAGAAGTAGTTTCCATAACAGTAAAAAAAGGTGCAAAGATAGTTCTTTATGTCTGCGTGTAGGAAGACCTCAGATATCTGTCTGTGCATGTCTTTTTCTCAGAGAGCCTTCACTTGTTCACAATAGTGTAATGTGCTAACAGCACATAACACAAGCTAAACACAGCCCAAATATCTTGTCCATTGGACAGAAAGCTGAAAGCTTTCATCAATTACAGACCTGTTCATAAATAACTGGTCATGAAAATAACTAAAGGAACTTTGCCAAGTTAGTAAAATAGACTAGGCTTCATTTCTATTACACACGCACACAATAATTCCTACACCTTCATACATATCTTCTTTTTTTGTATCTTTGTTTCTGTTTTGGTTACATATTAATAGTAAAAGTGAAGTTGGCAACTGTAGTCAAGGGCAACTAGAAGGCTCCCTTTTCAATAGCTGCTACACCAAGGTGTAGGGGAGGCCACTACTCCTTTCCCTGGATTGCTCCACTTTACCTTATATTGCTGAGTGTTAAGCAAGGAAGTATCAAGTACCATTTTTAAAGTCTTTGGTATGACTCGACCTGGGATTGAACCCAGGTCTCCAGGACAATTAGCAAACACTCTACTCACTAGGCCAATGAGCTGGTTGATAAAGTTGTTATAAGAATTGTCTCTTGGATTTCTTGTTCATGAAACTCAACATATCTGTTCACTGATATTCAAAATGAGGTTTTCAGACTGGCATCTTCAGCTTTTTGTATTCAAAAAATTTGAGCAAGACCCTTTACTTTATCTAGTACAGGTGTCTCATACTTCACACACAAACCACTTTTCTATGATCATTTCACAAGATAAATTTTCCAAAATTTCGCCATATCTTTTAAAATTCTGGCCACTAAAAGCACATATATTCAAAGTTTTTCTCAATAGTGAAAGTAAATCTGCATTGCACTCAACATTTACAGGTGAATATTTACAATCTATTCAGACTAGTTAATTTATAGGATTTATTGTTGTACAGTCATACATACAATTTTTAGACCAACTCTTTGAAAATGACTTTCTGTCCTGTCATCAGAACAGGAAGTCATTTGACTGCATGCCCTGCAGATAGGTAAGACGCCTATAAAAAAGGGCTGTTTTCAGTATGTGAGTGCCAGACTCCAGATCTGGAGAGTATAGAGTACTCATTTGTTGCCCTTACTCCCAGGTTCACTCTGACCTGGAAAGAGTACTTTTTAAGGTTCCATATATAGGTCAAATAGATATTTTCAGAAATTATTTGTATTAGATAGGAATACTTGAAACCAAATAACTGTAAATATTTGTATTAAGAATAGTTCCTTGAAACTATAATTGTTTACAAACATTAATTACTTGAAAGCTTATTTTATGCAAACTATTTATATTAGATAAGAATACTTAAAACTGTACAATTATGTGAAAACAGTATTGTAAATTTCTTGAAAACTTTATCTACAAAATGCCTATATGTTAAGATAATATGAATAACCAAAGTATGAATTTTACTAAAACGGGATATCCAGCAATGTTTGAGATAACATCAACTAATTTCATTTTCAAACTTGGTCCAAAATTATTGGCATTTGGTGAAGAATTTGCATTGATAAAGACACTATTTTTGGTTACATTATAAGGATGTTTTGACTAAAAAAAAGTTATATCATCCCTGTAAATTTTTAGAGTGTAGAAACTTTTAGAACAATACATAAGGTACACTTGCAAATACCTGGCTAATATTGCAAAATCTATCTTTTGCTTAACAGCTTTTCTACTTAAAGCATCATAGGATACATGAGTACAGTTCTGATGTAAGGATGAAGATGATTGATACCCATGTTGCTGGAGATTAATATAAGATGATATCTAAGTATTCAAATATCTCAAAACCAAATACATCTTAAAACATTATGATTTTGATTCTTTGGAGAACAAGAAGTTGGTGCAACAGGAAAAGGATATTTTCAGAACGAGACTAATTGATGCCAGTAAGATTAATGAACAAAGATACTAATGTTATATAATTAGGATAATGATTTTTTTATATTAATCATTTTTTGTTAATTATATTTTATTATTTAGTTTGGTAAAGCTTTGAACTACTTGGGTCTCTTAGTCCAGGTGCATAGTCAAGAATACAGCAATCAATATCTGTTATAATAAATCCCCAGAAAGAAAATGGGGCAGGAGTGTGGATGACATCATGCCCAGAATATATGGTCCTGAGTTTTTTAGAATTTTAAAAAGAAATAGTTGAGTTTTCTGCTGTTGAGGAGTGTAGTTGAGTTTTTCAGATCTCTACCAGCAGAGATCTTAAACATCACAAGATGCACCATGCATGGGGGTGGGGGTCAGCATAGTATGGTTAGCATAGACTTTTAAGGATTCTGTCTCTCTCCTCGTGTTGAAGGACTGAAGCCAGAAATTAATAAACCCGTTTGTGTCCGAAACAACAGAGTCCGCCTGTATTTTTATATGTATCTGTAATGTTATTATTGATATCATTATGCCTATACAACACTAAGATGACAAAAAAAGCAATGGAAGCCAATTTAGTAAGGACAGGAGTCTATATTTTGTAGTCACTAATTATGCAAGCTCTTAATAGAAATGGCTTGAAGATGTACCATCCTCAAAAGATTCTAGTATTGAAGAAGCACTTTAAATGTTCATTTAAAATTTATGGTAGATCTTCTAAAGATGCCTAAATAATTTTGGAGCTCTGTTCTGTAATCTGAAGAGACAAAAATTTAGTTATTTGGTTACAATGATAAGACTAATATGTGGAGGAAAATGGAAGGCCTACAATCTGAAGAATATTCTTAACATCAAAACACCCTTTTAACAGGGTTTTCAATATACTGACTGTATCCTCTGCAGAAGGGTAAGAACCTTTCCTCCATAAGAGTGTCCTCAGTATGAGACTAAACTGCATTTGATGGTAAGGCTCCAGTTCTGGGGAATTGGAGAGTGTGGAGTTCCCCTTCATTGTTATTACTCCCAGGTTCACTATGACTCAGATTGGTTGTACCAGTTAGGGTCCAATCCATGAGTCAAATAGATCTATTTAAAAATTATTCATATTTGATAGAACTATGTACAAAAAACATCTTAAGAAAAATAACTACACAAAATATATAAATATGCAAGGAACACAATTATCTAACCTTAAGGCATACAATAACTCTAGACTGGTTGACATGCCATTAAAATCAGTCAGTCCTGAAATCAAATACTGGAGATTAAGCACACTATGATGGAGTTGATTTTTCTGTTGAAGATACTGGGTCCAATTAAAGATATGGTAAAAAGAATTATCTTAATATTTTAAATGTAAATCACAAAAACTACCAGGACAAGTAGAATTAAAATGATGATCCTTGATGCAAAAAATCATTTGAAGCACAACTTGCTCAAAGAATAAAGACTGTTCTTCCATGGCCAACTCAAAGTCCTTAAATTTTATTAAAAAATTATGGTAGGAGTTAAAGAAACAAATGATTGCAAGATGACCATTTAATTTGACCATTTGATTTACTGTTGCTGACAAAAATTAGGGAATTAGTACATTAGAGGATGTTGACCTTGTTTTTTTAATATAGCAGTAAATGAACTAATAACATAAGATACAAAGCATCTTTCATTTAATAGCTGAAGATTTTGGTTTCATAAAATATAACTTAAAGTAGATTAAATTATTTAAATTAATGTTTTGATCCATACAGAGGGAAAAATTATGGAATAACCTAATATTGAAGAAAAAATTAAAGCTAGAGAAGAGGCAGTTAAGTATTCTAACTTTTTTGACAATGAATTCCATAATTGCGTCCTTCAAATTCAAACATTTGCTGGAGGATACAGATGGTATGGATGCATATATTTACCCAACCTCTCTTCCACTAGCAGAATAGGACAGTCAGTTTTTGAATTGAGTATAAGATGGTTTGAATTCATTGTTTTCTTTCTAGAACTGTTGCTGTGCCAAGACTAAAGAGCTCAGTTTGCTCTAATATTTACCAATAGCTGGTAGAAGAGTAGATGAAGTTATGCCTTTTCAAAGAGCATTAGCACAAAGTGAAACCCAAACAGCCTCATCCAGGATTTGAACTTGGCTTGCCAAACCCATTTCCTACAATAATAACTATTGCGTTATGCATATTTCAGATGTTGCACATGTATGGTTGTCATTTCTTTGACAGCAGATTATTTTCTCTTTATAAGTATCTTATCTACTACCAATGAGTTTTACTAGAAGTTATAAGCAATTGATAATCCCTTTACACCAGCAGTATCAAATTTCTGTATTATATTTTATGTATTCTTTCATCTTTTAATTTTTGATTGGTATATTTTTATGGCAACTCACCCAGATCATGGTTCTACAACAGGGGCTTCTCAAAGTGGTCCATATAGACCCCTGAGATGAATAAAAGCATAGGGGTCTAGTAGATGAATTTACTAGTTTGCATTTATAAATGATGACTTATGTACATAAACCGTCTAATCCAGTCAGCTGGGGCTATAGAATACACCAATTGCATCTCTGCAGAGGAGTAAGACTCTCCCTCCTCACCACAAGTGTCCTGGATTTGACACTAAATAATCTGATGGTGAGGCTCCAGTAATGCTGGAGCTCTGGGGAATTCAGAGTACCCCTTCACTGCCATCAGACTGTTAGCACCTGGTAGGGTTCTATCTATGGATCAAATAGGACTGTTTGACATTTAAACAAATGACTTATACTAAATTGAATTGTTAGAAATAGAACTGTTTTAATGATTTAACTGTGTATAAATAAATGACAGATATTTGAGTTGTTAGTGATACATGACAATACTTAGAACCATTTAACTGTGTGCAAACAAATGAGTAATTTTGAATAGAATATTTGTGTTAAATAGCAATACTTGTTACCACTCCACATTATGCAAAGAAATGATTGATGTTGAATAGAATTGTGTTAGTTAAATGGTTTCAATTATTGCTATGTAGAAACAATAAAAATAATAGTGTGCAAACAAATTAGTTCTTATTAAAAAATGAAATTCCCAACAAACTAATCTCTTACATATCATGTATATCTATTTAGATATGTATAAACAAATGATTGATGTTAAATTGTAACTGTTATATATAGCAATACATAAAACCCTTTAACTGTGTCCAAACAAATGATTAATAGTAAAGAGAATTATTCATATTAGATGGTAATGCTTGAAACCATTTAACTGTATGAAAAAAAAATTAGCTAAGGCTCATTAAAAAGTATTATCAACAAAATGTGTTTACAAATCATATATATTCAATATATATGTATAACAAGATTTGGTATTGAATAACCAACAATGGTTGATATGTCATAAAATCCAACCAAACCACGAGTTTCTGCAAAAAGACTTTAAAACTAAATTCAAGCATCTTCTAAACATGAAAATTCCTTAATTCTTTCTCTATTCAGTGTTAAAGTAGAAAGTGCAAATTTAGACACCTTTCTTAAGAATTTATTGAACTGACTTTCAATCTTAAAATGAAGTCTAAGTACTGTGACATGGTATGCTACTGAGAGAGAGAAAGGGAGATCAATTCCCCTACCCTTCTGTGTTTGATTCCACAGTCACTAAGACTGACCGCTAAAACGGTAGGAGAATGAAGGTCAATTCCTCGCACTCCATGACCTGCAGCCTGTTGAACAAAGAATGGAATCCAGGTCACTCAGGTATCATGACCGGATCCAATGGTGGGAGAAGAGAAAAGTCAAATGATTGGCTATAGACCCTTTAGCGCCAAAATGATACCTTTTCGTCAGAGGAAATTTGAAAAAGAATCTTCAGTTTGAGGACAGTAGTTGGCGGATAAAGACGCCGTTTTACAGCCAAACTCCGGGAGGTCCCTCGCCTGCAAAAAGAATCTTTAGTTCTGGACAGACATTAGCAAGAGATAGACGCCAATTTAGCCAAGCTCCGGGAAAGTCTCCCACAAAAAGAGTAGAACAGAATCTTTGGACAGAAGACAGTAGAAAGGCACATTCAGCCAGATTCTGGGGATGCCACTTGCCCTTATAAGAAAGGAGCCTGAAAATTAAGCCTTGTCAAAGATAAGTTCAACTTAAACTGTTTTTCCTTCTACCCTTCCTAAATATTGGAATTATATGTATTCAAAAAAGAAAGAGAGAAACGGAAAGGATTCTGTTTCATCAACAGTAAATTAGTTAATGAACTTTGTTATATGCTTCAGCCTGGCGACTTAAGCATTTTCTCAATTATTTGTTTGGTCATCGCCTATTAAAACCTTGTTATATTTTAAATGCACCCTTGTGTTGAAATCTTTTGGTTGTGTTATTTATCTATCAAGTTGTCTTCTTTTGCCTATATATGTTTCAGTTTCGTATCGCTTTCATTAATTCTTGCTAAATGTCTTATTCACCTTAAAACATTATGAGGAAATTTTGGAAATTTGACTACAGTTAATATTTTCTAACCTTGAAGTTCATGTTTTCCATTATCCGAGGGGGTATGAAAACGAAGGACTTGGTGGGGTATGTGAAAGTGAATTGGCAACCCCTTCATCAGCATCGGAGATCAGTCTAGACCCAAATTAACCCCCACATCATTTGCCAGTTTACCATATGCCCGAAAAAGAAGTCTTGACTAGGACTTATTTTTGCGGAGGGTCAAGTACCAGACTGCCCTCGACGTCACATGCGCATAAAATAAGCTCTCGTCCTGGAATAATTATTTATGCAGCATCACAGTACACATTTAAAGGAATTAGATATTACTACCAAATCCATCTTTCCAATTAAAAAATAATTCAAGAATTAAAAGTGAGATAGCATTTATAACTTACTGATTCTTTTCTCATATAAATTGTATTAAACACTAGTAAATTGATTATATTTTGTAATTTGATATTCAGTTTGGTTACATGGGGTGTATCAAGTTTGAGAAGCCTTATTCTACAACAAGAAACAGTGCAGATCAGAAATTATAAAGGTAAAGGTTTTAGTGAGACTAAAAAAATTTTTTTTATTCCTTTTCCTTAAGGAAACCTGATTAAATACACCAAAAACTTAACCAACTTACCAACAAAAAGCTCAAATCAAACTTATAAACTCATTCCTAATTCTATTTCTCAATTTCTGTCAGATATTTTGTATTTTTACAGTAGTAGTATTAATAAAAAAAAATTTCCAATATTCATTTAGTAAGTGATAAAAAAAATAAGTTAAAAAGTGTGCTATATATTTGAAACTGTTTTAAAAGAAGATTAAAGTTTCTCAAGGTAATTAAAAATAGTTAATCGGCTCTCATGTCCATTTATAAAAGTCTTATTCACACCACAAAAGAAAGTATCAATATTTTTCTTGCTTTAAGGTTAGTCATAATTATCAATCAGCTTTTACCCTTATTCAGCAGTGACTGAAATAAAAAAAAATATATATATCATCACATTACTATATTTTGACTGTTGATGAAACAGCTGAACACAAGTATATTATGCCAAAAAGATTTGCCTTGAACTGTCTTTTATTGCTTTTGTATTCTTTCTACTTATTATTCTCACAGTTTTGATGCTATAAATCAAATTCTTTTCTTTTTTTTTTATAATATAGCAATTATAATGTACCTTCATTAACCCTAGAAAATATACTTCTTATAAATGTTGATAAAAAAAAGTATCAAATTTTATTAAAATTGAATTATTTGACTTTCTAAAGATTATTTATAAAATATCACTATTTTTTTTTTTTTAAATAAGTTTTCAAAATAAACATTCTTCATTTCTTTTACTTATCTCTCTCCCTCTCTCTCATAATCTTTCATTTCTTTCTTTCCTTTTGTTTTTCCTCCTTGAAGCAGACAATAAGCATTTGATCTATAGCATCACTTCCTCTCTTCTCCCTTTATTATACTTGCTTTCTTTTTCCCTAGTGTATAGGATTTTTTTTTATTTTCCTCACAATCAAAACAGAATCTTCCATTATTTATCTAAGGTGATAACAGGGTGTAACATTGAACTCATCTTATTCTATATAAGACTCACATTGTCTTCATTGAAGTAAGTTTGAATCACATGCATCTTCATGATACTGTATATTCAATTATTACAACAACAAAAAATCTATTTTCTGACATGTAAGAAATGTCTTTATTTTCTACTAATTGTGCCATTTTTGTTACAAAATATTTCCTATCAAAATAGGGCATTCAGAAATATATGTAACCTATCAATAGCATATTTTTCAGATTCTTCTAGTCCTCTGTAAAAGTGATTACTCCTGCTTTCCTTTTCTTTTTTAGCCAATGATTGCTTGGTTTGATAGGAAAGAAAATAATCCTATTATTTTTCTCAAGTCAGGTTTAATTTTTGTTAATCTACAAGACAGACTTTCAGCAGAAATAATATTTTGGTTTTTAGTCTGATTTTCTTTGGAATTTTTTCTTGTTTTAAACATTTTTTGCTAATTTGCCAAAAAGTCTGCTGAAGTATTTTATTTTTAGATTTTTGATGGGTTTTTTTTTCCTCATCAAATCAATCAAAAACAAGAATACTTTTTATTTTCTACCATCTTTTATATTTTTCATTGCATAACCTTTCTGGCCCATTCAGCTGAGGCTGTAGAATACATTGACTGCATCTCTCTGCAAAGGGGTAAGAACCTCCTAGTGAGTGTCCTGGTAATGACGTTAAACAATCTGATGGTGAGTCTTAAAGCTGTTGGAAATGTGGAGTACCATTTATTGCCATTTCTTCCAGGTTCACTCTGACTCGGGTCCCTATCAGGTGCTACCACTCTATCAATGGGTCAAATAGAACTGTTTGACATTTAAACTGTGAGCAAACAAATGATTTATGCTCAATTGAATTGTTAGAAATAAAACTTTGATCATTTAACTGTGTATATGTGGCACATTTGAGTGTATGTGTGTGTGTTCTGTTTGTGGTAGATGTCCAATCCAATGACTTTATCTTCAGCATCTCGGCACTGATCTGTCTGGGAAGTTTTTTTGTGTGAATTGCTCATGTGCGGTCTTGGCATGAAAATAGACAAAGAGCTATACCCGCACAAATCTATGGGATTTTGGTGTGAAGACCCGAAATGAAAATGGGGATGGTAAGGACCAAGGTATGTTGGTCAGTCAGAATTGGCATGTAGGCTAGAGAAGTCTGGAGAGAGACTCTGGCAGAGAACCTTCTCTGCCAGTCAGGACAATGACCAGTGATGAGTCAGTATTTTTGGTAGCTGCTGGAATTTTCACAAGGCTCTTATGATAGCCACATATACACACAAACAGTGCCAAAAAATCAATGACTTCTTATGTTTTGCTGTCTCAAGTCCATTGCTTTTGTCTTTTCTTTCCTTCCTCCTGTTTATTATTGTTCTTTTTTTTCTTTTTTTTTTTTTTTAACATGTGAATGCTCACTTGGCTGGGTGTAAGATGTTACAGTGGCAGTCCTCACCAGACAATAGTCTGTCTTGTCCTGTCCTGTGGGTAATTTCCATATGTAGACAAATGACTGATGTTCAATTGAATTGTTAGTGATGCATAGCAATACTTGGAACCATTTAACTGAGTGTAATGTTGAATAGAATTATTAGTGTTAAATAGCAATACTTAGAACTCTTTAACTGTGTGCCTAAATTGAATCATTGATATAACATAGCAATACTTGGAATTATTTGACTGTGTGCAAATGAATAGTATTGAATGGAGTGATTAAGGCTTAATAGGAATACCTGTAACCACTATCAGCAAGCAAATGATTAACATTGAATAGAATTGTTACTGTTAGATTGCAATAATTGAAACCATCTGTGTAGAAACAATGACAATACTAGTGTAGAAACAAATTAGTTCTCCTTTAAAAATGAAATCACCTACAAACTGTGAGCAAACAATTTACTTATATTAAATTGTGACTGTTATATAGCAGTACTTAAAACCATTTAACTGTGTGCAAACAAATGATTAATAGTAAATAGAAATACTTGGAACCATTTAAACGTGAGCAAAAAAAATTAGCTCATGCTCATTTAAAAATGTTTTCTACAAAATGTTTACAAATCATATATACAGGATTAGGCATTAAATAACCTACAATGGTTGATATGCCACAAAACCAAACCAAACCAAACTAAATATATCTGAATATGATGAATGAAAGAATACATATAAACATGGGTTAAAAAAAGATTTTACAAAATTTTATTAATCCAGACTCGTTTCAGTCTTCTGCCATAATCAGAGAATGTATTTCATGAAGGTTTACATTTTAAGACAAAGGTTGATGCATGCCTAGAGATTGACCTTCATTCGTGAATATGATTTGAATGTTAGCTTAACCACTCTATGATCAGACTTTGCAGATATTCATGAATAATTCTAACAGTAGAACTTTAATTTTTTTTTTAAGATGTTAAAAGGTGATGAATTATGAATGCCTTTTTAAATGATGAATTTTTTGGATTTCCCATGGCTGACATGCTGGACTTCAGCCTCAAAGTAACAAAGTTCAAGCTCCAGTTGCACTACTACATTAAATTTCAGATTAATACTCTTAGCAAGGGTAGGAAGCCTCTTATCTCCCCAACTATGGGTTAAATAATATCTTTACTTTTCTTCTACTAAGGTAGCTTTCACATTAAATAAACTACAAAGGCTGATATGCCTTTGAAAAAAAAACATCATCAAAAAAATGAATTTCTATTATTTTAATATGGAAGTTAATGAGTGTATAAGTCTTTGATAGTTTAAATTTTTTTTTCTTTTTTCAGAGCTGGGGGTTTAATTGGTAAATCTTTGCAATTAGGATTTATAAATATATTATCCATCTGTATTCTTAGGTTTCTACTGGATTGAGTCAAAGATTTTTTCTAAAGCAGGTTGTAGCTACACATTTCAAATTTTCAATGTATTAAATACCATCTGAAATTACATGGTATTATTGGTCCTTCTTATTTCAGTGGTAAAAGAGTGCACATCATAATTTTATCTATGATCTCACACTCCTAAAATGGTGGCACTGAAAGTGCAAATTCAACATGTAATGTTGTAGGAGTTTAAGAAAGTTTGTAGCGTTTGTGGCCAAGGTTTCATTACTGGCAATACATTGAGAGATGAATCCAGGTTATGATGCTCATCAGACCTCAATCAGGATCTTTTAAGAGAATTAGTGGAATACAATCTGCACAAAAGTACTTGAATTAGCACTTTACTGCAACACATTTAAACCATAATCTGCCACCACTTGATAAAGACTGAAAAACATGAACAAGCTGAGCATTTGGCTTCTTCATACTCTTCATGAGAATAAAGGAAATTGTATATCCATAGCAACAATTCTTTCAAGGGAGAAAATTGACCTATTTCTCAAAAATATTGTTACTGGTGATGAAAAATGTCCTATGACAGTGTTCAATGCAAAAAGCAGTAGATTAACAAGGATCCATTTCTATTGCCTACCCTAAAGATGGAACTTCATGAAAAAAAGTTATGCTCTCTGTATGCCGGGATCACTGCAGTTTTATTCGTTTTGATTTTTAAAATTCTATACTCTCAACAGCTGAAATGTGTGCATGAAAATCCAAGATAATGCAAAGCCACATTCAGAAAGGATCACACAAAATGAAATATTGGATTTAGCCTGATCTGTTCTACCCCCTCTACTATATTCACCAGATGTTGCGCTATGTGATTTCCATCTTTTTCATTTCTACAAAATGCTCTGAATGACAGAAATCTCAAGAAGATTAGATAAAAACATTTGTGGAAAGCTTCTAGAACTTGAAACCAGCATGAATTTTACTTAAGAATCAACAAGCTACCTTATAAATAACAAGAGGTGATTCAAAATAATAGCAAATATACTATTGATTGAAACTAATTCATTGTTAAATTATTCATGAATAAATTATTTTACTAAAACAGAAATTATTTGATTCAACCTAATAGAATTGATGTGCATTTAGTAGTTTGTTGTTGTTGTTATTTTTTGTTTGTTTTTTTTTTGCGGGGAGAGGATTATAATCTCAGATGTTTGTCAGTATTCTATTGCATTGCCTCCTATATAATACTGGATCAGTTTAATGAGGTGGAGAGTGTATATACTCCAAGCCAAAAATACCCACTTTCCCTTCAACCAGTATCACACAAACCTTGGGTTATTCTAATCCTCTTGCTATGTAATGAAAGGAGTGCTACAGGGATGGAACACCTGGGACCAGGCTTAAATAATTTCTCTGCCATATAATCCTTGAAAATTAGAACACACCTGAAAGAGACTAACATGTGTAACTCTCTAAACCTAGCCTGAAGGCTGAAGAAAATGGTTTGTCCATGTGTGTACAAATTATGTAAAATTAGGTTGTTTTTATCAATGAACTGTCAATTTTGTGATGACTTACCCTTTATTTATATCAGCAGATTCTTTTATACCTTGGCCAACTGAGCAGTTTTGTGAAATGAGAAGAACTGATTTGCATAATCAACTTTAAAAAGTTACATTGTAACAAATCTCATTTTCAATCTAGTCTGTTTATATTTACCTTTTTTGAGTTTTTCTACACAGTTATGTGATATCGATTATTCCTATCTAGTATGAATAATTTGCAAACATATCTATTTGACTCTTAGATAGGATCCTGCAAGGTATTATCACTCTGAGTCAGAATGGACTTAGAAGTAATGGCAATGAATAGGTTCTCCACACATCCTCGAACTCTAGAACTGGAACCTCACTATCAAATGCAGTGCAATGTCATATCCAGAACACTTTTTTTCTTCTTCTTGGAGGATAGGCAGTCTTACCACTCTGCATGGGATCCAGTCAGCATAGTCAAAGACCTGCCATCAAAAAAGACTATGAGTATATTTTTAAGATATAAGTAAGTAAAGTTGGGGACTGTAGTCGAGGGTAACCAGAACGCTCCTTTTTCAATAGCTACTACACCAAAGGCATAGGGAAGGGCGCTACTCTTTTCCCTGGATTGCTCCTCTTTACCCTTAATACGTACCTTATATTGCTGAGTGTTAAGCAAGGAGTTATCAAGTCCCATTTTTAAAGTCTTTGGTATGACGCGACTTGGGATTGAACCCAGATCTTTCGGACCATTGGCAAACACTCTACCCACTTGGCCAATGAGTTGGTTCAGAAAAAAATTTTATGTTCCATGGTTTGTTTAATAATGTATTTATTAATCTTTGAGTTTATTTTAAGGAAAAAGCCATTATTTTATTTAAAATAAATGTGATACTTTCAGTGCATAACAAAAAACACTGATGGAAAATGAAATTTTTCATGCTTTATTTAATGTTGGATGTTTTAATCTTCACCCTGCTTTTTTTTTTTTTTTTTTTTTTTTTTTTTTTCTCAGTAAATATAGATATTAAGAACTTCTTAGCCAATGATGTAATTTCTTTTTGAATATATTTGTTTTTTTAATCTTTTTATGAATTAGTAAGGAAAAATAAGCAAAAAAATTTCAGAAATCCAATTAGATTTTGTTTCTGATTTGAAAATAAATTAGAAATGAGATTTTTTAATTCCTGAATTATTCTGATTTCCAGTTTTCAAAATATTGGGGAAAATCAAATTTCCTTTCTTTTTTTTCTTTTTTTTTAAAGTTTACTCTCACACTCTTTCTTTAGGGTTTGAATATTTGCAATGAAAACAAACAAGCAACATTTAGAGGTTTAATTAACTAGGGAGAATTGAATGATAAAACACATTCTCTAAGCCAGAACAGTCTACTCCTATGAATTGAATAAAAGGTTCCTCACAAATTCCTATAACTGACACCTGAAGAAAGCTAGTCTACAACAGCTGACTATAATGAAAACCAGGATGTGGGCAGGAGGCACCAGTTGGAGAATATATCAGTGGTCTATTTTATTCCAGCAAGTAAGCCACAACTGGATGTCATTGTCTGTCTTTGAAAATTAACATTTTATCCATAACATACTGTTATTTTTATAACAATCTCAGGGCTGGTGATATATTTAACATTAGATTGAATCTATAGACTTTGATTTAAGAACGTTATTCTTAATAGCTTTGGAAAAGATTTAGAGCCTAAAACTGAGAAAGTTAACCTCCTAATGATTTAGTTCCCACTACTAGATAATTTGTCTCTTTCTTAACCTACAGTTTCCATATGTTAGTCTATTTGAAACCCACATAACTTCATCAAAAGGCAACTCAGGTCAATTAGATAGATAAGATTATCCTCAGTCAGAATTACTTTAGACATAGGATATTAATTAGAGGATTTATTCACGTCTCCATGGGTGGGGTCTGTAAAGAAATTAATGATTCCAGATTCTATTCTAAATGGAAATTTTATATTCTGTGAGAGCAGATAACAAGATATTTAATACCAAAAATATAAAAGAATCAACTAATTATGTATTCACTTTTCTAATTTAAAATAAGAAATGCTCTCATCTATTTATATCCCTATGCTGAAACATGTCACTCTGATTTTCCTTATAAAATTCCTTGTTTCTCTTGTGTATGTAACCCAGCAAAAATAGCATATCATGGAGACTTTAATTAGAGCAATATATTTAAAGTAAGTAAATAAAGTTGGTGACCATTGTTGAGGGCTACACGAAAGCTCCCTTTCAATAGTTACTACACTGAGATGTAGGGGAGGGTGCTACTCCATTCCTGGATTGCTCCACTTTACTCTTGATTCCGTACCTTTATAATGCTGAGTGTTAAGCAAGGAGGTATCAAGTACCATTTTTTTTTTTTTTTTTTTTTTTTTTTAGCCTTTAGTATGACCCAACCTGAGATTGAACCCCCAGTCTCCTGAGCCATTGGCGAACACTCAACTCTTGGCCAATATATTTAAAATGCTCTAATTAAGAGAATAAAGCAATTTCCAATTTAATTTCCAAATGAGTAATTTTATAGAACCTGTACTTGTACTGGGATTTTTTTGTCATCAAAATTCTCAAAATGAATAATAATTAAAATCCTTCACTCTTTCTGAATTAAAAGCATCAATATTATCATAGACAGCCGTTAACTATGAAATGCTAATTAGAATCTTTCACTCTTTCCTAAATAGAAGCATCAATATCATCATGGATCACTGTTACAACAGGTTCTTCAATCATCTAGTCATAACTAATACTTAATATCTTAAGTTTGTGATTTAAAATTCACAATAGTACCAATATTTTTAAACCTTACATGCTATAAAACCGTTTTGTTGTTACTCTCAGGAAAAATCTTTTCAGTTAGCTATGTTAAAATATTCATCTCAACAATAAGAGAAATGTCTTTTTATTTTTTTAATTGTTTATTTCAAGCCTTTGTATTAAGAGTTGTAATCTATGATTCTTTAAGTGTAGGGAGGTACATCGAAGTAATCTCCTACAGATGCAATGCACTTGTTGTACCATTCCAACAACTTCTGGAAGGCTCCATGGAAGTCCTCTTTTGTGAGCGTGTCAATGACCTTCATCACAGCCTCTTTCATCTCCTCAATTGTCTCATAATGACAGCCTCTAAGTTTTTCCTTGAGCTTTGGGAATAAACAAAAGTCACAGAGAGCAAGGTCTGGACTACAGGGAGGGTGAGGAACTGTCTTGATGTCCATCTTAGTCAAATAGTCTGTGACAAGAATGGAGTTGTGGACTGGTGCATTGTCCTCGTGGAAATGCCACGGACCCAATTTGAAGAGTGCAGGCCTCTTCCGACAGAATCTCTTCCTGAACTCCCTTAAAACCTCAACATAGTATTCCTTGTTGACTTTCTGTCCAGTGGGAACCCAGTGCATGTAGATCATACCAGTGCTGTCAAAAAAAGGATCATCAAAAGTTTGTGGGTGGATTTGCTCTGTCTGGCCTTCTTGTGTCTGGAAGAGCCAGCATGCTTCTGGGAACTCTGTCTCTTGGTCATAGCAGTAGATCCAACTTTCATCACAGATCACCAGAGCATCAAGAACTGTGGGATCTGAATTGATCAGCTCGACCATCTCCCTGCTGTCATGATAATGTCTTTCTTTCTGATCTTCTCTGAGCACTCTTGGGACAAACTTCACGCAAATCTTCCACATCTTCATTTCCTCGCGAATAATTGTGTGTACAGTTTCCATACTGACATCAAACTGTGCACTGATTGTCTCTATAGACCCACAATGGTCCTTATCCATGAAATTCTTTATTTGGCCAATCAACTCTGATGTTCTGACTTCCTTACTCCTCCCACATCTCTCATCATCCCTCACAGACTCCCTGCCTTCCTTGAATCTCTTATGCCACTGAAAAACTGATTCTCCATTCATGCAAGATGATCCAAAAGCAGTCTGAAGCATTCCATATGTTTCTGTGGCATTTTTTCCAAGTTTAAAACAGAATTTTATTGCATATTGTTCTTCTAGTGTCCTCACGTCCAGATTGCATTTTTGAAATTCACCAGCTGTGACAATCAGGCTTTAGTAGGGTGTATTCCAATTGCTGCTGTAGCTGTTCATTTGAACCTGAAATCATAAAATTGGTCAGTCATTTCATAAGATATATAGCAATAACATACTGAATTTTCAAGAGTCTACGACAATTTTAAATGCCTGTACAAAAAGTCTGGAAACTTATTGAAGGCACCTCATGTATCTACTTAAGGTGCTACTAACAAAAATACATTTGTTTTTTTTTTTTCTTTTAATGGGTGCACAAAAATCTAAGAATATTGATTATATAGGTTTTTGGAGATCTTTATTTTTAAAAAATTGTTAGCATTATAAATATTCAGCTGGATATCAAAACATATACTCATATAATGAATTTCTGTAAAATACAATTTATAAACAATTTTTGAGACAATAAAACCTCTTTGACATTTATGGTGTTGCTAACATAATATTTTGGCCTATTCATTCTTCAGCCCTCATCAGGCATTAAAAAAATCCAAATGGATAACAAGGAATCTCTCCTTTCTACAGAAAAAATGCCACAAAAAAATTGTCCTAAATGTATCATTATATTAAAACTTCAAGTGCATTAAATTTCCGATCAAAACCAATCATGTGCTATACCACCCCCACTACTTCTGTGTTGAAGGAAATTCTCTCCCAAATTTTTTACACTGGGTAAAAGTTGAAGAATGTTTGGCCAAAACATTGCACTAATGAGAGTTCATTTGTCTGAAAAATTTCCAATAATTATAAATTGGATTTTATAGAAATTCATATGAAAAATCCATTTTGAAGAAATGAAAATAGTTCAAATTTCAAGGAAAGAAATTATATACCATATCAAAAATGTATATACATTTTGTTTATCTAAAAGTTAAACACTTTCAAAATATGAAATGAACGTTATGATAATATTTGTAGTACATTAGAAATATGTTCAAAATGTTCTTTCGAAATATGAATTATCTCTTGTAATGATATTTCTCTTTTATTTTTATATAAAGTAAAAGCATTAAAATTAATAACAGTTGTTTAATAAAATGTAGCTTCTCTGTTTGTATAGCTGCCATTAGTCAACCAATGCGGTATGACATCTACAAGGTAATGAAGTCATTGCATTGGTCTTTCTTTGGCGCTATTTATAACTAAGTTTTATTTATGGATGTGGCTGCAAGAATTTTATGAAGTCAGCATGATATCCCATACATTACTGGATATTTTCTGAACAGACCTTTACTTATATATATATATATATATATATATATATATATATATATATAATTATGGGTAATTTTTTTTTTTTTTAAATATTGAATTTTTGGAAAAATCACCTTCATTCAGTATCAACCACTGTTATTAATTTTGACTGGTATTTTCTTTCATCTATAGATTTTTCTATACAAATCACTGAGGGTCAACATTTTACAACAGTGAGAAATACTGCAGATTGGAAGTAATAATAAAGGATAAACCCTCAGTGAAACTTGAACCTATATCCACCGGGATTTGACAATTAAACTGTGTACTTATGCTAAACTGAATTGTTTGAAATAGAACTGTTTATTTGTATAGAAATGGGTTTGCCATTAAATAAACTACAAAGGTTGATACGTCATAAAGCCCAAACAAACAATACTCATGTTTCAGCCGATGCATCCTTCAGCCTTCTTCAGGTGTTTCTTGTTGAACTCAAGAGCCCACATGGAACTTCAAACTGAATCCTTTATTTAATCCACTAGAGTAGACTGTTCTAATCCCGGTAACCATGACAAGATATAAGTATTAACCTCTAGTAAGTATTCCTTGTTATTTACCTGTTGTCAGGATTTTGAATCTGCAATCTCCAGATAATTTCACATTAGAAGCATTTCTCAACCAAATGTCTATTTCTGTTGCACCATATGTCCTGCTGGATGATTTAGAGTGAATTTTTAAGACTTATAAATGTGATGTTGGGCTACAATGACCTGTTAAGTAGACCAAGTATAGAGATGAACACAATTTGGGAACCATTAAAAAACTTGATAATGATTTTTTTAAAAATCATGATATGATCTAAGGTAAAAAAAAATGTAAATAATATCACGTAGGTTGATGGAGATATTAGGTTTATAAGTCCCAAAAATTTGCTCTAAATTGTCCTACAGGACACATGGCGCAACAGATATAAACATTTGGTTGCAGATTTAATGCCAACCACAGGTAAATTACAAGGGATACTTACTATAGCTTAACACTTGTACCTGGTCATGGTTAACAGAATTAGAATAGTCTACCCCTGTGGATTAAATAAAAGGTTCATTTTGAAGTTCTGTGTTGGCTCCCAAATTCAACATAAACACCTGAAGGACACATCAGCTGAAACGTGAATATAACAATGAAGACAATAGTCTGAATATTTTAAGTGATAAAAAAAATAATCCAGTTCATTATTAAACCCAGCAAGGATAAAGTTCCAAATAAAAAAAATTCAGCATTGCTAAAATGTGTTTTTTTTCCTTGCATGAGATGTTACATTAAATGGCTTACATGAGTTAGGTTTTTTATTATATTTAGAAGATTGATTTTTCTATAATGCAACATCAATGTGTATTTATTTCACACAAAAAATTGTTTATAGCTTATACCCAAGACAATCTAATCTATACACTGTAGGTTGGATATCTATACAAAAAGTCTACTGTAAAAATGAGTTGAATGAGAATGCATGGAAACTGATAAGATTATGATTGACAATTATTGTAAGATCACACTCTGTTGTTTTTGTTATACAAAGTCAAATGATGGGTTCATTTAATTTTTTTTTATTTTGTATTTATTCTTTTCAGATCCTGTAATAAAAATGCCTATTGAAGTAACAACAAAGTAAGTAAATTTTTTTTTATTTTTTCAGGGTTAGGTTTGGTTTGTATGGAAGGTGTTGGATTTGCATAATCCTGAGTTTTGTGCAAAACTGCTTATTAAAAAGTATTAAGAATTGGCAGCAGTGATTCATTTAGATGAAATCTGAACATTATCACTTTATTATATTAGTAGCTCTGCTGTATCCACATTTTCTACTTACATTTTAAAATTTAAAATTAAAGATTCAGTCTCAGTACTTTTCAACACAACTTACACACACGCACATACAGTGTTGTCATAGCAGCAGCAGCAGCCAAAAGACAAAATACTTATTACTCATGTAAGTGGTCTCTATTTATAGGGTCACTTTACTTATCTATATGAATTAATAATATCATGAAAAGTTTCTTTGTTTACCTAAAATTGTGACTAGTCAACATTTGTCTCTCAACTTGTCATAATCTATAGTTAGTTATGCTCTAACATCTACCAGACAGTACATTGATTTCTTTCTGGTTTTCCATTTTGTAAAATAAGCCATCAAAAATACTAAGACTGACTTTGGTAGTACAATAATATGCCATGTTATCATTTTGTCCTACATCATATTTGCCTTTATGCCACTTTTCTAGACTAAATTTCAATTCGGCCAATATCATTACATCCAATGTTACATCACTCACAGTCCACAACACCACTGTGTGTATATGCCTGAGAATGATTTATACTCATCAATGCATAGATATTTGTTATATATAATCCCCCGAGAGTTCAGTCTACCCTACTATTTACCCATAACTTGAAGGAGAATAATTGAATTCATGTGTATTAGCAATACGTGAAATATAAACAGCTTCATCCAGGTTTTGAACTCATCCATCAAAGGTAACAGTTACACCATGAGCATATATATATATATTTATATAATTTTTTTTCTTTCAGCATCAGAGCAGGATTTCTAAAAGTGGTTTACATATACCCATAGGGGTGAATTAAATTTTGGCAGGGTGAATAAAAGCATAGGGATCCACAAGGAGGGAATTTACTAATTTGCATTTATGAATCCCTTTATAGTTGGAGATAAATAAAAATTCCTGGATCATGTTGACGAATTGCCAGATATTGTACACCGTGTAGTATGTCTGATTGGATGTGATGGCAACTCATGACGAGTTCTTCATATACAACCTGTTCAAAACACATGGGTTACTTAATTGAACAAATAATCTGGCTCTGACTGAAATGATCTGGATCTTTTCTGCATTATTAATGATGCATATAATCATATTTTTACAAACAGAAACTATTATATTAACAAATTATTTTATAAAAATACTGGATTTTAAAATATCTCTTTTTATATTAGGTTATGAGATGTCTTCAGAATAAAAGATTATTTAATAAGAATAAAAAATAGATTTAAAAAAGAAAAATAATGAAAAAGTAAAATTAAAATTCTATGCCTAATTTTTTCATTCTTAGCCATGCTAACAGATTTTTAATGAATGAGATAAAATTAATGAAAATCCCTGTCTGAATGAAGAGATCCAGATGTTAAGTTAATTTCAGTATTACCAGGTATTTTTGTAGGTATGTGTGTTATGATTCAATATTCTATTTATAACTTTTTCTATTTCATAAAAATTTTTAATCTTGAAACAAAGCATTTAGATCATTTCCTCTCATCATGGCATAAAGTGAGACTAAGTAAAAAATGTTGGGAATTTTTTATTTATGTGGAGATGAATGGAAATTAAATTTGGTTACAAGAAGTGCCTCAAGTAAAAGGTTTGTGTTAGTATAGCATTTATTCTAAGGCTAACAGCAACAAATGAATGAATTAATACTTCATTTAATTCCAACAATTTATTAACCAGCACATAAAACAATGAATAACAAGATACAGTCCTTCCTGTGTATAAAGTTGAGTTTAAGGGACTTACCGGTGTGCTGAAGAAGATATCTGGTATCTTAGGGTTGTCTCTCTTACAGCTTTTAATGTCACTGCCTCACAGAACGCCTGGTGGAATCTATCTGACTGGATTTGGGATTTTGCGCCAAGACTTCTGGGCTCATCACATAATCGCCCCATGTGATTTATGAATATGTATGATTATATGGTTTTAACCATGAAAACTTATAGCCCAATTGGCTAGGGTTATAGAATACACCAACTGCATCTCTACAGAGAGATAAGACCCCCTCCCCACTCAGTGTCCTGGATATGACATTAAACTATCTGATAGCGAGGCTTCAGCCCTGGAATTCTGGGGAATATGGAACATCCCTTTATTACCATTGTCTCCAGGCCTACTCTGGCACATAGTGCTAGCTTCCTATCTATGGGTCAAATAAAACTATTTGACATTTAAACTGTGTGCAAACAAAAGACTTAGATTAAATTGAATTGTTAGAAATAAAACTATTTGACCATTTAGCTGTGTGTAAACAAGTGACTGATGTTTAATTGAATTGTTACTGATATATTGCAATATTTGGACGAATTTAACTGTGCTAGTTAATGACTATGGTTGAATAGAATTTAGTGTTGATTAGCAATACTTGAAACTTTTTAATTGTGTGCTAAAATTGAATCGTTATTATTACATAGCAATGCTTGAAACCATTTAACTGTGTGCAAATAAAAATATTTGTTAGATAGCACATTTTCAAACCATTTTAGTGAGTGTAAACAAATGATTAATAGTAAATGGAAGTATTCATTTTGAAATATTTGGAACCATTTAACTATGTGCAAACAAATTAGCTCTGACTCATTTAGAAATAAGATTACCTACAAACTGGTGACTTACAAAACATGTATAACCATTTAACTGTATGCAAACTAATGAACTCTGGCTTGTTTAAAAATATTATCTACAAACTATATGTTTACAAATTATTCCTAATATATATAGAGGATTTGGCATTGAATAACCTACAATGATTGATATACCATAAAAACATATCAAATGATTTAACTGAAGAAACAAATACAATACTAGTATACAAATAAATGACTGATGTTAAATTGTTACATAGCAATACTTCAAACCATTCAACTGTGAGCAAACAAATGATTAATGGTAAATAGAATTATTCATGATAGATAGAAATACTTCAAACCATTTAACAATGTGCAAAAAAATGAGCTCAGTCTTGTTTAAAAATGTTGCCTACAAAATGTGTTTACAAATCATATATATTTAATATATATGTATTAACAGGATTTGGCATTAAATAAACTACAAGTATTTATTTGCTATAAAACTCAACCAACCAACCATGAAAACTTAGGAAAAACAACCAGCTAACTCCATTAGTGAGCACCAGCTTAACAACCATAAGGATTTGCTGCTTTTTCAAGTGATCAAGGAAAATGAGTTCCTTATTTTATGAAGGTGGGAATTGGTTCAACCTCTCATTCTTTCTCCAAACATTTTAAATACAGTGAGAACTCTGCAATTACTATGTCAAAAATCAAAGTTGAAATTTTACATGGACAAAAATAATGAAGTATAAGAGTCAGCAGAAAAGTTCATAGGCTGACCAAGATACTCATGGAATGTGACCAAATGAGGTTTATTTTTCAGTCTCTCTTGTAGTCTACTCACTTCTTCCATCAGTATTGCAGTGCTTGGATCCCATTGGTTAAAAAAAAAAGTCAACAGGAGATATGACATCATTATATGAACTTTTCAGCGGACCCTCCATATCATTGTTGATTAGTTTCAAAAACCTGTTTATTACAATTAATATGTGTAACCTATTTGTAATCTATTTTATTACGCATCTTATGACAACCAACAATTTTTTCCTAATATATTGAATAATTTTTACAATGTCTTTGAAACTTTGTTTTGCCTCATACTGGCCACAAAATATTGATTTTTTTTTTTTTTTTTTTTTTTTTCTCCAAATCCCATTCACAAAACTTCATTAGATTTTTCTTCTCAAACTTATTTCAGATTATTCTTTTTGCATTTCACAGATCTTAATTAAGTTGATACAAAGCATTGATATTAAACTTTTCCTTAAGAATATATTGCAAATAAAATCATTATCATAGTGTACTGACAGCATGGATTCCTTTGGCTCTCTTTCACTATTTTTCCCTATTGGTCATCACATGGTAAGCCCTCTAGACATCACCCAGTGTCTTCATAGAGCTAATGAATGTAGGTTTTGCTAGTCAACCAACACTGGTGTGTCTATGTAGAGGAACATCTCTTATGAGTTCAGAATTCATCCTTGTTTCTGCAGCAGTGCCCAGTATGTAAAAGATAAAGCAAAGAATTTAAAATGCAATAAAAACATTAAAAATGTGCTTACGGTACAAAGAAATATTTATATTGAAAAATTTGTAAACAAATGTATGCTATGACATCTGGTTTACATTAAAAAAAAAACAGGTAATATTATTGTTTTGGGGACTGAGATACGTGTATATATTACTGTAAGGTTGCTTACAGTTCCTGTTACTAAATGGTTGTCCACTTCAGCAATGAACAAGCTCATCATTGCTTAACTTTGGTAATCTGGTGGTAACTAGTGTTTTCAGCATTACTTGACTATAAATCTATTTATCATTTAAGTGTATTCTGAAAATAACTTATATTATATAAAGGAAGACTCTATAGCATAGTGGTTGATATGCTGGATTGTGTAAAAAAAGTTTAAACTCCAGTCACACTATTGTTCAATTTAAGACAAATACTTTTGAGAAAGTTATGAATACCCTTATCTCTCTAGTTATGGCTTAAGTACTAACACTATTCATTCTCTACAAGGATAGCTTTGGCATTAAATAACCCATCAAGGTTTATGTTATTAAATAAAATAAACCTGCATTTAATTAAGATAAATTACTGATTATATCCATTCTACTGGTATAATGTATAATCTCTAACTTATAAGGCAATAATATAATGATTCAATTACTACTGCTTGGATTTCTACACAACTGGGAATTATCTCGTGAGGAACAAATCACAACTGTAAAATTCCATTCAATAAGTTTTCTATTAAATAGGATTACAATAATCTTCAAGTGTATAGTGTTCAAGTTTTTAAAAAAGCCAGTTTTTTTTTGTGTGTGGGGAGCTGTCTGGTTTAAATACTTATTCAGAATTAGGATCAAATATATTTTAGATCACTGTCCAATCAGGAAGTAGGAATAAGTAGCTCCTGACAAGACTTGAAATTGCATACTATATTCTGTTGCTTTTATATTCAATCTAAAAAGTTGATACAAAGTATTAACAAGGAAAGATAAACCAAAATATTCAAGTTATTCAATATACAGTATAATCCATAAATGAGTTCACCCACTAAAAAATTTATGAATTTTTTTTCTTTTTTAAACTAAAGATACCAGAATTGTATTATTTCTAGTAGAAGATTATACAATCAAAGTTCATATTACAAGGGAGAGTTTAAAGTTTTGCAGTATTTTGGTAATGTGTGGCACTATTCAACAGCTTCAGATGCTTCTGTTGAAAGGGACAAGCCACATTAGACTGAGATGCTGATCTGACGACCAGTCACAATTGCCCCTATAACTTGGAGCACAGTCTCAGAATCTATGCTTTTAGGCCTACCCTGATCATTGAGGTTTTCATCACAGTCTTTTTCATCTCCTCAATTGTCTCATAACGACAGCCTCTAAGTTTTTCCTTGAGCTTAGGGAATAAACAAAAGTCACAGAGAGCAAGGTCTGGACTACAGGGAGAGTGAGGAACTGTGTTGATATCCATCTTGGTCAAATAGTCTGTGACAACCTACCCTGATCATTGAGGTTTTTGTAACCCAAGCAAAATTTCTTGAACCATCGGGTTATTGTGCTGTGATCAACTGCATCTTCACCTTTCACACAACAAATATTTTTGGTTGCTTCTGCAACATTATAGCACAGGTCAAAATCATTAAGCATAAGTTCCCAAATTAAACTATGTTGCATGTTCAGCCTTCAAATCACACAGTGAAGCAATTTACAATTTGTCACTGTGCCAACTACCAACCACAACGGGTACCTACCATGACTTGAACTACTTCAATCATGTGATATATTCACCATAAACTATCACATATTGCAAAACTTTTGACTCACCTTAGTATTAGATATTATTTATTACCAATCTCTACAATACTCAACCCCCCCCCAAAAAAAATAGCCACACTCCTGTAACCAAAAATAAAATTGCATGAATATAAGAAGTGTACTTATTTTCAGATTACTACATATGACAATGGACACCCAAACAGTACATTTAGGGGTAGATATTTAATAGATTGTAGGAAATGTCTAAAGTAAGCATTTAATTGTATGCTTTTACACTGTCTTGTGATGAGGAAATAAGTAGGTAATAAGTTTGTTGTTTTTTTTTTTTAAATCTAAATGCGATAGGAAGTAAATGTTTTAATCATAAATTTATCTAGTAGATTCAACTATATGTTTTTACCTCATCTGGTGATATAAATAAGTAATAAAATTTATAAAAGTAACAAATGTATTTTTCATTTAAGAGTAATAAAAAGTAAATATATTTAATCATGGCTTTAATTTGTGGTTTCTTAAGAATCTAGGTTTATTATGTTAGCAGAGAAAAGGTTTTATCTGATTTGGATTCATTATATATTTCAGCTGTGTTTTTCAGGAAGTAAGAAAGAATGAAAATATAGAGTTGGTGAGCTATGGGCCTTCTTAGCTTTATTAGGGCAACTCTCTAGAAGGGAAAAATCTGAATTCAAAACCTGATGAATGTTATCTATTGAATCTGCACACTGGTGCACCATTCTTTTGTTATCAACTCATCTGAAAGTATGACTGGTTCTACATAAACCTTCACCACTATAAAAAAAAAAAATCACTTGTGTGAGGAATTCATATCTTTAACTGAACCTTTGGACACTTATATATTGTGTGTGATGGAAGAGCTACTATATATATATATATATATATATATCTGTGGATGACTATATATACACTCCCTCTTTGGGGGTTGAGCTCTCTGGCAAAGGAATTAACAACTACCACCAGCATAATGCAAAGCTCTTCTAACAAAGTGAGCACTCCAGTATCCAATAGTGCAAAATGTAAACAAACAAAAGCTAATCAATATGCATTATAATTCCCAAACTGATGTAGGTTGCCTAAATGGCTGAGGTGTAAGATATTAAGTCTAGCATAAAGTTAGGCAGGTTTCAATCCCAGTTTGAAGTGTCACCCTGAAGAGTTATGATACAACAAAACAGTCTGTCTGTGAATGACAATATAAATGTACATATATATAAGATGAGATTTTTTTCAAGCTGTGGCTGTGTCCATACTACTATATGGATGCACCACATGTACACTAACAAAACACAGAAAAAACTAGATAGAAATTACACAAGAATGCTGTGTGCTATCTTTCACAAACCTTGGAAGCAGCATCCCACAAAACCGCAGCTGTATGGCCACTTGCTTCCCATCTCCCAAACCATACAAGTAAGACATGCAGGGCACTGTTGGAGAAACAAGGACAAGCTAATAAGTGATATTATCTCATGGACTCCTGTACATGGATGTACCAGTGTTGGCCAACCAGCAAGGACTTACTTATATCAGCTCTGTATGGACACAGGATGCAACCCAGAAGACCTGCCAGAAGCAGTGGATGATAGGGATGGATGGTAAAAGAGCCAGCGATTTCAGTGCTGTCAGTGTCATATGAGATATATATAGCCAGTATATTTTTTAGAGGCTTAAAAGGTTTCAAATTAAATAATTTTTCTCTCTCTCTCTCTCTCTCTCTCTCTCACACACTTTCTTTCTCTTTCTCCTTGCAGCACCAACAGTTATTTCCTTCCAGACCCCAAAGATGGCTCTCTCTATGCTGTTAACAAAGATATAGTTGGCATAAAGAAATTACCTTTCACCATCCCGGAGCTTGTATCAGCTGCTCCATGTCACACGAATGATGGCATGTTATACTCTGGTAATTATTGAAATAAACAGTTGTGATGTGTTGGTGTAATCCAATTTTTGTGGTGGTTACTAACAATAGCCATTGATTTTTATGACTAACTTATGAATATTATTTTAATCATTATTATACTTAATACAATATACTTATTTAGCATATATACCATAAATAAGTAGAAGTTTAAAAAGGTTATGCAGAGTTTCTTGGATTTGGAATAGAATATCTTTAGGTGAACTGTGTGTGTATGAAAAAATAGAATCAGTTACTTATTTGTTTTATTAGTCATGACCACTATTTTCACATGATGGCCTTCATAAACCAGGCTGTTCACTTTGGCAACAACTAAAGGCATAGGTCTCTTTGCTATGTAAAGTCGGCGACCATAGCTCCTTTTTTAATAGCTACTACACCAAGGTGTAGGGGAGGGCGCAACTCCATTCCCTGGATTGCTCCACTTTACCCTTGATGCGTACCTTATAATAATGAGTATTAAGCAAGGTGACATCAAGTACCTTTTTTTTTTTTTCTTTTTTTTTTTTTCTTTTTTTTTTGAGTCTTTGGTATGACTCAACCTGGGATTGAACCTTGGTCTCCCAGACCATTGGCAAACACTCTACTCAAAACTTGAATTTTAGTTTGTTTTTTTTGTTTTTTTAATTTTGACAACAATGAGGATTTTCCTATTTAGTACCTTGGTGTCACCTCTAGTCTAAGGGCTGGTAATCAACTATTTTCATCACACCATACAACAAATCCATGAAAAAATTTTTCTATTTTTGTTGGAATTCAGGTTGACCTCTTGCTTTCAGTTGTGCAATATAAAATGTACACCTAAGTAACTAGGTTTTTAGGTTGCTGTCATTCATATATGCTTTAGTCATCTCTGATTGATCAATCTACTACTGCTGCTGCTGACGAGTGAGCTTATAAACATTTGCTGATAATTTGTAGACGGCTGATACACCATTAGTAGGGTCCCCCCCCCCACAATCAATTTTATCACCCTGTCAGTTGGAGCTTAGAATATGCTGGTTGTATCACCCTACAGAGTGGGGTAACACCCAACAACCAAAAAACTGTGTTCTGAGTATGATACTAAACTGCATCTGATGGTGAAGATTTGGGGAGTGTGAAATACCTTTTCATTGCCATTACTCTTAAGTTCACTCTAACTCAGAATAGTATCTATCTATTAGGGTCCCATCTATGAGTCAAATAAATTGGTTTAAAAATTATTCTACAGGAATACTTTGTGTTTACTCAGCATCATTATTAAGCCATGCAACTTTGTGTAAACAAATAATTTAATAGAAATAATTACTTAAGCCATATAATCATGTATGAATTATGAGTAAAAGATAAGAATACTTGAAACCATATAAATGTGTAAACTATTTGTATTAGATAAGAATACTTGATATAACTGGGTGCAAAAAAAGAAATAACTGCATTAAAAAAAACAAGGTATAAACATAGAATATATGTGATTCCCTAAGCTCTAGGCATAAAATAACCCCAGATGGATTGACAAGCTGTTAAAAACATTTTATTTCACCTGGTAATAAGAAATTAGTAAAAAAAATTTTTAATTATTTTTGCTTCCCATGTCCTTTTGTCTGCTTTTCTTTATTAGATTTTCATTCTTTCTGCTGCCAACTTGTCTCTTCTGACCTTAGACAAACTCTATATTAACAACCACTCATGGTTCTTTTTCTGTTTATCTTTCTTTTTTTTTCTTACTCCATTTTAGTTTATCTATGAAGATAAACAGCATATTAAATACCTATTTGTAAAATTTAAGCATTTGTAGTGAAAGTTCAGTTTAGGTTTTTAATAAGGAAGATATTTAATCAAGTCTCCATACACCAAGGACCAATATTAACATTAGTATATCCATGATATATTAATACTAAACAAAATGGAGGAAAAGATAAAATAAACTCAGTTATACATATAAGAACATTAAATATTTTATAGATTCAATATACAATCAGATAGCATCCTAAAGAAAGAATATACGAATATGTCCCAGTTGCTAAGATTATACGCAAATTATTCTACGAGCAAGCAATATGTGGAAAAGGTACAAAATAGCAAAAGGATTACTTGTTAAGTGTAGGTAAGATGGCCTTGTGGGTTTACTATTTCTTAGCAGGGCAGCAACAATGTCTCTACTGGTTAAAGACCAGAGGCAAAATGAGGCTGATAAGGGGTTTCTTGATTTGACGTCTAAAACCTTACAAGGCCCCTAACACATGCCAATTTTCTAAAGGAGACAGTTATTTACTGTATCCCTACAGGGTTAACAATGCAAACGGAATGAGGCATTATCAAATCAACTGAAGAAACTAACAAAAGGCAAATGGTAACAAAAATATAATTTAATTACAATGTGAGCGTGTTGAAAGAAAATTCATAGAAAAGTTTACTGTATGCATGTATGAAAAATACAAATATACATTTTGTTTCAGATAGGTAACAATTGAATAATTTACCTGAAACTATTCACTAATGAGGTACAAGCCTTGAGACAAATTTTTAATCCCTGAGTACACGAGTGACTAAGCTCTGCTATCATACGATTGATCAAAAATTTTCCTTTGCATGCCATTATATAAGTAGTATTCCAATATATCAGTTTTCTGTCAAATTTTTTGGTTGTGACTATTTTTTTTTCTTTTGTATTGTGCAATAAAAGACCCTATATAAATGGTGAATTTATAACTGTATTAGATCTATCGCATTTTATTGTTCTACACCTTGTGGAAAAGGTATAAAATTTTTATTGGTAGTGAACACTGTGAAAGTTGGGTCCCTTTATGATAGATTGAAGCATTGATATATAACAGTTAAAATGTAGATTGCAATTAAAAAGAAAAGTAAGTTTTAGAAATTCGCATAAAATGAGAAACTTCTATAATTCAAATTATGAAATAATTATAAAAATCCTGCTTATATTTATAATGATGTCTCAGTTTTTCTCCTTTGTGAAGACACTTGTTACATGTTACCCAATTAGCTTTACAATTAGAACATTTTTACCTCATGACATTTATTCCAACTCTTAATCTTTAAGCTTAATCCACTAGTGGGAATATTTGTAATCATTACTAACAATTATGCTTTTTTGTTTGCTTTTTTTTTTATTATCAAGGATCCAAAAAAGACATTTGGATTGCTGTGGATCCTAAGACTGGCCACAAATTGCACACAGTTACAATGGATGGCACTCAGAAAGTGTGTCCTTCTACTAATGACAACATAATTTATATTGGACGCACAGGTAAGAATTTAAGTTTAAGATTTATATTTTTTCCCCTGATATGGTACTTTCTATTTTATCAATCATATGGTACTTTCTTTTTTTTTTTTTTTTTTTTTTTTACTATATCAATCATATGGTATTTGTTCGTCTCCTTCAGTTCTATGGACAAGATGCAGTACAAAAAACAGGTAAATCTGTTCACAGGTTTTTGCAACCTGTGTCAACACCTCTCTTGTTGCACTAAGGGTGGAGTAGTCCAACACCTGCATAACAAAAATAACAAGGACTTTGGCTTTGCTAATGTGTATACACATGAGACTCCTGGTTACACTGACCATATGGTGCATCCTGCAACCACAAGGATGTAGTTAAAAAGGGGAAATCAAGTTAGATATATATTATTTAAGTATGTTCTGTTGAAGACCGCATAGTATTTTTTTTTTTTTTTTTTAGGATCTTTAAGTGAAGACATTCGAGTCTTCTCATTTTCCTTATGTTTGGGTCAAGGTGGTGAAGAAAGTGCTTTCGACCATTTCACTAGTCATCCTCAGGGGTTGTGTTTGATTGTTGCTGTGAGTTTTTATATTCAATTTTTTTTAATGATATATAGTTGGCTCATTCTTTTAGGAGTGGTGCTAGGGTTAGTTATTGAATGTTAATACCAATGTTGAATGCTATTTTATTTATAGTAGGTTTTTTATTTTTTATTCATATTGCTTCAAGGATTTGTAAGCGATTTAAATTTTTTTTATTATATATATATATGATTTTTGTATTATTAATGAGGATCTTTCTTATATTGGAGGATTTGAGTTTGTCAGTGTCTTAGGCATTGTCATTAGATGCTGTTTTATGGCACTTATGTCTGAGAAGAGGGTGTAGTTGTAGTATGACAACTGTGTGTGTGTGTGTGTGTGTGTGTATATATTTCCAAATGAACTTTTTTTTTTTTTTTTTTTTTTTTTTTTGTTATAAAAAAAATCAAAATGCTCACTACTAACCAGTAGAACATGACAAAACAAAATAGATCATAATTCACTCAACCCCTCCTTAGCTGCCCCATAACTGTCAGTTCCATTTATTCTTTTGGGGAGTAGGAAAAAATTAGGCTGTTCTCATTTGATCACATTTTTTTCTTCAAAAAAAAGGCATGAAACTAAGTCATGGGGCCGGCAAGGAGGGGTAAGTGAACTATGATTTATTTTAGGTTATAGATAGTCTCTACTTAAAACCTGCCAATATAAAACCTAAATAACACTGTGTCTGTACATTAATATTGAGTTTTATTATTGAGTCATTATCAGATAATAATTTTTCATTCATAAACATATGTATTTTTACTGTGTGCATATATTAATGCCATTACCTTTGTTGTATTAATGAAGATTTATAGGTCAGTAGTTTTATCAATTCTTTTTAATAATATGCTCAATAAAGTGATTTATATTTTCTTTTCAGAATATACAGTGGCAATGTTTGATGCTAAGAATGGCATGAAGCGGTAAGATTAATTTTGATCTTTTAAAAAGCCCAAAATGGAAAGTGTTAACTTTGAACAATTCAAATAGAATTATTTTCATTCAATCAACATGGATGCCTCTAAGACAAAAATAATGGTATTCAAATACATTGCCAGAAGAGATGAATCAATCAGATAAAATTCATTTTGTATGCCATCTCTTTTCCTTTTATTCTAAAAGAGATAATTTTTCTCTTCATATCTCTAGAAAATTTTTTTCTTTTAATTTATTACTCAGTACTATTTCCTTTTATTTTTTTATATATTTTTTCATTTTAAATTTCTTGTGCCTGTAGCTATCCAATCAATTTTGTTTTGGTGACATTTGAAATAGGAAACTTTTTATGAAATTCACCTTTATTAACTAGTCAGGACTTGCATCTACTGAGGCCCTAAGCTATATGAAATTTGAGGCACTGCCCTTAAAAATTTTTATTAATGATTTAAGAAGAAAAATATGTATGCATGTAATTTTTTATAATTAGTGTTAAAAACTGATAAAATTAGATTTTTCTTAAAAATGAGGCCCTGAATGTGTGTGGCTCTAAACTATAACTTACTTAACTTATAAGTAGAGCACTGTATCTAGTATTATCTACAATATCTTCAGAGTTGATTTGATCCTCGGGATGTTTTGAACTTGTCTAACAGAAACTGATTTTGAAATATATACATTTTTTTCCCCAGATGGAATGCTACTTTTATGGATTATTCTTCTCACATTGCTCCAGACGTAGCTGATTATGGTGAGTCTTGAAGGAAACAATCAAGTACTTCATTTACTAGGTATTAGTATTATTGGTTATTTGAAACCATAACTGTGTACAAATTATTTGTATTAGATAGGAATACTTGATTAATAGAATTGCTAATGTTAGATAGAAGTACTTGAAACCATTGAATTGTGAGCAAACAAATAAACTCTAACAATTCATTTAAAAATAGTTATCCAGAAACTATTTGCTTACAAACCATATATAAACAGGATTTGACACTAAATAACCCATAAGGGTTGATATACCATAAAACACTAACCAACCAAAAATGATATATTTATACAAATGACTGTTGCTCAAAGTTGAATTAACCATTACCAATTATTAATTATTATGAACATTTTATTTCCTTGTAGATGAAGTATTGTCAGCGTTTTTTTTGTTTTTTTTTTAATTCAACTCATTTTCTTTCAGCTTTGAATTTGTATTTGCTTTTTTGTTTTTTTGTTGTTGTTTTTTTATTCACTTGAGTAGTCATTGTATGACATCTGATTGAATTTTAAAAAGAAAACAAACAAAAAAACTGGCTAAATAAAAGATAAAAGAATATAATTATTAATGTTCTAATCAAAAACTTACATTGGATTTAAATTTGGCCATTCTATCTTGTGCACCAAGAAAACAGAAAATTTAATTAAAAAAATACTTTTACCATTCCTACATATCCAAGGAAGCAAAGCATGTTTATAATGCATTTTATATTTAGGATCTTTAAAAAAATTCTCTATTAGTTTGTTCTTCATAAATTCTTGCTTCAAAACACAATAAGGATAAGCTAAACTTTTTAGGCTTTATTTTTCCAATTTAGGTATCATTGGGGAACAGAAGTTTTTGTAAACTCACTAAGTTTTGGCCTGTTTACCAAAACTTTGCTCATTTTGATTTCTTTTCATGAGTAATAAACTCTTCTAAACGATGATTTTGTAAGACTCATTTTTAAGATTTACTCAACTTCCTTTCAATCTTTGGTTTTAAAAAAGATGTGTAAGGAGTGTGATTATTTATGAATGATATGATAGCTGTGAAACTATGTAAAACTCTACAGTTTTTATCAGAAAAAGACTCTAGAACTTATTTTTTGTAAGTAAATGACTTGCGAAGCTGTTGTGGACAAGCCTATTATACCTTTCTTCATTAGTAGGTAAACTGGTTCGTGACTACTTATCTACAACATCATTAGAACAGTCAGAAGTTCCAAGTAATTTGATACCAATACTACAGAGACAGTTAAACCTTTTTGGAAACCTAGTGTGAACCGTCAAAGCACTCTGCTACTACAACTAATTTGGATATATTAGTATACTGATACAATCTAGTTCCTGGTATATAACAGTAATAGTTATCCATGATTATATTAATGCTTCTATTTAGAAAAGAGTGAAGTATTCTGGTTAACACTTTATATTTATCTCCATTATATCATGTTTGGATAATTAAAAATTTGAGTTTAGTGGAAATACTGACCCCAAAATATTATCATGCAGTTGCTCATTGGACTGGGAATTGTCTTATTCTTTAAGTCAGAACATGTAATCTCACTATAATTGGCTTACAGTTATATATACATACCAAAAATAAGAATTTTAGTAATATATATATATAATTTTGTATATTACCTTTATGCAATTAAAACTGTCAACATTGATATTTTATCTTAACTTTTTCAGATTTGCGCCATTTCACTGGTAGTTCTAAAGGGCTAGCTGTGACACTGGATGGTAAAAGTGGTATGTCTGTTAATTTTATTTTTTTTTTGTCTTAGAATTTTCACTATATGACTAATTTGTCAAAGCTGTGGTTTCATTAAATAATTCTTGAACACCTAAGTGTTTTAATCAAAATATTTTCATTTGGTCTGTTTAGATAATTAGAATCATTTTCATCAGAATTTAAGAATAGGAGCAAAATATTAAAAAGAAGTGATTTGAACATGAAGTCAACTTGCTGCTTTTTAATCATTATAAACTATTTTTTTCCAGCACATACAAACATTACAATCTCTTGATTCTAATTATTTACTAACCTAGAAATTATACATATGTTTATAAAAAAAATAAAAAATAAAAAAAAATGGTATTATAATCTCATTCTAATAATAGAACATATCTGAACCAGATTGGTCCCATCAGAAAAAAATTTCACTAATTTTTGTTGCTTTAGTAAGGTTTTGGAAAAAAACTGATTTCATATGATGGGTGGGGGCGTCTTGTTTACAATACATACTATATTGAAACAGTCTTTCTGACATGCATGTAAACCAGTTATCTTTCCCTTGTTTTTTATTTGTATTATTCACTAAGAGAAGGAAAATCTATGATAATAGGAGTGAGGGGGACAATTAGGACCCAAATTTTACCTGCTCAAAGTTAACATATGTAAGTAAAACCAAGGGAAAAAAACAACTGGTATGCTTGTATGTTGTAAAATGAGAGATCAATTTGACATAGTATTTATATTGTAATCAGGACTCACCTTCTAAAATCATACAAACTCAATATTTTTCAAAACTGACAAATTCCTTCAGTAGAAGTAGGTCTTCTGTATGCTAAACATGTAAGCTATTTGCAAAAGAAAAATTTTTTGACAGGACCCAGATGGCTCAAATGTGCCTTATAAAATGTATATTTATTAATTATAAAGTATCCAACATAAAAATTACAGTATTCATGTTTTGAAAAGCTCATCCTTTTTTTTTTTTTCTTTCTTTTTCCCCCTCTGTTTTCATCTTCCCCAGGTGAAATCCTTTGGTACAATAACTATGATTCTCCTATTGTGGCAATGTATACTTTAAGCCAGGATGGTTTTCGAAAAGTTCCTTTCACAAGTTTCGCCCCTGAAACACTTAACCATTTAACTGGTCAACTTTCAGCCACATCTTGGAAAAACAGGTTTATGGACCACAGAAAACAACAGGAATTCTTGTAAGTCTAAATTTCCTAATTGGGTTGATAAATTATTTTAAGTGTTAGATATTTACAGATTTAGAAGTTAACTTTTTACCTTTTTTGTGTATGTGTGTAGATTTATATTTTTTCCACTTGCTTTTTTGTATTTAATAAATCTCTCTACATTCTTCTGGTATTATTAGCATGTTTGTATGGGAGTTGAAAGTAATTCATTTCTATTGAAATTCTTGGTCATATGTGTAACTCTATAAGAAAAGGAGTTTCTTTTGGTAAATAGTTCTGTTGGTTATGTTAGTTTCTTTGATGTGTAGATTCCACACAAACAAAACCAAACCAACTAGACCATTTTTTTTTTAAAGAATTACAGCAGTAAAGAGTGGATAATTTACAACAGTATGGATGCAACAGATTATATGACAAATGAAATGAACTTAACCCTAAGGGGATTCTGTGTGTATGAGATAAAAAGAACATTAAAAGACTTAATGAAATGTTCCTAATTAGACCAATTGAAACATGTCCAGAATTAGTTCAAAGAAAGAGTATAATATTCTATCAGGATAATGCTTAATATTTCTTTGGTAACCAAGCAAAAATTGTTGACTTAGCTGGGATGTTTTCTCTTTCATCTGTCATCATCATCATCAAGGCATGCCAACAGTACAGATTCTATTGACTCTCTCTTGCCATGCATTCCTATCAGTTATCGCTCTTGGCAAGTCCCCAAGACCACATCCAACATCCACACCGAGCTGATGAATGTAGATTTTAGCTGGTCAGCCAACACTGGTGTGTCCACATGTCGGAGTTCATAGAACGTCACTTTTGAGTTTTTACTTTCTTCTCAATCATGTCTTACTTAGATGGTTTGTTTGATGGGGAAGTAAGTGACTGTACAGCCACTGTTTTGTAGACTGCTGCTTCCAGGATTTGTTTAAAACAGCATGTAACATTCTTGTTTAGTTTCCATCTAGCTTTTTCTCCAATTGTTTTGTTAGTTCAAGTGGTGCAACCATACAATCGTACTGATATGGCTAAACCTTGGAAGAATTCCCATCCCCACATTGCTCAATCAGTAGAACATCATTCTTTTAAGGATATTAAATCATCTGCCATATTCACTAATTATTACACTTTTGGACTAGCATTTATTTTCTTCTTTACAGAATTCTTTGCCTTAAAAAAATATATATTATTTCTTAAAACTACAAAAGTTAACTAGAACTGTTTTTTTGCTCATAAAGATTTTAAATTTCTTTTAGGAGGATAGAATATTTTATTTCATTAGAAATGGATAAATTCCTCTCAAAGTTATCAAGAAATAAAAAGGTATTTTCTTAACCCATTATAACCCTGGTGATAAAATTTATATTTATAAAGGTTAAATGGATGTTTCAATGTATTTACTATTTTAATGTGTTTCCTTATAATAATTTCATTATAAATTGGAAAATTAAAAATTTAGTTGATAATGGGTTAATCTTATTCTATCCAATGTAGCATTTTGTTTAATTTATTAGTATCAATTGAGGTTCATGCCTCTACTTTATCCCTTTTCAGCCGTACACTGTATGTTGGGGAATATGAACACGGTCTCTTTGCCTTTGATTCATATGTTGATGAAGATACTGTTACAGTTGCAGTAAGTTTCTTTCCAAATAATTTCATTTTGAGAAAGTCAGTCTTGATAATGATATCCGAATCTTTTAGGCAATAATTCTCCAAGACTTTTTTTCCTTATGAGGGTTACCCAAAAACAATGTCCCCTATTTATTTCCAAGGAAACTACCACATATTCAAGGATCAGAATCATACTATTGGATAGAGCAAGTTTTCAGCTACAAAACATTATTTTTTGGAATACTCAGCACCATCAGAGAAGACAGTTGTTGCATAACAGTTTTCCTCATAGGAAATGGACTTGTTGAGCCAAGTTCAAATCCTGGATGATAATGTTTGCATTTCACTGTGCACTAATGCTTTGGAAATTCATTTATTCTAATTCTCCCCACCACCACCCACCTATGGGTAAATATTAAGGCAGGTTGGGTTCTTTAGCCTTGATATAGCAATTAGTCAAGAAAAGGAAGACTTTAAACCAGCTTTACTACACTTGGCTTCACTTAACACTAATGCCCTTGTTCAACCTCTTCTGCTATACTTCCAACATCCACCTTTGACTTTGTTGGACAGCATAATAACATAGGAGGCATTTCTTTCAGAATAACTCTTTTACAGGCACACCATACAGCTTACTCTTTACCTGTTAATTATCCTGTCGACAGGGCTTAGAATACACTAACTGTATTCTTTGCTGAGGAGTAAAACCCCTTCTCTAAAAAGGATGTCCTGAGTATGACACTAAACTATATCTGGTGGTGAGGCTCCTGTTCCAAGGAGTGTAGAATACTCTTTCATTATCATTACTCTCAAGTCCATTCTGACCTGGGGTGATAGTACCTGTTAGGGTTCCATCAGTGAGTGAAATACATATTTGAAAATTATTCATATTAGATTGGAATACTTGATATAATATATTCATGTGCAAAAAAAGAACTGTTCATAAATAAATACACAAAAATTGTAAATATAAACATACAATATATAAAAGTTAGCAACCATAGTCGAGAGTGACCTGAAGGCTCCCTTTTCAATAGCTACTACACCGAGGTGGGGGGCACTACTCCATTCCCTGGATTGCTCCACTTTACCCTTGATCCTTACCTTATAGTGCAGAGTGGCATCAAGTACCATTGTTTGAGTCTTTGGTATGACTCGACCTGGGATTGAACCCCAGTCTCCAGGACCATTGGCAAATGCTCTACTCATTAGGCTAATGGACAGGTAATTCTCTAAAATTTAGGCATAAAATAACTGCTGACACGACATTTTGTCAAAATCAATCAATCAGTTAATCAATTCATTTTACAATCCTTAAAACTTTTTTCTTAAACTCAAAATTGCTTAGTTTTAAGGTTGAAATCAGTATTTGTTTCCTATGTGTATAAAAACAATTTTTTTAAATGAACACTATCATCAATTATAAAGCTATGAATATTATTTGTGGCTAAGATGGTTGTGTATTTTCCAGTAGTGGTTAGTTTTCAAGCCTGATAAAAAGGATCTAAAATACTTTTTTCCTTTAAAAAAAAGCTATGACCTTTTTGTTTTTCGGGGGGGGGGTTGTTTTTTTTTTAACTCATTTCTTATACAATGTTTTCCTTTCGTGTTCTCAGCCCAGAAATAAAGTTCGTCTGATTGAGGGTCCACCATCATTAGAACAAGAAAATAACACTGGAAGTTCAAGCTACCCAAATATGCAGGGGAATACAAATCAAAATACAGCTGTACTTATTATGGGTGAGTAAGATTATTTCTATTATGGATATCTTCAGTCTGTCCTGTAAATTTTTATCAATTTTCACCAGTATGATGAGTTCATTCTAAATCATTGGCCAGTTTAAATACATGAGGTTTATAATTTTGAGAAGCCTCATTAACATTCAAAAAGAATTAATTGAACAATTGAAATTCTTTTCTTTTTTTTTTCTTTTTTAAATGCATTCTCTAGCTTTCTTCAGGTGGGATATACACGTCTACAGGCAAGAAGACGCTTGTTTTGTTTTCCTTCTTTTTGTAACACAACTAAAAATGGTATCAAACAGAAAATTTTTAAACCCTTGTAAACTGTTACTTTTATCAATACATTCCATACATTCTGTTTACTATTTTTTTTTTTTTTTTTTTTTTATATGAACTTGTTCCCAGATCTTTTCACAGAACTACACATGCAATCCCTTCTCTAACAGAAGCCACAATTTGATATCAGAAAACATTCATGAAGCAGGATGTTTGTATTTACCCAACTACTTCACCAAAAGCAGGATGTGATACAGGTCAATTATTAAGCAGTGTAAAGCTGGTTTGAATTTGGTTTTCCTTCTAGATTAGTTGCCTGACCATGTCTAAAGAACCTATTTTTACATATAGCTAGTTATGGGAGAGAAGGAATGGATTCGTGCCTTTCCCAAAAGCATTAGTGGTGACATACTTTAGTCTCACAAGACCATGGATATGTATTTAGATCAGGCCTGAGCAAAGTTATGTCTTGCTACCATCAAGACTTCAGTTCCTGGTTTTGAATTCAGTTATTCTTCTTTTTTTTTTTCTTTTTTCTTTTCTTCTTTCGAGACTGTTTGCCTACCAAGGCTAGAGAGCCCAGTTTGCCCAACTATCTTAACCCATAGTTAGAGGGAGAAGAGGTGGATTCATACCATTCTCAAGAGTGTCAGCACAAAGTGTACCAATTCCATTTCTAATGATAACTGTTACCCTAAGTTCACCTCCATGAAAGCAGTGTGTGTTGCACACATTATCAAAAATAAGTTTACAAACATTGCTGTTAACATTTCACAATTTTCTGTTTTTGCTTTGTATTACCTAAGAAGTAAAACAGAAAAACTGTCTCTTACATGAGTGATTATCATACATGAAGGCCAAAGAATGTACTGATCCAAATGTCTGAAAACAAAAATAAGTTCAGTTGTTTCAATAATTCTTTGAAAGCTTAGTTATATATTAACCAATCAAATTTTGACCATGTAATTTTCCTCAGACTCAAATAAAAGAAAACGGTGTTGGAATTAATTTTTCAGTTAACTTGTATATGGTTAGTGTTTGAAAAGCATTTGTTAAAATAGTTTTTGAGATTATAATTTTCCTATCAGTATCTTGAGAACTTAAAAGGGAAAGATTGTATTAGGGATTTGTTTGTTTTAAAATTGCAAGGTTTTGTTTTAAAAAAATTCTATAGTTGAGATCTTTTTCACCATATTTGAACCACTTCTATAACATGGAAATACACAACTATCTCAGTGACAAAGTATGTTTGTGGTTTTATGATTAATGATAATGTTCTTTTTTTTTTCTTTGTTTCTTTCCTCCATAGATAATTCAATTTAGTTCACATTTGGCATCAAGAATAATTAAATGTAATTGTAAAAATATTTTTGAATAAGCAGTTGTGATTAGAACACATCTTATCTTATGACTAAGTCCCATGTATTTTCTTTTTTTTGTTTTTTTTGTGGGGGTGGGGGTCACTAAAATAAAGATTTTATGTAGATTTAAATCAGTATTTTTTTCTATATTAGACCCAATATCTTAGAACAAAAATTTAATGAAATTAAAAAGGGGGTTATGTAATACAATATCTCCAATCCATTAATCAGAATAATAAAGGACCAAAATTTAAATCAATGGAAAATATTAATGTGATTCAAACACAGATTTAACCTTTATTTAACATATATTAAAGGCCTTCATTAGCTATTTCTTGGAGCTTGTCAACTTGTGGGACAAGTTTGAATAGAGGCTCTCTGCATTGAGAAAATTGTTTTAGACAATGTTAGCCAAATCAGAAAATCACTTTCTCAAAACTGGTATTTTCAGGTAAATATCTTAAAAGTTCTAAGTGCTTCAGGTGAGTTATCCAAATTTGTTTGGCATATCAAATATTTCTCCAACTGGAAACACACAGCATACTTCATATATTCAGCTTGGAAGGCACATTAAGTTCTTTAGCCAATAATTATTTCCTAATAGCAAGATAGAATTTTTAATTGACCAGGGAAAATACTATTGGAAAAAGAAACATTTAATTTATTGTTATCATAGTAATAAAATAATGTTATTATACAGTTTCTTTTGAAGTTTTGATTTTAGTTTGAATTGCAAAAATAATTAAAAACAATTTCCTAAGTAGGTTTTAGACTGTTTTTAATTCAGTATTTTTCACATCAATTTTTGTCATCCAAAATTTCTTAGATTATGCCATAATTGATATCTGCTAACAGAAAAGTTTTACAGTATGATTAAAAACATTTAAAAAAATAAACTTGGTATTGTTTGTTAAAATTTAATCAATTCAATGATTATTTTAAAAGAAATAAAATACTTTTTTCTTTTTTTTAAACAATTCATCTTTTATACAATTTTCCCTTTTTATGTTCTCAGCTCTGAAATCAAGTTTGTCTGATTGAGAAATTCATCATGATTATTTAATTAGATTTTGAAAGATATGTTACTTTTAAAATGTAGCAAAAATACATATTTTTATGATGGGCATTTGCTTCCTGTTAATTCAGTTAAAAATTCAAGTGGATGTTGAATCACTTATCCATAAATGATGGAGGCCCGCTTAAATTTCCAATTGTCCCTTGGAACAGGTTAAGTATGCAAGACCAATGATGATAAAATCTGATATTATGCACAATATCAAAAGCATATTCCCAACATTTAAAACTATCAAGACAGGTAACTCTCTCAACAACTTATGATGAATTTAAAAAATTATTTTAAGTTGCACCTCAAAAATACAATTGAGAACCAAAAAAAACCACTTAGAATTCCTCTTCTGCTTTATTATACATTTCCATTTTCTAAAAAAGCAATACTAGATTATCTCTAGCTAAATAAATACTGTCATATCTCAACTTTGCTTAAAGTTGTTTTTAAATTGCATCAATATTTTTCCATCCCAATATCAAAGTGTAGCTTGTAGAGTACTAAGTCAGTATGTTTTGAGGGAGAGATTAGAAGGCATTACACACTGTAGATAGGTGGGTAGTAGTTTAAAAATGTCAGATGTTTTTATAAATGTAATTATCAGAATGAAATTTCCCCTGTATTTCTTAAACAGGTTATCATGAGGTTCCTGAAGAATCTTGGAGACGAATGTACCCAGCTTTACGAATCACTAGAGAAAAACGTATTGTCATCCCCCCAGTTTACAACTCCATCACCAATAAAGAAAACAATTCCAATAAAACTGAACTGAAGCCAAGTTCTAGAGAAAACCAATCCATGACTTTTTCATCTGATGGGATGCAGATTATGTTTACGTTGTTGTTTGCATTGGCTGGTGTTGTCATTTTCATAACCATTTACATTCCAAGAGTATGTATCTCAATTTTGATATCCTTTTAAATAGTCTACGTTTATAATCCATTATTAAGATACAGATGTTAAACCTAACCAACCATAATAGACAACTTAATACACATTCATTTAAATAAGACATCTTAATTTAGACTGTATCATATAAAACTATCAGTACTTACCTACATTACATATAAGCTTAAGATGGTTATTATTAAAAATAAAGGATGTAGTCACTTTTATTGAAATCTACAATAAGTATTCATTATTTAATTGAAGTTTAGAATAATTATTCATGTTCAAAGGTCATTTTATTTGTTTTTTGTTTATTTGCATAAGCTCCTGTTGTATAATGGCTAAAATGCTGGACTGCTACCTCAAAGTAAGCAAGTTCAAACTCCAGTCATGCTAATACCTATGGGAAAGGTATTAAACTCCCTTATCCCTCCCCAGCTATGTATTAGATAGTATTACTACTTTTCTTCTAAAAGGATGGCTTTGGATAACCCACAAAGATTGATATGCCATTTAATAAGGAAATATATAAAATATTGTTTACACCAAACATGACCTACAGAAGATGGCTTTAGGTTCATTCAGAGATCTCAGATATTTTCAAAAATCCTAAAAATTAATTATTTCAATGAGATATTTAATTTTAGTTTCTAGTCTTAGACTAGTATTAACCTTTATCATAAAAAAAAGAAAGAATATTGGATCTGTTTTTTGTTTTTTGTTAAGGCCAGTTGAAAAATCAGTGACATTTCTAATGCTTTCTTTTAGTCGCCTATATATCCAAATAGTATATACATTACTTATTTACATATATGCAATGTAAAAACAAAAATAAACTGAATTGATCTAATAAATGAAACTACAGAAAATTACTTTTTCTAATAACTTTATGATGAACAATATTTTTCATAAAAGTAATTCCTTTTAGGTTAATACGACCTTTACTAAGTATGGCTTACAGAAAATGGTTTTGAATTCATTCAGAGATCTCAGATATTCTTTAAAATCCTTACAATTAATATTTCAAATGAATATTTAATTTTGTTTCCACACTTGGATGGGTATTATTAACCTAGATTTTTTTTTAATTAGTTTTTTTAAGCAATTTGATTTTTTTAATAAATGTTGTTGAGATAAGATGGATTATCTCCTGCCCTGGCAGAAAGGGTTTTAAGTTCATGTAGGGAGGGAGAAAGCCATCTGCTTCTTTTAATGATTACCAAGGGAATGGGTTACTGATGATAAGCTTGAGATGGATATCCTTTACAGTGAGATTAGACAGCCAGATATAAAAGGTAAAAGACAGGTCCCACCAAAAAACCAGTCTGAACTGAATTTTCTAATATAGTTTTAAACCTTTCCAAACAGAACTCTAATAATTCCTGGAAGTTGGGTATATGTTAATCTTTCAAGACTATAGATCTCAGTACAAATCAGTGCAAGATTGTTTTGAAGACCATCAGTTGTCTATTTCACATCTCCCCTTTTTTCATCTCTGACTTTGTCCAAGGGAAAAGCAAAGGCCAATACAACTTGGAATCGTAGAAATTACCAGAATGAGGTTGAAGACAATTGCCTTAAAGATTCCTGCTCCTAGTTTCAAATTTAATCCTCCTTCTCTTAAAAAACCTAGTCCACCTTACCATTTTATCCATAGCTTACAAGAGATGGATTCATGCCTTTCCTAAAAACATTGTTGTGAAATGAGTGCAAAAAGCTTTAACTAGAATTTGAATTCAATTTGCTAATTTTATTTTCTATATCAAACATTATGCCACATAAACCTCTGCGAAGACAATTATTTTCCTAACTTTTTTCCATAGAGAATTTATCATTTGATTTTCTATTTGAAATATTTTTTTTATATTCTATATTTATTTACAAAATTTGGGGTTCTTTTCTACTTTTGAAGCAAGTGATGAACACTTATTGTCCCTTTTTTGCATTTCAGCAAACTGAACAATCACTACAGCGATTTTTGCAGCAACAGCAAGTTATTTTTCTCCAAGATTCAGAATCATCCCAAAATAATTCACAACCAGACTCAGTTAGTAACATTGTGCCAAATAACTTCAATGATGCCTCCCCAGGTATGTTACCTCTCCCTTATCTCTTTTAGCTTCCCTCCCTACCTCTTGTTTAAATATCCTTATTTCATTTACCTTTTTCTCAGATTTTCTAAAGACATGAGGAATAATAGACCTTACCCTGCTACACTGGCCCATATGTAGAAGGCTTGAATACAGACATTATAAGGCCATAAAATGGATTAGCCAAAATATTTTGTTGATAATATCATAGATACAAAGAGGTTTCAGTAGTCATTCACTAAGTTTAGTTTAAAGCCAGAATGAGGCTCTCTGTGAGAATCAAACCCACTAACAATGGTCTACTGGCTACCACTTAAAATACCCTACAGCCCTGTCGGCTGGAGCTGTAGAATATGCCAAATATCTCTCCACAGTGGTAAGACACCTATATCCAATAAGTGTTCTGGATATGACATTAAACAATCTGATGGTGAGGCTTCAGTTTTGAAGTTTGGGGAATGTGGAGTATTCTTTTATTACCATTACTCTCAGGTCTACTCTGTTAGGGTCCCACCTATGAATCAAATAGAACTTTTCAATCTTTTATTTGAAATTATAATTAGTTATTCGAAATTATTCAGCTGTGTGCAAGTTATTCATATTAGATACGAATACTTGATAAACAGAACTACTGACATACTGCTCCGACACTGCAACGCAGTATACAATCAAAATCCGATAGATAGATGGATGAAGGGATGCATACTCCCCTTCCCTAAAAAGGGGGACCTCGGATTAGCCAAAAACTACCGAGGCATAACACTTACATCCGTAGCAGCCAAAATCTACAATGCCCTACTACGAAACTGCATAGAACCCAAAATCGACAACATACTTAGAAAAAACCAAAATGGCTTCTGAAGAAATAGATCCACGACCTCACAAATATTAACCATCCGTAGAATCCTTGAAGGTGTACGAGCAAAAAACCTACAAGCGACATTAATATTTGTTGACTTTACCAAGGCTTTCGATTCCATTCACAGAGGAAAGATGGAACAAATCCTACTAGCGTATGGCATACCTAAAGAAACCGTAGCGGCAATAACGATTCTCTATAGAAACACTAAAGTAAAAGTACGATCACCAGATGGAGGCACAGAATACTTCAACATTGTAGCAGGAGTACTACAAGGGGACACACTGGCTCCGTACCTCTTTATCATTTGTCTAGACTATGTACTTAGAACATCGATTGACAAAATCGGAGAGAATGGCTTCAAACTGACGAAGAAAAGAAGCAGAAGGTACCCCGCAACAACAATTACCGACGCCGACTACGCCGATGACATAGCGATACTGGCAAATACATCTGACCAAGCCGAAACACTACTGCATAGTTTGGAACGAGCAGCAGCAAGCATAGGCCTCTATGTTAATGCACACAAAACGGAGTATATGTGCTATAATCAAACTGAGGACATCTCCACTCTAGAAGGAACCCCTCTTAAACTAGTAGACAAATTCACTTACCTAGGAAGCAGCGTTGAATCAACTGAAAAGGACATCAAAATGAGGTTAGCGAAAGCATGGACAGCTATCAATAGGCTATCGATTATATGGAAATCAGACCTAACCGATAAAATGAAACGCAGTTTCTTCCAGGCAGCGGTCACATCGATACTGCTATATGGCTGCACTACATGGACGCTAACAAAACGGCTGGAGAAGAAGCTAGACGGCAATTACACAAGAATGCTACGTGCAATCTTAAACAAGTCCTGGCGGCAACACCCCACAAGACACCAGCTGTACGGCCACTTGCCCCCTATCACGAAAACTATTCAAGTTAGATGAACCAGACATGCAGGACACTGCTGGAGAAGCAGGGACGAACTCATAAGAGATGTACTCTTATGGACCCCCACACATGGCCGTGCAAAAGCAGGACGACCAGCACAAACATACATTCAGCAGCTATGTGAGGATACGGGATGTTGTCCTGAAGACCTACCTAGGGCGATGAACGATAGGGAGGAGTGGCGAGATAGGGTCAGGGATATCCGTGCTACCAGCGCGATATGATGATGAAAGTTAAATAGCAATATCTGAAACCATATAAACTATTTACTTAAAAATTATATATTTGGCATTAAATAACCCACAAGGGTTGATATGTCATCAAACACAACCAAACTAAACTAAAGAAAAAAAAACATAAGTAAACAAAATAAATTCAGCATTTTGTTAATGCTATTCAAACAATATTCCCCTAAATTTTCACTTCAGAATAAACTTGCCCATTATCTTTTTTAATTTTATTTATCTATTTATTTTGTTATTAATAGAAATTCAAATTTATATGATAAATATAAATGTTCTTATATTAAAGTTTCAAATTTGTATAATAAAAAATATGAATATTTTAGATATTTTCATCTACTGGGTTAAATATATCATGGTAACACATGCAATGCTTTTCAAAGGTATCCAGCCTTTTCTTACTGCAACAGAATTTCAAAAATAATAAGATTATTAAATTAACAAAAAAAACATTAATGTAAAGTTTCTATGGCAACAGAGCTTTCTAAAATAATTTTTCCATTAAAGATAGAAAATAATATTTTTTCATTAAAGATAGAAAATAATATTTTTAGGCGACCACTTTTGTATTTCTTTCCAAATTATTAAATTTAAAAAAAATATCCTCATAACAATTCAAATATATCCACAAATATTTTGATGGTTAATATTAAAAGCAAGGTATGGATAAACTGAAACCAAAATGTTTTTAGACTTTATCTTTCTGATTTCTATTTTCTCATTAGGAAACAAAGTAAAAATTAGAAAAATGAAATTGTTTTCTAAAATTTCTCATCCCTAATGTTAACTGCATCTTTAAAAAAATGGTCTAAAGACATTTGCCTTTGGATTGCTATGCTTTTAACCTGGGCTGTTATTTATATTTCCCAATATATTAAATAAATTTGGAAAATTCATATATATATATTATTTTTTCTACATTTGTGCTCATTGATATATTTTATAAATTAGAAAAATGCAATGTAGCCTGTAAAATAATTTTTATATTTTCTTTTTTTTTTTTTACCCCCTCCAGATGGAATGATTGAAGTAGGCAAAATTGGATTCTTCCCCGATGAAATCTTGGGACATGGCTGTGAAGGAACAATTGTTTTTAAGTGTGTATCATTTTATGTTGCTTGAATTTTGTCTTCACTTAGAACATGAATAATGACTCTTTCATTGATGTTAGCTTTTCAGTAATCCATAAGTAATTTGCCCAGTCAACTGGGTGGGGAGGGGGGCCTGTAGAATACACCAACTGCTTCTCTGCTGAGGGATGAGACCCCACCACCACCACCACCACCAACGAGTGTCCTGTTTATGACACTAAACAATCTGATGGTGAGATTCCAGTAATGCTGGAGCTTTGGGAATGCAGAGTACCCCTTTGTCATCACTTCTAGGTCCACTCTGGCCCAGAGTGGTAGCACCTGATAGGGTCCTATCTATGGATCAAATAGAACTAAACTGTGTACTTATGCTAAACTGAATTGTTTGAAATAGAACTGTTTTAGCATTTAAACTGTGTACTTATGCTAAACTGAATTGTTTGAAATGGAACTGTTTTTGTATGCTAAACCAAGTTGTTTGAAATAGAACTGTTTTTGATATTGAATCTCTACTTATGCTAAACTGAATTGTTTGAAATAGAACTGTTTTGACTTTTAACTGCATGTAAACAAAAAACATACTTATAGTAAACTGAATTGTTTGAATTAGAAATGTTTGACTAAACTGAATATCTTGAAATAGAACTGTTTTTGACAATTAAATTGTGTACTCATGCTAAACTGGATTATTTGAGATAAAACTGTTTATTTATATAAAAGTGGATTTGGCATTAAAAAACCTACAAAAGTTTGATATGCCATAAAACCCAAACAAACATAATAAGCAATGTAAAGGTAGTCCATTAATATCAACCATGATATCCCTATTTTTTTTTAGACTTAAACTTTGGTTATGTTTCCTTTAGATAGGTTCTGAGTCTAAACCTAGACTCAGTATTTTCCACAGGATGAAGGAATACCATCCTCAAGAGCTTATTCCTACAAGTATGGTGTAAGTTCCTGGTATCAATGTGGCTTGACTCAGAAAGTTTACCTCTCTGTCAGCAGAACTTACAATATGCTGACTGTATCCTCTACAGTGGGGAAACCTCTCAGCATAAAATTACCCTAGATGGGTCAACATCCCATTAAATTCAATCAATTAAAATGTTTAGCAGATGGTCTTCAAGATTACAACTAAATAATGAAAGGATGCTCTAAGATATTTAAAGAATGTTAGGTTTAAAGTAGATGGCTGTAGAAACAGTGTGGCTTTGGTTTGAGGTGCTAAGTCATGAATATTCTATCAATTTATCAAAACATGATATGGCAAGCCTTATCCAATTCTGGATCTTGGATTATTTAAAGGATATTAGGATTAAATTAAAGAATGATCATCTACACTCCACAATACAATAAATTCTTTACTTACTTATTGAAATGGAATAAACTAGTTTCCTCATATTTGAAACTAATATTAGTCTAGTATTTATAAAATTGGCAATGTTTTTATAATAAATTTGAATCTTTGCTTATAGAAATGCAGATACTTTCTCTGAAACATTAAAACTAAGTTTATCATTTTCTCTCTTTCCTTAGAGGCAAATTTGACAATCGTGATGTTGCTGTGAAACGCTTGCTTCCTGGATGTTTTAGTCTTGCTGATCGTGAAGTTGAACTTTTGCGGGAATCTGACCAACATCCAAATGTTGTCAGATACTTTTGCACGGTATTTTTTACCCACATAAGTTACTTTTTGCTTTTGTAACTAATACAATGTAATGGACATAGACCCACATAAATTCCATTGCTATGAATAACAGATTTTGTCCTTTCATTAGTCCACTAAAGATTTCTTTCTTATTCTTTAAACAGTTATTTTCTTTATCTTTATTTAGAATCGGAAATATATATCACAACCTTTTTTCTCAGACAAGTTAGGTTTTCGTTAAGGTGTATATGACATGGTAAGTACTAAGCCTTACTCTGCCCGACCTAAAAAAAATAGGGTGTCCTGATTATGATGCTAAACTGCATCTATTAGTGAGGCTCAAATTCTGGAGATCTAGGGAGTGTGGAGTACCCCTTCATTGCCATTACTTCCTGGACCATTCGGATCTGGAGTGGTAGTGTCTGTTAAGGTCCCATCTGTTGGTCAAATAGATGTTTAAAATTATTCATATTCAATTGAAATAGTTGATGCCATACAACTGTAAATCATTTGTATTAAGAATAGTTACTTGAAACCATAACTATGTGCAAACAAATGATTATTATTAAATAGAAATATGTACTTGGAACCATATAATTATTAGTTTTAGATAGGACTACTTAAAACCATACAACTGTAATGGAGGTAGATATACAAATTATTTGTATTAGATATATTAGGAACACTTGATATCATATTGCCCAATTGGATGGGGCTGTCAAATACACCAACTGGACTCAACACAAGATCAATTTTTAAACAGAGTACAGTTGGTAGGAATTAAAAGTTTACCTTCTAGATGAGTTGCTGTTCCATGGCTGAAGAGCCTGGTCTGTCCTACTATTTACTCATAAATGGGAGAAGAGATGATGTAACTTAGATATGTATGCTGTTTTGTGCAGTTTTGTATCAGATATTTCATCCCATGTGTAATGGAGGTAGGGTTAGCATGACAGTTATCATCATAGGAAACAGACTTGGTGAGTGTTCAAATACTAGCTGAGGTTGTTTGCTAATACCCTTAAGAAAAGCATAAATCTATCTGTTCTTCATCAATCCAGCTATAAGTAAATAGGCAAACTAGGTTCTTCAGCTTTGGTCAGGCAACCAGTCTTGAAGGATAACTCAGAATTCAACCCAGTTTTACTCTACTTAGAAAAAGTGACTTTGTGTCACATCCTGCCTGTTGCAGAGAAGTTGGATAAATACATTATGTGTGAAGATTTTCACTGTAAACATTTAGATAATTTGTCACCAAACTTTTTAATTGATTGGATTTTGATTTAACTCCTTTCACAACTTCAATAGAAAAAATAATCTGAGAACTGATCAATGTTTAAGTTATTTCAACATTACATCACATAAAATGAAATATTCATTGATGTCTTATTCAATGGAACAAACTAAAAGTAATTCCAAGTATAGGATAAAATCCTCTCTTAGAATGCAATGATAAGTAAAGTTGGCAACCGTAGTTGAGGGCGACCTGAAGGCTCCCTTTTCAATAGCTACTACACCAAAGTGTAGGGGGGGCGCTACTCCTTTCCCTGGATTACTCCACTTTACCCTTGATTCATACCTTATAATGCTAAGTGTTAAGCAAGGAGGCATCAGGTACCATTTTTTGAGTCTTTGGTATGACTTGACCTGGGATTGAACCCCAGTCTTCTGGACCATTGGCAAACACTCTAACCATCATGCCAACGTCCAGTAAAATGCAATAATACTTGTTTTAAAACATGTAGTTCTTATTAGCAATGAGAGATAGGCTGTGCTAAAATTATATTGAAACAATTTCAAGTTAACATTAATACAAGCATTCAGTGCACACACACACACATTTGCTACAGAAAAAAATCTTTTACATTTTTTTTCCTTGCAGATACTAACTACTAAAAATTAGAGGGATCATTTAAACATAAGGATTTTAAAATTCAAATATATAAAAAGCTGCAATGAAAAGTAGGCCTTACCATTCACAATGCATGTCCCTTGTTAACTTATAATTTTGTATTGCATTATTCTTGACCATTTTTATATCTTGTGTATTTTACATATTTTAAGGAAACGGATGACCAATTCCGCTATATTGCCTTAGAACTCTGTATAGCTACTCTGGAAGATTTTGTTGAAGAAAAGATTCCTTCACTTAAAGAACTTGATGACTTGATGTTGCTTCATCAAGCAATGGCTGGCATTGCTCATCTTCATTCATTAGATATAGGTAAGTAAAATGTGACTGTATGTATTCATGTGCATATACATCATGCTGCTCATTTATGTGTCTCTTAATATATATCTAATAATTGTTGCTTCTTTCCTAAGAGTGATGCATGTTTATGTAAATAGGCACTTTTATTTTTATTTTCATTCTTCTGTTTAGATTGGTAATTTCTATATCTATTGGAATCAACTAATTTATGATGACTTGTAATTAGGCTAACTTGGTTGTTAACTTATGTATTAAGATATAGTCTACATTCAGCCATTCTTCCCTATCCCAACCAAAAATAAATAGAAAAAAAAAAAAAAACTAATCAAAAAAGGACATGAACCCACCTATGAGATGATAATTTTTATATTAAACCAGAAAGGAAAGAAAATGTCAGTTGAAAAGAGGTAACACTATAAGAAAAATAATCAAAAAGAGAATTGGATCTAAATTGATCATACCCATAGTTCCATAGGTAAGTGGTAAAACTAAAAAGTAAAATTTTCTATTGAAGGTTTTAAGAGAATAGCTCATGTCAAACCCAAAAGGAAATAGATATGAGTTGAGAAAACTAATTAAGGGTCAAAAACAGCCTCTTCCACCATGGGCAGGATGTGACACAAGGTCAATTTTTTAGTGAAGTAAAGCTTGTTTTAATTCAGTTCTTCTTCTAGACTAGTTGCTATAGCCAAGGCTAAAGAACCTACTATTTACCCATAGGTAGTGGAAAAACAAATGGATTCATGCCTTTCTCAAATGCCAAAAGCTTAATAAGACCTTAAAAGAATAACATCTGTCAAAAAAGAAATGACTTAGAACATCAAAAACAATAAAGAAAAGTTTTAGATATATTTTTTGGCTGGTGGGCTTGGCAAATGACATAAGAAACCATGTATCAAAAATCAGGTGGGTGAACAGGATTTCCCCTAGGCTCAATGATTTATTGCTTCTGTTCGGATAATATAGGTAGGCCTGACATTGGTCATCATCAAACCCACCTAAGAAAAGAACATCTTTTAATCTTCATGAGTTCCAATAACCTTATTGAATGAACATGAATGCCCTGGTCTACAAAGGCAACATAGGCAGAAGATACAGGTACAACTCTCTCTGTAAAAACATGGATGTAAAGATCATGTATTTCTTGTTAGCAAAACAAGCCATGTTTCTTGCATTATATTCAAGATTGTAATAGAAATGACCACTTATTCAGCACAATAAAATCTTATAATGCAATACTGGTTTATCTCTTATCCCCAGCTGATGCCAGCTGATATTGAGTTTGATAATGACTGCTAGTCTCTCTTAGTGTAAACTCACCAAAAACAAAATGTCTGACAAAAACAATATATAGAATTATTCAATCTAGAACATTAAAAACAATAGAGAAGAGTTTTTTAAATATATTTTTTGGCAGGTGGGTTTGACAAATGACATGTTATAAGTCTTGTTGGTGAACAGGATTTCCTTGAGACTTGATGATTTATTGCCTTTGTCCAGAAAATGAATATAAGTTGGCCTGAAATCTGTCATCAGCAAATCCACTTGAGAGAACATCATCACTTGACCTTCAGGAATTCTGGAAACCTTATTAAATCAACTTGGTAATACAATACTGGTATCTCTGTTATTCCCCCTGTTTGTGCCGGCTGATATTGAGTCCAAAGCTTTTAGAATGATTGCTACTGTCTGCTTATCACCAAAAACAAAATGTAAGTCTTCAAATGTATACTGGGGTAGTCCTCGTAGTGTAATGGTTAAAGCGCTGGACTGCATAATCATTGTAAGCAAGATTGAACTCCAGTTGCACTATGACAGTCACTTTTGAACAAATACCCCTGAGAAAGGTATGAACCCCCTTATCCTCCTAGCTATGGCTTAAATAGTATCACTACTGTTCTTACCGAAAGATCGCTTTGGCTATTAAATAACCCACGAAGTTTGATATGCCATTAAACAAAGAAACTAAACCAATCAAATGTATACCCAATATACCATCTTAGAACATCTGTGTTTATATTTTCTTTTTCTGTTTTTTCCAGTTCACAGAGATATAAAACCTCACAATGTCCTTATTTCAACACGTGGCAAAGAAATGTGTGCCATGATTTCTGATTTTGGTTTGTGTAAAAAATTATTACCAGGACATGGTTCATTTACACAAACCTCTGGGGTAACAGGCACTGAAGGTTGGATTGCCCCAGAACTTATTAACTCTGATTCCCAAAAAATTGTAAGTATTTTAAGCTATCTTCTCTTTAACAATGTCTTCTTTATTTTTTTTAATTTTTTCTTTTTCCTCTAATATTCTAGACAATGGCCAGGATCATGACATATAAAGTAATACTTTCAGAAACTTTTGTCAAATTGGCTCTATATAAAACAATCATCTCTGCATAAGCACAAATGAGTTATTTTTGATAAAACAATTAATTTAACTTGAATAAGTAACTGAATCACAGATGCTTTTTTTGCTTGCAATCTGATTATTATTTTCTCTTTGATGATATTTTTAAAAAAAAGCAAATGAAAAGAAAATTTTATACATTGGTTGTTTAGTATAAGAATGTTCTTGCTAACCATTACACTATATCAAGGTGTTCTTTCTCAAAGTTATTAAAAAAGAATGAAATTTTTAACAAAGTGTTTATACTTCTGTTTATACTTCTACTTTCTAGTCTTATTACCCATCAATTGAGTATTTCATTGATTTCTAGTACAAGGATGAGTGCAAATCAAGAGATTATTTGTCCTCATCTCAAGAGCCAGAAACTTTTATAATTTCATAATTTTTTTTCTCCTCTTATATTCCAGACAATAGTAGGAATCATGGCATGTAAAGTAATTCTTTGAAAAAAAACTTTTCCCAAATAGGTTTTATATAAAACAATCTTCTCTGCATAAGTTCAATCTTTTAATAAAACAAATTTTTCTATCTGTACTAAATATGCAAACCACTTGAGTTGTCTATAAATATTTCAGCTTGCAATCTCTTTGTCAGTATATTTTCTCTTTTGGTCACTTATTTAAAAAAAAACAATAAAAAATTTCATGCATCTGTTGCTAAGTTATAGAACATCTAAGAATGTTTGGTAACAAACTTTCTGTAAATTAGAAATTTATTTCTGTTTCTTTCAGACATGTGCTGTTGACATTTTTTCTGCTGGATGTGTAATGTATTATGTCAAGTCAAAAGGCAAACATCCATTTGGAGTCAGTTTAAGACGACAAACCAACATTATAGCAGGATACTTTTGTTTAAGTGAACTTGCTGAAGAAAGTAAGTATTTTTTATTTTGCCCTTTTTTTTCTTGTGTCCCTTATCTTTTATAAACTTTATATATATCAAGAATATTGTTTTTGTTTTTTTTTTAATTATTGGCCTGTCTATTTTCCACATTGCTGACCACAATGCACTTCCATTCCATTTTAGATCTTGCCCTTCTCTCGTACCCTGTTAATAGGACTTGACAACTTCATAGGTTTACCTGTTGTTAATAAACCTTGCAACGTGTCCAACCTTACAGAACTACCTTCAGTACTGGGCTCTGCAGAGGGATAAGACTCCCCAAATGAGTGTCTTGGATATGACACTAAATCTGATGGTGAGGCTTGGGGAATGTGGAGTATCCCTTCATTGCAATTGCTCCCACGTCCACTCTGACCTGGAGTGCAAGCACCTGATAAGGCCCTATCTATGTGTCAAATAGAACTATTTGACATTTAAACTGTGTGCAAACAAATGATTTAGGCTAAACTGAATTGTTTGAAATAGAACAATTTGATCATATAATTGTGTGTAAACAAATGACTGATGTTTAATTGAATTGTTAGTGATTCATAGCAAAACATTTAACTGTGTGCAAACAAATGATTAACAGTGATTACAATTATTCATATTAGATAGAAATAAGTGAAACCATTTAACTGTGTGGGGGGAAAAATGAGCTCAAGCTCATTTATAAATGTTATTAAACACATCACACAATAAGTCCAGGGCCTAACTAATAAAACAACTTTTAGGCAAAATTCGACTTTATTCATCATCATAGTCTCCTTCTAGGGTGATACACTGATTCCAACGTTTCTCTAACAATTTGATGTCTTTTTTTGTAGAATGATTTGTCTTTCGCTTCAAAATTAGAACAAAATTTCTTTCTCTAGAGCATTCTTTTGAGGTCAGCAAACAGCCAGTAGTCACTGGGGGCCAGATCGGGAGAATAGTGTGGGTGCAGAAGCAATTCAAAGTGCAATTCATGTAGTTTTGCCATCATTGCAATAGATTTGTGACAGAGCTTCGTCTTGGTGAAAGAGCACTTTTTTCTTTTTCATTTGTGGCCGTTTTTTAGCGATTTCTTCCTTCAAATGCACCAATAATTCTATATATTTGCTATTGATGGTTCTTCCTTTCTCTTGGTAATCAATGAACAAAATACCTCACACATCCCAAAATGTGGAGGTCAAAACCTTGCCTGCTGATGTTAGCATCTTTAGTTGCTTTGGACAGCTTTCATCTGCTGCTGTCCAGTCAGGTGACTGCTGATTTGACCAAAGCTTTGACATGGATCCATGTTTCATCCATTGTCACATATTTACACAAAAACTCCTTTTTGTTATGTTGAAACAGTTACAAACAACACTCTGAATCATTGATGCGTTGTTATTTTTGATCAACTGTGAACAAATGCGGTATCCACTTTGAACACAGCTTTCTCATTGACAAATGTTCAGACAAAATAGTGAATACACTGCTTTCTGATATCTTCAACTCCTCTGCTATCTCACGCAACTTCAATTTACGATCAGCCGAAACATGTTTGTGGAGTTTTTTGGTTCTTTCCGGGACAACTGCTAAATTTGGGTGACCTGAGCATTCAGCATCATTTCTGTCTGTATGACCGCGTTTAAAGTCAGCATATCACCTCTTAACCATTGTTTTCAACAGAGCAAACTCCAAAGAACACTTATCAAGCAATTGTTTTGCTTGAACAGTATTTTTTCTCTATCAAAAAGCAATGCTTTATCAACATACAAAATTCAAATTTTTCCATTGTTTTGAAAATTTGCAACAGTAAAAAAGTAAAAAGTAAAGTTGGTGACCTTAGTCGAGGTTGACCTGAAGGCTCCCTTTTCAATAGCTACTACACCGAGGTGTAGGGGAGGGCTCTACTCCATTCCCTGGATTGTTCTACTTTACCCTTGATTCTTACCTTATAATGCTGAGTGTTAAGCAAGGTGGCATCAAGTACCATTTTTTAAGTCTTTGGTATGACTCAACCTGGGATTGAACCCCGGTCTTCTGGACCATTGGTGAACAACTGTAATTTGTAAACTATTATTCTCCCTCCAGCTATGGGTAAATAGTAGGACAGACTGGGTTCTTCAGCCTTGGTGAGGCAACTAGTCTAGGAGAAGGAAAACTCTGAATTCAAACCTGTTAAATTCCACTTAAAAAAAATTGACCTTGTGTCATATCCTGCCCGAGCAGAGGGGTTGGTAAATAGGGTAATTTGTAAACTAATAATCTGATTGGGCTCAAATTTTGACACATGCCATTTGAAGGTTAGTACTTTAGAAAAATCATATGGATTTTTATTAGTTGCACTATCTAGTGTGTCAGGCCCAGGATTTATTGAGTGATGTGTTACTAAATGTGTTTAGAAATCATATATTTAATATATATGTATAAAAAGGATTTGGCCTTAAATAACCTACAATGGTTGATATGCCATAAAACCAAACCAAACCAAACCTTTGGGACTCTGCAATCATGTCCTCCACTCTCAAATTACCTCACTTCAGATGTGTCCACACCATAATATTTTCAGCAAAGATTTTTCCATAACCCTCTATGTCATAACCAATTCCTGTTCTATTTTCTTCATAGTAGCCCACGTTTTACTTTCGTATAACACAGCTGACAAAACAGTGCTATTGAAAGAGATAGGCATGTAGGGTCTTGTCCAGCTTTGCCTTGAGCACATCCTTTATCATGGAAAATATCTTCTATCCTGATCTTATTCTCTGCCAAATATCTACATCCATGTCTCTGCACATATTCACCATCCATCCAAAGAAGACATACTTTTTCGCCACCTCTCACTACTATAGAACCCTGTGGTACATCTTTGGAATGCAAACTAAATTCATGCATTGCCTTTTGTTCTCATGAATATTAAGTAATTTTACTTGCCAGTTATACCTTTTTAATGGATTGTTAATTTGAGACAAAATTAGAAAATTCCTTTGTTAAAATTTATTTTAACCCTTTATCTACCTGATGTTTGGATTTCAAATACCCCTCAACAGCTAGGTATACAAGCTGAAACCATACTTTGCAAGCACTTAACATAATGATTATCTTTGTTGGAAATCGAATCCACAACCAGACTTCAAAACCTGGATCAGGCTGTTTACATTTTAATATCCTTGAGAAAGGCATGAATCCATCTGTTCTCCTCTTTCCCAGCTGTGGGTAAATGGTAGAGCAGATTGGGTTCTTTTAGCTTTGGTTAGGCAACCAGTCTAGTAGAAAAACTCTGAATTCAAACCAGCTTTACTCTGCGTAAAAATTTACTTTGTGTCACATCCTGCCATGGTAAATACATACTTTGTATGCCAGAACATTAGAAACAACTTAATACTTCACATTAAGAATAACACAATTGTAGTTTCATTAAAAATAGGTACAGCAGACCTCTTTGCCAAATACTTTTTGACCAATGTATAAAAGTGAGTTTATTTGGAATTTGTAGGTATGGGGTTAAAAGTGGTTATAATTCACTAAATTGATTCCTTTTTATCTATGATGCCTCTATTTATCTTATACCTATTCATTAAGATACTTAAAAGCAGAAAATGGATTTTATGTTTTAAAAAAAGTTGGTCTCATTTTACAATATGAAAATATGCCTGGTTAAATTCTAAACACAAGTCATAACACAAGTCATTCTTTTTCCTTTTTATTTTTTTTTTTTACCTTTTTTCTAGAATATTTCCTCAATCGAAATTTAATTCAGAAAATGATTTCCTTTGATCCAAAAGAAAGACCAAGTGCAAAATCTATTTTAAAACATCCATTTTTCTGGAAACATGATCAGCAGCTTCGGTTTTTCCAGGTAACTCTTTACACTACCTTCTTACATTTATATATGTCAGCTAGTTTAACAAGTTCATTTCTTGGTGATTATGTACAGCCAGGATTTTCATTACAAGGGATTTCTAATTTTTAAAACTTGTGTTCTTCATCTACCATTAAGACTATTTCAAGTTAATAATCACTGTATGCTTTTTAGATAATTTGACTGTTCATTTTCTATAATTGCATGATGAGTATATAGCAGAAACATCTATTGCACTCCAGCAGAAAGAGAAGTGATATTACAAGAGTAAAGTAACAAAGAATCTGAATTAACTGATACAACATATTCCAAGACATGGACAATGGAATGAAAACAGTGGACCTCATGGATTAATAAAGGGTTCATTTTAAAATTCCCTGATTACATCAAGACACCTGAAGAGGGCTGGAGAGTAGAGTTGCAAAAATGTTGTGAATGTAAAAAGCCAAAGCAAAACATGTAAAGAACTTTTCATCTCAAACTTAGATACTATTTAATCTTTTTTTTCTTTTTTATTACACTTTTATTCTATTCTAATTTTAAAAAATGTTTCGCTAGAAATGGTACTATTTAACCCTTTCACCCTCAGCTTTATTTTTTTATTTTGTTTGTGATATGTAAAATTATGTTTTGAGTACAACATTTTAAAGGTTTAAATTAAATTTGACTGGGACACTGGTGTCCCAGTAGGAGTGAAAGGTTTAATAGAATTTACTGTTTGTAACATTTAATTTATTATTGTCATATCAATAAAATATAATATATTCATTATTTCGGCAATGTTATTACTAATCCTTTTCTTAAGCAATATAAGTGTTATCTTAAAAAGATAGTTTATAAAACTTACTATTAGACCAATTACAGATCCTATCCATTTTTCTCTTTGCTATTTTACTAAGGGGAGACAACATGTACATCCTAACCATGTTTTCTTTTTAATTTTGTTTCCTTTTCTGGAGAATTCCTTTTATAATGTTTTGATGAGATAAACACTGAAATATAAACTACCCACCACTTTCGCCTGTTAATCAAATATAGGTTACCTACAAGCATGTTATTCATAATTGCACTATATTATTTTTATTTCCTATGTTTTTTAATTGCAATAATAGTATATGAAATAATGTCAAAGTAATTAAACTTAATTTTCATCTGTATCGTTTTTTACTCAAATTAAAAACACCCAACATTTGAAAGTATAAAACTTAGGGGTTTTTGACACCTGAGAATGCATCATCTTTTTGTTCTCCTTGTTCTTTTCTTATACAATAATCAGTACATTGTTGAAATAATTGTAAAACAAACCCATAAATCTTGGTATACACGCAAAATGAAAATAATTTTATCCATGATCCTTACTTCATTTTTTAATTCATTAAAATTTTAAAATGGTTCTACCACTTTACTATATAAAAATCAGGCTAAATTCCAAATTTCAGTTCATAACAGCTTGTCTAAAAATATGATCAGCTGTTTTAGTTTTGCTACATTTTTCTGTAGGAAAAAAAAAGTTGAAAAATACTTTTTGCTTGGTGGTGGTGGGGGGGTACTTGAAATAAGCTATTCATAAAAATCTGTTTGTTACTCATAATGGAAATCTTTTTCATTTACTCAGGATGTGTGGGGGGTGTACGTGTGTGGATGTCTATAAAATTTAACTACCATATATTTTTTATGGAAATAGAATCAACAATTTTAGTTTGGCTACACAAAATTTAAAACTACTTTTGTTTTTCTAAATACTTTTTGTCCAGGATAAAATGTGTTGGGTTTTCAAAATAAAAATTTCTTTACTCATATGTATGACATATTGTTCGTTTACTCAGGATGTCAGTGACAGAACTGAAAAAGAAAAGGCTGAAACATCTATAGTAGTTCAGCGATTGGAAATTGGCAGTGATCTCATCATTAAATATGACTGGAAAAAACATATAACAGAAGAATTGCACGAAGGTAAGCAACACCATCACCCTTTGTTACTTGATTTTCTTTTACTTTTTTTAACAAAATGAGCATTTATTCATTTTATGGTTTCTTTTATACTATGCATAGCTGCTTAATTTTCAGTCTATAAAAGGCATATCAAACATGTTCTCTGTCCACTTTTGACATACTGTATTTGATGGCTTATAAGACAAACATCAATTTGGTCAGGAATTTTTTAAATCAATAAATTAGTTTAGTGTATGGTGGTTGGGCCCTGCTTAATAACAGGGATATTAGTGATAAATATGCATTAAAACTAAGAAACAAATTCGATGCACTACAGGAGAAGACAGAAACACATACTCCGAATGACGAATATAAGAATTTCGTCAATGCCCACTTAGAAGCGGCAGCTGAATACATACCAACTAAACAAAGAACTAAATATAGAGTCCTATGGGAGACATTAGCAGTTAGAGAAAAGTGGGCAACGTGAAAACTGCCTCCAAATGCAATAGGAAGAACCCAACTAACATAAATGCCCTGAAACTTAAAAGAGCACAAAATGAATTAGCAAACATATACCTAAAAGAACAGACAGAATACATACAAAATCAGATTGATAAGATTAGAGACTCGGTTGAAGAAAGGTAATCCAGGATAGCAGGGCAAACGATAAACAAAGTGAGCAGAAGGAAGAGCACCGCCAAAGCTATATTGAAAGCTACCAACCAACAAGAACGAATACACCTTTGGAAACAGCATTTCGAGAATTTACTTGGAAACCCTCCGAAAGTTACACATGAACCAATCACAAGAATTATAAGCAATTAGACATCAAACTAGGACCGTTTACTCAAGAAGAGCTCAACTCAGTACTTAGAAAAATTAAAAATAGAAAAGTACCAGGGCTCAATGAAATTCCCCCAGAAGTATGGAAGACCAGACAATTCGACAACATACTGCTCCGATACTGTAATGCCATATATAATCAAAACCCGATAGATAGATGGATGATGGATGCATCCTCCCTTTCTCTAAAAAGGGCGACCTCAGATTAGCCAAGAACTACCGAGGTATAACACTTACATCCATAGCAGCCAAAATATACAATGCCCTACTACAGCGTTAAATGATAAAATTGTCGCCCTAGAAAAGATGACATGATTCCATTTCCGTTTAATGAAAACCGGTTTTCTTTTTTTGTTGCAGACCATCTACTAGTTGGCCAGTTGTGTACAAATCTCAAGAGCGATAGGAGCCTTTTATCATGTCTGAAAGTGACGCAATGTTCAACGAGCAAGATCGGAGATGCTGTACAACTCATGCTCTCTACCAATTCAAGTTATGACAACAGGACCATTGTCAGCACCCTCAAAATGCAAATCCGGATTGCCACGAATAACAGGGACGTGCCCAGGGTGATGAAAACAAAGTTTCCGGCTACGGTTATGGTCTTTGGTGTGGTTTCAAGTGAGGGCCACATCATGCCACCTCACATCTTTGAAGTCGGCTTGAAAGTCAACACCAAAGTGTACCTGGATGTGCTGAAGAGTGTGGTGATTCCCTGGTGCAATCAGGTGGCTGGTGGCAGACCCTGGGTGTGGCAGCAGGACTCGACATTGGCCCACAAGTCCAAATAGCCCCAGGCTTGGCTTCAGAAGGAGTGCTACGTCTTTGTACCCTTCCCTCACTGGCCCCCCTCCTTCCCCAACCTGAACCCGCTGGACTACTTCATTTGGTCATACATCGAGAAGATCACCAACATGACCTCCCACAACACCAAAGCCAGCTTGATCGCCGCCATCCGCCAAGTATTTGCCAAGCTCCCGCCAGCACTTGTAGAAAAGGCATGCTCCCAGTTCCGGATCCGTATCAAGGCAGTGATTGAGGCTGAAGGCGGCTACATTGAATAGATGTCAGCTCTATTACATAATCAAGTTACCTGAATTGATTTTTTCAATAAAAGTTTTAAAATAAAGCTGTAGTGTTTTCTTTAGGATGACAATTTTATCGTTCCACCCTGTACAGAACCGCATAGAACACAAAATTGACAACATACTTAGGAAGAACCAAAATGGCTTCTGGTAAAATAGATCCACGACATCACAAATTTTGACTATATCCGTAGAATTCTTGAAGGTATACGTACAAAAGACCTACAGGCAACCATATTATTTGTCGACTTTACCAAGGCCTTTGACTCCATTCACAGTGGAAAGATGGAGCAAATTCTACTCGCTTATGGCCTACCAAAAGAAACCGTTGCAGCTATAATGATTCTCTACAGAAACACCAAGGCAAAAGTCCATTCTCTGGATGGAGACACAGACTAATTTGACATTGTAGCAGGTGTACTGCAAAGAGACACACTAGCCCCATACCTCTTCATCATCTGTCTAGACTACATGTTTAGAACATCTATTGATAAAATCTAAGAAAATGGTTTCTTCAAGCTAACAAAGGAAAGAAGCAGAAGGTACCCTGCAAAAACAATTAGCGACGCCGACTACACCAATGATCTAGCGCTTCTGGCAAATACACCCACCCAAGCCAAAACCCTGCTACATAGTCTGGAATGAACTGCTGCAGGCATTGGCCTTCATGTCAATGCACACAAAACGGAATATATGTGTTTTAATCAAACAGGCGACATCTTCACACTAAACGGTAGCCCTCTGAAACTAGTCTCATCAAACAAGACAGACATCAATATGCAACTAGCAAAGGCATGGGCAGCTATCGATAGGCTATTGGTCATATGGAAGTCAGACCTAATCGATAAAATGAAATGCAGTTTTTTCCAAGCAGTGATCGTGTCAATACTGCTACATGGATGCACTACATGGATGCTAACTAAATGGATGGAGAAAAAGCTTGACAGCAACTACACAAGAATGCTATGAGCAATATTGAACAAGTCCTCGAGGCAACACCCCACAAAGCAGCAGCTATACAGCCACCTACCACCCATCATGAAAACTATCAAAATTAGGCGAACCAGACATGTGGGACACTGCTGGAGAAGTAGGAACATGCTCATAAGTGATGTACTTCTGTGGACCCCTTCATATGGCCAAGCAAAGGCAGGGCGACCAGCTTGAACCTACATACAGCAGCTCTATGAGGATACGGGATGTAACCCTGGATGGACGATAGGGAGGGGTGGTGAGAGAGGGTCAAGGATATCCATGCTGATGGTGCGACATGATGATGATGAAATTGGTTTAAACTGTGTAAAGGGTTTTCACTTGACATTTGTAGCCCTCCCTACTATCAGGTCATTTCTAATGTTTCATAAGTATCCAGACTTTGTTTTATATTTGTGGAGATGTTTGTGTTTTGATTTAAAGGCCACAGCAGCACTAGAATGCTATTAACCCTAAATTGACCCTTGAATTTAGAGGACTGGTTTTCTGAGACTTTTTTTTTTTTTTTTTAGTGCAATCAAATACAGTACTTTAACATAATTGTTAACATATTCTCCTCCTACCATCATCTTTGAATAAATCTTATATATTGGAGATTATGGTAAACAACTACTTATTTTTTAAGTGTACTGTAAAATTAGTTGTTTTTTTGTGAGGGGGGTAGTTTTGTACTTTATCATCACTCACTCTTTTCTATGGTTTGTCCTGTTGACAGGACTGACTGTATCTCCTACAGACAAGTAAGTAAGTCTCTCTCTAAAAACAGGAGTGTCCTGGATATAATACTAAATTTCATCTGATGGTGAGGTTCCACTTCTGGAGATCTGGGGAGTATAGAGTACCCATTCGTTGTCACTACTCTCAGGTCAACTATGACCCAGAGTGTTAGTTGCTGTTAGGGTCCCATCTGTGAGTCAAATAGATACCAAAAAGTTGTTGCTGTTTGTCACTGGTTCTATGAGAAGGAAAACATACCAGTTCTCCTATATTCAATGAAGAGCATAGCTTTATAATCTTCTTTGAGCTATATTCATTTTTCTAACTTGGCTTTCAGATTTAAGAAAATTTCGAACATACAATGGAAAATCTGTGAGAGATTTATTACGGGCAATGAGAAATAAGGTAAAATCTTTATCTACTTTCTTCTTTTTTTTTTTTTTTTTTTTTTTTTTTTTTAAATTATAACTTACTGCACAATTTAAAAAATCAATTCTTTTATATTTAACTTAGAATCAGTCTACCTAACTTTTTTTTTAAATAGCATAACAGATCTGATTTCATATGTACTTTTAACAGTATGAACTAATGTTTTAAATATGAAAACATGAGGTTGAGAATTTCTTCATGTCTCTATCCTCAAAAATCTTTATTTTAAATAAGTAGTTTTCTACAGTTATCAGCTATGTGATTGAATATAAAGAGTTGGAGGGTTTTGTCAATTTACAAGCAACAAAGTAAATTGCTTTTGCTGTAACTTGAAGAATAAAGTGAATAAATTGCCAAAAAATTGCAAAACTTTTGACTCACCATAGTATATGGCTATTTCAGTTTGGCTAGAACATCAGATAAACTTACAGATTATGTAAAATGGAAGATATCAGTTGATTTTAATTTTATATTGATCAATTTTTGGTGCTGCATGACTCCTATAGATATTGATGTGCAAAAGAACTCTTTCTACTTTTAATTTCTTTTTATTTCTCTTTTCTTTTTAATCAACAGAAACATCATTACCGAGAACTTCCAGAAGATGTTCAAAAATCCTTAGGTTCAATTCCTTCAGGTTTTGTGGAATACTTCACCTCTCGTTTCCCTCGTCTTTTGCTGCACACTTACGAAGCAGCAAGTTGCTGCAACACTGAAAGTACACTTTCTCAATATTATGATACTTAAATATTTGGAGGAAATGTTACTGCAGTCTGTGATCTTTATCTTTAAAAAAAAATATCCCTTTTCCTCATCAAACTTTCTCTCAGTTTTTCCTGTCATCTCCCATTAATTCTAAGATTTTTACCATTGTAAAAAGAAAAATAATTAAGCAGAAACTATCCAACATAAGGCAATGAATTTTTTTTTTCTCAGTGTGAAGATATATTGCTTACACCCCTGATTCTAATGTTAGGAAAAGAAAAAACACAATTTTATTATATGGTTGCAAAGGAAGGTGGTGCTTTATTGGGTGGTTGTTATGATGTTAAAAATCTTTTCTTTTTTTTCTTTTTTTTTTATTCTGTGTAAGTCTTTATTCAAAACTCAGAATTAATACTGAATTTGGTTAACAAAAAAGTTGCGATTTTTGCTTCTTTTCTTTTCCTTTCAACTTCTACACTAAATTTTTACTGTAGGCCTTATTTGCAATAATAGAAAATTTTTAAATATTTTTATCTATATTTTTTGGGATGGGGGAGTTAAATTTCTTCTTTTTTTTTTTTCCAAATTGACTTTTATTATAATCACAACAGAAAATAACCATTTTTATTTATTCTTTTTTTTTTTATTTATTTTTATTTTTTTTAAATTCACTGAATTTTTGCTTCAATACATATTTTTTTACCATCTGTCATATTTTTTATTTCATTTTTCTATCATTGAAAATACTTTCACATTTGCTTGTTAATAGGATAAATTCAGCTGAAATAACTTTTTAAAATTTTATATCTCAATTAGAATTATCCAAGATTTTAACAAACATTTTTTAAATTAAAATACACTTAATTCAAAAATTTAGAAAATTCTTACATTTTATTAGTTAGAATGTAATGCTAGCAGTCAATGTCACATTTAAGAATCACTTAAAATCTAATTTTGTCGACCAAAAAGATAATCATCTCTTCCAAAAGATTTCTGTGAATCATCTAAATCCCCCAGTTCCATAAATGTTATATATATATATTTTGCAATTACATAAAAGTGGGGAAAAAATGGATAATGGACACCACATGTAGGCCAGCTGCTTCATTTTTTTTAGGAACTATCTTTTCTTCTATCTTTGATTTGTTCCTCATTTACATGAATGTTTTATCTCTATGTACCTCAGCCACAAAAAGAGACGGAATCTGTAATAGTTCACAGAACACCTCCCTCTCACTTCCACCTCAGGTGAGTGACATCTGGTCAGGTTCCATCACCACTTCAATGACCATCACTGGTGACCTAGTCAAGTATACTGTGTTACACATAGCTCTCGGGAAGAGATGTTGAACACTATCAACTTGTCTTTCTTTCAGTTGCTGACTTTTTTAATAACTTATCTATTTGCATCCCAGTACCATTTGCTTACAATGCTACAACTTGTACAGGCAATCCAAGAAGAATGACAAAACATTCCCCAGATGCAAATTAGAAGATTAAGTAGCACCATAAGATGTTTGGAAAGTGTTATTCATGTGGCTATGCCAAATACTGACACTGTCATAATATTCTTTTTTTTTTCATGATTATATGCAGTATACTGATAAGCTTGCAGAAGCGGACTTGTTTCTGACATGAATTACCTTATTACTAAATTGGCATTAAAATATACATTTCCTTATATCTTTTTTTTTTTTTTTTTTTTTTTTTAAACCTGTACTCACTATTTTATTACATATATTTTGCATTTAGTCTTGGTAAAAAAAATTGCAAGAGCATTTTTATATCTAATTATGGGTAGTACTAAACTTTTGATTGAATGTGTATTACTTTTTTAACCCTTCAACTATTTCTGGTAATTATTCCAACCTATTTCACCTTTCGTTTGTCTCAGATGTCGTTAATTTCTTCAAAATTTTACCATTTGTTTGTGAGAAGTAAATCTTGATAATTGCACTCAGTACTACTACTGTTCACCTTTTAAGGATAGCTTTGGCATTAAATAATCCAACCTGAAAATATTTTTAAAATTAAAAATCTAAGCATCTCTCACTCCATGACAGCATGTTTACTTCTCACATGGATACAAACAAATGGTGAGTCTTTTTTTTTTTTTTAATTTTGAGGACCTTCTGGATGGTCCCAAGGTGAATATATCTGGGATGACCCAGTATTTTTTTTTTTTAAGATTAATTTATAGATTTGATATTGAGTGTGCATTGTTAAAAACAATGCTATGCAGAATCTACTTTGTTGATCTCATTTCAATTTTCATATTTTGTATTATATTATTTTAGTTGTATAGGTAATGTATTCTGCAGAAACAAATATTTTTTTTCAAAAGTAAACATTAGTTTGTAGTTTCATTGTGTGACTAGCAAAGGAAAACAACTTTTTACTCAAGTCTGGTACAAGACCCTATGCTATAGAGCCTTAATGAGGTCCAAATTCAGTATGAAAAACTTACATGGCAAGTTAATGACTGCTGTATATTTAACATTTAAATGTTTCTATGACTGAAAATATGAGCAAAATATACAACAAATCTGGCTTAACTGGTATTCTTAAAAGAAAAAGAAACACGATTTAGTATAGTTATTTATCAGACATAGCACAAGGCTAGAAGTATGGGGTGCCTGGTGAGAATCAAATATCTACCAAAAGTCTGCTGATCAAGTTTGCTTAATCATTATTCTATGTAGGGTGCCCAGATTTTGTATATAAGTGCCTCATGGCAATTTCATATAAGTTTTTAAATTGTCAGAGGTTCCTATTTAAAGAAAAATATGAAATATTAAAAAGTATAATTTTAATGTGCATATGATTTACCATATGAAAATAATGATTTTAAAATTAAGTGCTAGTTTGACCAATGAAATTGCCTTGTAATGTTTGACTTATCAATCTTAACTTACAAGTTTACCACTAATGAAATTAGTAGTCTTCTAGAATCTGTTTTTGTAAGCAATTTATAGAAATTAAACTTTTCATTAAAAAATATCCAATGAAAAAATCTGAAAAGTATTCAAAGTTGATATTTTGCAGTGTCTATCAAGAAGAAAGCTGACTATTTTTTTTATCTTAGTTTATTTTTGTTTTGGTTATCAGTTATCTTTAAAAAGCTTTCTCTTTGTTTACTAAAAAAAAATACATTTTCTTTACTTAGAAAAATTATTGAGTATAGAAACATGATCATTTTAATTTTTCTTTTGAGATTAACAAGTTTTACCTTAAGATTTCTGCCTTTTCAGGCTTCATTGTTGAGAAAAAGTCCCATATTCTTAAAATGTTATACCAAAATTTCTTGCTATGAAAAGTTAAGCATTACATAGTTCAAGAAATGTGAAAGTATATGATAGAAAGTCTTTACATTTCAGACTAAATTCAGTATCAGTTTTGAAAAGGTGTTTTTTGTTGTTTTTTTTCTCTTCCCTTTATTCCCAGGTGTTGTTCTGCTTCTCTTTTTACCCTCATCCATTGTATATAGGGTAAAGGTAACCAACATATCCTCTTTGTTTAAATAATTATTTCAATTCATCTTTGTTTTATCACATTCTGTTTGGTTCATTTAGTCATCATTCTGTGCTTCTGTTTGAAGAGCTGCTTTCAAAATCCCTAAAAATGATGAAGGGGGGATAACAATGAAAGAATTTAGATGTAATGAAATTATCTCTCAATTTTACACATATCCTCATCATTGTTGTTTTTATTATGACAAGTAACTCTGGAAGTGTATGTGTAAGTTTATATTTTAGGTTTGTTTTAATAAATATTTTAAGAGTTTAAATTGTTCATGGGTAAACTGCAGTCCACAGGCTACATGCAGCTTGTGATGCTTTCTGAATGGCCCACCTAAGATTTTAATTTTTTATAAAAGATTTTTTTACTGAAGAGAAAAAAAAATCAACTTTCTCTTATTTCTAAGGCAGATGCTTATGCAAATAGCCTTCTGTAGTGAAAATGATTGAGGTACCTAGAATTTTTTTTTAGTAATGCAGTCTGTCCGATGATGAGCCATGTCTCATGCAACCTGCTTCTTAAAAAAGGTTGCCCATTCCCGATGTAGATCCTCCTCCAAGGTACAAGTTCAAAATTGTGTGTGCAATTTGAATAGTTTGGCAATCTATAAGAGAGGAGTCAAAACACTGAAAAATGTTCATGTTATCTCCAGTGTATCATATATAGAAGAATGTACCACCTTTTATCACTCAATATTATAGATTAACTTCCACATTTAAAGAGATTGTGCATTTTGAATTACACTAGTTTTTATTGCTAACATTTTGGAAAAAGCACCAAATGACTTCTACGATAGAAATCAACTGACTTCTCTAATTCTAATATTAATATTGTAGATAATGTTTTGCTAGTATATTGATCATATTATAGAAAAGTAATCAAAAAATATGGTATCAGCTAAATATTAACCACTATTAAATATGCTAGAACTGTAAGTAAATATTAACTTTTTTTTCTCCAATTAATCTACCAAATAGTCCTTTTCAAATATAAAAAAATTGGACATATCTCTTCAATTACTGCTATGTCTGTCCTTTGGTTTTCACAGAATTTTTATTTATATATTTCTTTTATTGTTTATCAATATTTTTCTTTATATATGAACATAAAGAATATTTACATTTTTTTTTTTTTTAAGTAAGCAGACAAAATTTCTGACATTCAGAAATCTTGTGCTGTGACACCTGGAATTATATTAATATTTTCTATAAAACATTCCTAAAAGATCCTACGAAGTTGCCCCAGAGTACAATAAAGAAAAGGGGAAGTAGTGAAATTTGTGCCAACAAGTTATATTTGCTTATACTATAAGAGGGTGCTAAAAAAGTTCTCAGCCCAATCAAAAATGGAAAAGCTCTTTAAATTTGGGGTAATGGTTAAAGAAACTTGAGAAATGATGTGCCAAGTGTGAACTGCGGCATGAATATGTGGGATAGAATGTATCATGACCCTTGAACCATTCCCATCTTGATCAGGCCAAAAACTTTTAGCACTTCCTCATTATTATGTTGGTTTAATTTAATATAAAGACATCCATTAAGTTTTGCATACTGACAGCAAATTTTAACCCTTAGAACTCAAAGCCTTTCCTCCTGGGGGGCTCCTGACTTGAAAAATATGTGAAACTGTCAAATGTTGTAATCTCTTATTTAACCACTTTATAGGTTATTAAATAACAGGTTACTGTATTCTAAAGACAGTTTAAAATATATTCTGAAAAATACTATTATATACAAAGTGATTGAAAAGTAACACCTATTTTTAAATATTTATAATTCATTTCTTGTAAAAATTATAAAAATTTTAAAATATTGAGTTATTTTTTCAATTACCTTGTCTATAATTGCAACATTTTATTGGCAATAGTGATACAGAAGTGTGAAATCCCTGGCAGAAATTCCAGCCACCAGTGATTATATACTTCTAGTTAATGGCATGAATATCAGCCATTCAGGTTTAAAGGGTTAAGAATAAAGATAAGCAAAAAGAGAGCATGAAAAAAAAAAAAAAAACACTTATCGAATGTCGTTTTTTTAGCTAACATTATCAAAAAGACATAATTCCTTATGATTACTTTACCAGGATTCAAATATTAACTTTTTTTTTCTGTAAGGAAGCCCTTGCTAATTTCTTTTATCTATTTATAAGTTAACAGTAAATCAAAGTAGGGATGAAATGTCTTATTTACTCGCAGTGAATTTCACACAAAATAAAAAGGTCTAGTGCTATCATTACTTGTGAGTCAAAAGTTTAGCAATGTTTTGGTAATGTGAGGCACACTGGATACTTATGCCAAGGTTGTGAAGGTGACTAACAACTCTGGACTATGAGATGCTAAGCTTGACAGATTTGCCTCTAGCTTGGAGCACAGCTTTGGAATCCATCATTTTAGGCCTACCCAACCTTGCCTGATCATCAAGGTTCTTGTAACCTGAGTGAAATTTCTTAAACTATCTGGTTACTATACTGTGATCAACTGCGCCTTCACCTTTCGCACAACAAATGTTTTTGGTTGCTTCTACAGTGTTATGTTTTACAAGTTTGAACTGGGCTATAAGTTCTCAAATTAGACTAAGTTGCACATTCATCTGTGCAGCCTTCAAATCCCACACGGAATGAAGTAATGCACGTGTCAGCACACCAACTACCACAGTGGGTACATTTCATGGTTTGAACTGCTTTGTTCACAATATATACACACTGCAAACTAGGACATACCAATATATTTCAAAACTGTTGACTCCTTGTATTTTTTTTTCTTTTTTGATTTTAAAAAAAAAAAAAAAAAAAAGTCTGGCCAAAAATTAATGACATTTCAAAATTAATAAAAGACTTAATTTTGCATTTCTTTTATGAAATACATATGGGAATTATGTTTTAGCAGTTTTTCACTTCATTTCAAACTCATCTTCAAAGAGAAATCAGAAAAAAGCCAAAGGTTCTATCATGAATTTGTTGGATGTACTTTTGATGTAAGCAAATAATACTTGTTGCTATGTGTGCTTGATGTTAAAACATCACGAGAGAAGGAGAAAAAAAAAAAAAGCTATTCTGAAATGCAGGAGGACATTTTTAAATTTTTTTTTTTTTTTCAGATGAACCTCCACATTACAATATTTAATGTTTTGAGAGAGAAAAATGAATAAACTTTTTTAAAATGAATATTTTTAAAGCTAAACATGTTGTCTTGTTTTTATTTTAACCAATGAATGTTCACTATCTGATTTTCTATTCAGAAAAATTAATTTTGTATTGCATGTGTTATTTACTAAGCAATAAATAAATCTAATGGCAAGAAAAAAAACACGCCCTTAAATTAGGGCTAAGAAATTCTGGAAGCAGGGCTGTATCTTGTATATATGCACTGACATTTTTAGAAATTGTAGCTGCTAAATTTAATGTTCAACTTTTTACACAGTTCATGTTACTTGTTTTGAAACAAAACATTTACAGTATTTAGAGTAAATTCTCACTAGGAGAAACAATGGCTATTTCTCTATAGCAGTATAAAATAGAAGTGTTTGTTACACATTTACTTTGGATCATAGATGTATTATTCTGAATATGGTAATGCACATAGTTGGATAAAAAGTTAATATTTAGAGGGTATATTATACACAAGTCAGGCCCATTGGCCTACTGAGTAGAGTGTTCACTAATAGCCCAGGAAACTGGGGTAAAAAGAATTTAAAAAGAAAACCAATGTTACTCATTCAAATAATTAAATTATATAGCAACATTTAACAAAAGGTTTTAAAAAGAAAGTAACATTGAAATTAGAATTTATCTTATCATGTTTAAGTATTCTCATAGCATATCAGTTCTGGTGCTAAACTGCAGTTTTAAATCATAAATTTTCTCTAATTTTGTTTACCCAAATGTGTCATGCTGAAACAAACAAATTTAATAACAGCTTTTATATAGATGGATATAGGATGTCTACATAAAGCCAGTCAAGCTTCTAAATTTTTACACATATATATCTTAGGACATTGTGTGCTTGAATCATCATCATGTTGCGCCATCAGCACAAATCTCTCTGACCCTCTCTCGCCACCCTTCTCTATCATCCATCGCTCCCAGTAGGTCTTCAAGGCTACATCCTGTATCATCACAGAGCTGTTGTATATAGATCCGAGCTGGTTGTCCTGCCTTTGCTCATTCATGTGAAGGAGTCCACAGGAGTATGTCACTTATGAGTTCGTTCTTACTTTTCCAGCAGCATCCCGCATGTTTGGTTCGTATAACTTGGATAGTTTTCGTGATGGGTGGGTAAGTGGCCATACAGCTGCTGCTTTCTGGGGTGCTGCCACCAGGACTTGTTCAATATTGCTTGCAGCATTTTTGTATGGTTGCTGTCAATCTTTTTCTCCATACATTTTGTTAGCATCCATGTAGTGCATCCATATAGCAGTATCAACACGACCACTGCTTGTAAAAAAACTTTCATTTTATCGGTCATATGACCAATAGCCTATCGATAGCTGTCCATGCCTTTGCTAGTCACGTGTTAATGACTGTCTCAGTTGATGAGACACTGCTTCCTAGGTAGGTGAATTTGTCTTCTAATTTCAGAGAACTACCGCATGGAGATGTCACCTCTTTGATTAAAGCACATGTATTCCATCTTGTGTGTGTTGACATGGAGGCCTATGACTGCAGCTGCTCATTCCAGACTATGTAGCAGGGTTTCCACTTGGGTGGGTGTATTTGCCAGAAGCACTATATCATTGATGTAGTCCGCATCCATAATTGTTTGTGCAAGGTATCTTCTGCTTTTTTCTTTTGTCAGCTTGAAACCATTGTCTTTGATTTTATCAAGACATTCTAAACACGTAGTCTAGAGAGAGGTATGAGGCTAATGTGTCTCCTTGCAGCACACCTGCTACAATGTCAAAGTAGTCTGTGTCTCCATCTTTTACTTTGGTATTTCTATAGAGCATCATTATAGCTACGATGTTTTTTTGGGGTAGGCCGTAGGTGAGTAGCATTTGCTCCATCTTTTCTCTGTGTATGGAATCAAAGACCTTGATGAAGTTGACTAATAATATGGTTGCCTCTAGGTTTTTTGCACGTACACCTAGAATTTGACAGTCAAAATTTGTGACATAGATCTATTTCTCCAAAAGCCATTTTGGTTCTTTCTAAGTATGTTCTTAATTTTGGGTTCTTGCAGTTGTGTAGTAGGGCATTGTTTATCTTGACCACTATGGATGTAAGAGTTATACCTCGGTAGTTCTTGGCTAATCCAAGGTCGCCCTTCTTAGGGGAGGATGCATCCCTTTGTCCATCTATCTATTGTGTTTTTATTATATACAGCATTAGTGTTGGAGCAGTATGTTGTTGAGTGGCCTGGTCTTCCATACTTCTGGGGGTATTTCATCAAGCCCTGCTACTTTTCTATTTTTAATTTTTTCTTAGTACTGAGTTGAGTTCTTCTTGCATAAACTGTCCTAGTTTGATGTCTAATTCTTTACTAATAATTCTCGTGATTGGTTCATGTGTAACTTTGGGGGGATTTCCGAGTAAATTCTCGAAATGTTGTTTCCATAGTTGCATTCATTCTTCTTGGCTGGTAGATTTCAGTTTAGCTTTCGCAGTGCTTATCCTTCTGCTTACTTCATTTACCATTTGCCAGGCTATCCTAGATTGATAAGATTAGAGACTCGGTTGAAGATAGACAATCTGATTTTGTATGTATTCTGTTTGTTCTTTTAGATATCTGTTAGCTAATTTATATTTTGCCTTTTCAAGTTTCAGAGCATTGGTATTGGTTGGGTTCTTCCTATTGCATTTGGAGGCAGTTTTCACACCTGAACGCTTTTTTCTAACCACTAATGTCTCCCATGGGACTCTAGGTTTAGCTCTTTGTTTAGTTAGTATGCATTCTGCTGCCGCTTCTACGTGGGCATTGATGAAATATTTGTCATTCGGAGTATGTGTTTCTGTCTTCTGTAGTGCATCAAATTTGTTTCTTAGTGTTAATGCATATTTATCTCTAATATCCCTTGGGGAAGAGTCATTCAGTTATTTGTTTGCCCCCTCTTTTTTTTTCTCTAAATATTTCGTCATTAATACAAAATTCCAAAAATTATTCTAACCTAACTTTGGTTTTCAGTTTCTAATAAAGTCCAATAGTATTAGCTTCTCTTGACCAGGTTCAGTTGTTACTTGGAATTGCAGTGGTTTTACAAATAAAAAATAAAATCATTCATGCATTTTTAAATGACTATAGTAAAAGACAATAAATTACTAACCATTTTTTTTTTAACTCTGTCCAACTTGGAATGGATTTGCTAGTATTTTTGAAGTATGTTTAACACATACAATAGCAGTTTACTATACAGTTTAGAAAATTGATACAAGAGGATGTTTATGTAAAGGTAAGTCCTAGGAGACTTTCAATGTCTGAAAAACAACTGGAGTGTTTGTGTCAGTTGCCAATGCAGCCTTCAAAAATTCAACAGGGCAGGTATAAGTTACAAAACCTCTGGAAATGGGTTAAAAATAATTCTTTAGACATTACAGTAACTGTAGTGTGTAAGTGAAAGGACAAAATAACATTTGTTCAGAAATGTTGAAGTATTGTGAAAATGAAGATGGTTTATGGGGTGTCTAATTTTCATTATGGAGTTGACTATGTTGCATTATTAAATGTCAAGTTTGTTCCTCTAAAACTTTGTCAGCTAATATTTTTCAATTTAATTTTGGAAATATATATACTGTAATTATCTGTGTATCAGACCCACTTCTATTCTGGGCAACAAAATTTTAAACAAAAAAAAATTATATAATACACTGACTTTTTAGCATTTGCAGCAGCTAAATTTAACTAAAGTTTAACTTAGTTTTATCATGTTCTTATCAACTAAAAATAAGAATTTATCTAATTTACAGTATTTAGAGCAAACCCAGACATGTTTACACAAAAATGCAACAAACTTGCAGTGAAAATAAGCTCACATTAGGAGAAACAAAATTATAAATACACGATTTTCAGAACTGATAAAACTTACTTTCAGTCATACCGTACCAATTTGGTACGATATGACTGAATCCGACCAGAAAAAAATGATTATATAATTTTCATGTATAAAACTCAGCCCTAATTTTTGGGCTGGAAAAATAGTTCATTTTTACAAAATTAATTTCAGAGATATATTACCATTTTCTTTTAGAAATATATATACACACACACACACACACACACACACACACACACACACTGTAATTATCTGTGTATAAGATCCACTTTTGAAAAAAAAAATATATGCACACAAACTTGAATTCATTTCAGAGACATTAGGATAAAACGACTCTTCAAAATGTACCATCAAGTGCCAGGCAGAAAGAAAGCATATTCTTAATGCAAAAAAATCACTTTAAAGACTAAGAATTATCTTGCTTCAATTGTAATTAAACATGGAACTTGCCAAAGTCAACACTAATTACTCCACAATAATGAGGCACCTAGTGAGAATCAAACTCAGTACTTGTGAATTGGACTGTGAGATGTGTTAATAACCTAAAGTACATAATAGGCATTGACAAGAATCACATTACGAGTAACTACTAATTTGAATTTTTGTTAATATATGGAAGACAAACTGTTATGAAATATTTCTATTACATCTTTTATGACATACATAAAGTAAATCTAAGATAATTATCAAATAACTGTGTTGCAAAATTTTTATTGCAAGCTCTTGACAAATCTATAAAGGTAATCGGTAGATTTAGCTTAATCCAAGCAAACCAAAACTTGAAGATATTTTTTTTTATTACAGGTCAAAATTCTTTTAAAGATATTATGTAATGCATACACACACCAATAGGATAAGTTGATCCAAAACATTTAAGAATTTCAACTCCTGTTTTAATACATTTCAGATGTTCCTGGATATTTCAGTTTACAAGCATTAATTTCTTAGAAGCTTTGCAATGTATCAAAAAGATTGTGATTAAAACAGTTTGTTGGATTAATTCATTATATACTAAACTAAAATGATCTTTTGGCGATACTGAATGGGAGCATTTTTGACCATTTATTTTCCAAACTTAATTTGTACAAATGAATAAGAATTTAATTTCTATCCTTTTAAAAAGATTATAAAGAGCTGATATTACAATTTAGAACTTTGTTTACAATGTAAAAAAAGAGAAAAAGAATCAAATAGTGCATATATTTTCTCTTCATTCAGTAGAACTATTCCATTTATTCTAGCCTAAATACTTTCAGTGCTAATCCCAATGATGTTAATCCAAAACATATGCATTTGAATAGGGTGTTCTTATCAAGGTTGATAATTGGAGTAATAGTTTCTTGCTGCCAGTCATCTTTACTGTTATAGTCACAATGTTTCAGATATTGTACTCTCCATCCTTTTTAAGGTGTGTGTCAGTCAGGAAAGCACCAATCCTCACTGGATTACCAAATTCTGCTCAGTATTTATAAAAGTAACCACTTAAAAATAGCAGGTACTGCAAGAAAACTTAAGTATGTGTATAAGATTAAGCAAAATTTATTTCACACATCCTGAATGAGGATGTTTGCATATCACATAGCCTTGGGAAAGGTATGAATCTAACTATTCTCCTCTACTAGCAATGGGTAAATTGTAAGATAGACTAGGATCTTTTTAACTTTGACATGGTAATAATCTAGAAAGAAAACTCTGAATTTAAACCAGTTGTACTCTGCTTCCTGTTCACAGCAGATGGAGTTGGGTAAAAACATATATGTATACATCTAACACCCATTGTCACTTGTTTTTTGCGGGGGTTGGAAAATAGGATATCCAACAAAACCAATGTGTTGCTACTCATAACATTCATGAGTGAAATATTGAAACAGATCAAAAGCTTTTACAGATATTTTAATACCAGGGTAGTATTTAATAGCAAAATTGTCTCCATACCATTCCATGTAAAAACATAAGAAACCAGTCATCTGCAAGATACAACCAAAATTGAGAGGAAAAAATCTGGTTTGGATTATATCTGGGGAAAGGTAAACTCTCACTGTGGAATAGGGATCAGATAACTGCTACTTTTCCCTTATCTGATCCCTTCCTCACATTCTATGTGAGATAAAGCTGAAAGATGCAGTAGATATCAGCTTATCTACCATATGCTTAAGTCAGACAAGTAAAGATTTGAACTCTTTGCATAATACATCTTTATTCAGTCAACAAAGATATGAGAACATCTCCATATGAAGGGTTAGAATGAGCGGCATGCATAACAAAAGAAATAAAATGGCCAAGATCATGAGCTGCTTGAATGATTCAAACAATTTCTGTTCCTTTCTATTTTGCAGGAAAGAGACTTTATATTCCCATCTAAATATTACACCTGAAGAGGACAGCACAATAGAAGATTTAGGCATTTGAGTGTCCTCAGAATCTATCTCTGTGTCAAAAAAATAAGCTCTAAAATATAGGATGCGATATAGTTATCTTATTTTTCATGTTATTGATTTTGTAACGTATCCTCTCTACCCACTGCCTTTCAGTGGTGACTACAGAAACCGATTCCAACCATATTTTTAACCTAACGAAGATTGGAACATTTTTTGCATAATGACATTTAAATTATTGAAAATATACACGTTATTCTCTACAAAATCAGTTACTTGTTTCGAAATAATTCATATTAATACTCTTTACCAACTGCTAATTTATTTATTTATTTCATCTGATTATTAAAAACTGAGAACTCACTTAGCTACCAGGTACGCGCGTCAAATTTACCTCTCTACAACAAGGCATGTACGGTGAGAAAACAACGATCTGAATTCTTTACGTACTAAAACATTAGAAACAACATTAAAGTTTAAATTTGAAATAATGAATAGTAATTCAAATGAAGGGTTCTTTTAAGAGAGCGGTCACTTCAGGAATATGCTTAAGATTGTATTCACGCAACGGACATATTGTTTTCAAGATGCTTTCAAAAACCGAAATGTACTCATTTAAAAGGAAATTGACCTGTCGTACGTGGCTCTAATATATATATATATATATATATATATATATATATATATTCAAATAAAAGAATTTTGTGATTTGCATTAACCTAAAACTATTTTATTTTTTTAATGAATGATGAAGCCAATGAAAACAGACACAGAAGACCGTTTTGCCAGACTTTTTTTTTTTCACCAATATGTGAAGAAGAAAAAATCATGCACACATATACATCAGTCTTCTTAAAATAAAAATATAAACAAAAACAAGTTTAAGTTTAACATGAATACCGCGTGTTCAATTTATGTAATCAAGTTTGTTTTTGTTTTACTTTTTTCCCCCAAATATATTCTTCAATAAGCTTAATTATTGAAAAATGAAATAAAATTTGGTAGTCATCATCGATAGACTTTTTCTTTTTAAATAAGTTTTGGTGTTGTGAGAGACTGGTGGGGGTGAAAATAAGACCCTTAATTTGTGTGTACACAATTTAAAAAAATCAGTAAGACATACAAATAAAGATTTATCGTTTTTCAAATAAAAACACACATAAAAACAGAATAAGGAGGTATAAATGTATTATTTACCATAATAATTAGTAACATTTGATGAATTACTTTCTCTTCGTAGTGATATTATGAAAAAAAAAAAATAGTAATTTTCACTCCCACCCGTTTTTATGATCTGGAATTACTGGGCTTTTTTATATTTTAGTCTTTTTGTTTGTTTTTTTAGAACTGAAAGAAAGAAATTAATTATTTCTTTTTAAAATGATATAAAATAGGGAAAAGGTAAAAAATAACAATTCTAAGAGATAATCAAACAATCATTTCCAATTCCCGAGCATAGTCAATAGCTTGTTCTGCTAGTTTCTTAGCTGGTATAACGTCTTCAGTTTCTTTCTGTAGCTCTGTCACATTAAAATGAAAGTAATTATCCTTGGACAGAGTCCACGCCCGTTGTTTGGCATACTCACGGATCGGAGCCTGACTCTCAAAAAATAACATACGGGCCGCTTCATTCAGGGCCAGTTTCTCGTACGCCTTCTCAATACAAGCGGCAATCTCATCTCGAATTGTATTCAGCAAAATGTCCATAAAAAAGTTGTAGCTCTCTGCCGGCACCGAATCTCGACCGATAAACACCTTGTTGTAGCAGCCCTCCATAAGATACTGCTCAATAGATACTGGGTGTTTTATATAGATGTTATTCTGGATGTCCCTAACAGGCAACAATTCCAATTCGGTATGGAACTCGGCAAGTCGATTCTGTGAGAGCAGACACAGCAAGTTGAGCCCCAAGAGCTGGTATTTATAATTTGAATCGGGCAGGTTATCCTTATAGTCCATATAATAACACTTTAACTGGGCCATGTAACGTTGGAAAGCAGGAATATCCTGGCGGAGAATACTCCATTGAGCCCCAATCTCCAAAATGTCGCGGGCCACAAGCAGTTCTTGTTTCGAAGGTTCTGCCTCATCAGTTGGTAAAAACGTTACACTGGTTAGAGCTATTTTTAGTTTAGACAAAAGTGCCCCACAATTATCTAAGTTTGGGGGTTTTTTGTCCCATTCTCGCTTAAGGTTTTGGTACATGGTAACAATTTCTTTGAGGGTCACCATTTCTGAAGTGCAAATATTATTCACAATCAAGCTTTGCCGCACATTGACACAGCAGAAATACAACCGGAAGTCGATGAAATCTCGTTGCCACGTTATCTTAAAATTCTTCACTATTTTTTTTTTTTTTTCTTCTCCTAAATTATATTTAGATTATTTTGGTGATATAGATAGATATAAAATTTATGTTTTTTATTAAAATATATTTCTTTCATTTTCTTTCGACTGCGTTGAACTACGATTTAAAATCAAAGGGGCGCAACTCTTTATTCATTTATAAACAAATGTTAGTGAAAGAAGCCGGTCAAAAGGTTTATATTGGGAAATATCTTTCAGAGTGAAATTGTTATTCATATAAGAATTACATTTTGGAAGAATTAATATTTTATTATTAATTTTTAGAAGAAAAATATATACTGGATTATTTCTGAAGTGAAGATATTTTCCAGTACAAAGGGAAATAATTATAGTTAGACACTTGAAATCATTCTACGTATAACACCATACCATTGTTTAGTTTTGAAAATTAAAAAAAAGGAAAACTTGCTTGATGTTGATCAAAAAATAAATATTCGAAAGTAAGATGTATTCTTTATTCAATCAACATAAAGTTAGAAGCTATAGATGAAACTTGTTTAGTCGCAAATTAGCAAGACCTCTAATCTCAGTTGTTCATAGGATATGCAACTGTTTTGGGCTTTTTTCCCATTGTTTCTGGGTCCAAATTCTAGCTAAAGGTGCCCATTTTGTTCCAGATAGTTAAGACGAAATATTTATGATAATTTTTGCCAATCTTTTCCATGAGATTTTTTAATTTCATTACACCTCAGCAAGAAGAAATTTTCAATTTTTGATTAAATTTAATAAGTTTAAAAGTACAAACGAGTGATGTGACTTTAAAGTGGGTTATCAATTTACAATGTACACATAATCCCGATCTGGACCCTGACTTCATCTTTTGATAATAGCTGCGGTTCAATTTACAAGGTCAACACAATGAAACCATCGCTAAACTCGTCTCTGATGTACAGAGGCCCACCACCGCAAAAAATTATGTCGTTTCTTTTGTCCATATTCAAAATCTTTATAACCTATGGAAATTGATGTAGAGTTTATTTTGGAGGTTATGCTATTTTTTACTTGATATTGTTTTGTTTTTGTTTTCTCTTAGTTATTTATAGTTTTTTTTCTTAAAGTCATGTTATCTTCATTTATGTTTTAGCGTTTTCGTAACGACACAATTTACTGATTTTCTAATAATCATATAGAAAAAAAAAACTTGAACTTATCTTTTTAGCTCTTCTTGGGCTTCCGTACTTTAAAATTTTGGCCGTTTTGCACTATTTACTAGAAAACTACATACACAAAAAGAGTTGACAAAGTAAGGGTCAAGTTTAACATTATATCTATATTATAAATTTGCCACTTTTGTTTCAGTTATATTTGCCGAAAGAGTGACACAAAGACAGGGTTCAATTCAGTATAATATTTATATTATTAATTAAAATATGAGCAATAATAGCCACTTTTAAAGATGGACACAGAACCAGGAACCAGTTAGGTATTATATAAGTACTATCTATTTTAAAAGCATTTCACTCGCTTCCACTTTTAAACTTGATTTTTCTCAAAAATGAAAAAATTCATTTAAAAAATACTCATTTTCTAAAAGAACACATTAAACTATGTCTGACAAAATATTTCAAGCTAAAAATATATTTGCTTAGTATATATATATATATATATATATATATATATATATATATATATATATATATATATATATACACACACATATACAGTGGTGGAAATAAGTATAAGACACTCCATTAGATTGTTAATAATTTTATTATTACTGCACAAATTCCTCAGAAAATTTGTGTGTGGTACCTAGATCTGATGGGTATTAGTATTACATATTTACATATTTGATTTTATAACAACTTTCCACTAAAAAATGTTAACAAAACTTCGTTTTTAAGAGCGGAAATAATTATAAGACAGTTTTGAAAAACTGCATATCTGGTTTACTTCAGAATGCCAAAGGAAAAATAAGTATATGCGTAGATTATAAAAAGACTCTTATGATTTTAAGCCATGTGAGTCCTATTTAAACATTTCATAATTGAATACAGTTTCAGCAAAATGCCTAGGAACTCTTCACTTCATGAAAATGAAAAAGGGCAAATATCTGCCAATAAACTAGAAGGAAAATCTGTAAGTTTCATTGCGAGAGAAATGTCAAGGTCCTGAAAAATTGAGAGAAATTATCTTAAGGACCCTAAATTGTATGGCACCAGAAAACATCCTGGTTGTCTACCTAAAATTACAAATGCAGCCTGACATTGACTTTTTCGAGAAGCTACTAAACCATAATCAAGCTCAAGAGATCTGCAAAAATCTCAGAATTTACCCATCACTCCGAGAAGAGTTCATCAATTTCTCCATGAATCGCCAAATTTCGTATATCAAAACAGGATGACAGCCCCTGCTTTAACTGCTTAACACAAAAAGATGTGTGTAGATCGGGTAAAGAAAAAAGTAACATGGACAAAGGAGAAATGGAAAACTGTGGCATTTTCTGATGGGAAAAAGTTTAATTTGGATGGACCCGACAGCTCCCATTGTTATTGGCATGATTTAAGAAGGGAGAAGCAGCTGTTTTCAAAAAGACTATTTGGAGGAAGATCTGTTATAGTTTGGTGAGCTTTTTCTGCATCTAGAAAGGCTGATTTAGTTGTGAAACAAAACTCTGCTCGATATATCAATGTGTTAGAAAAAGTCTTTTCCCATTTATGAATTGTCTAGACACCAATAATGCCATTTTTCAACAGGACAACGCTGCCATACACACTTCTAAGCTAAAAAAAAGACTGGTTTAAAACAAAAAATATTGAAGTTTGGACTGGTCCAATAAGTCTCCAGATTTAAACCCAATAGAAAATTTGTGGGGAATTTTGTCAAGAAGAGTATTGAAAAATAAACGTCAATTTGAAGATCGAGAAACTTTAAAATCTTGCATTAAACAGCATTGGAATGAAATTCCATCTGAAACTCTCAGAAAACTTACTGATTTAATTCAAAACAGGTGTGTTGAAGTATTACAATTGAAAGGGAATAAATGTAAATATTGAATTTTCTACAATTTTGCTGTTGAATAAAAATTTTCAAAACTGTTTTATACTTATTTCGACCTTCGAAAATGTATTTTTCTTAGTAACTTTTTTTTGGTGGAAAGTTGTTATAAAATCGAGAAAATTATTAGCTATTTAATGGAGTGCTTTATACTTATTTACACCACTATATATATATATATATATTTCTAGGAATGTTGAACATGTCTCAAAAACATATGAACTAGTCACAAAAATTTAACAATTAATTCAATTTATCTAACTAACATAAATCAAACAAATCATATAAAACTATTATTAAGTATATAATATTTTGAGAGACAAAACAGTGTTTCATGTGTCCTAGATATGATATTAAACTGCATGTGGTGGTGAAGCTACAGATCTGGAGCTCTAAGGAGTGTGGTGTTACCCCTTCATTGCCATCACTCTCAGGTCAACTCTGATACTGAGGGCTAGTATATATTAGGGTCCCATCTAAGGGTCAATTAGATCTGTTTGAAATAATGTTTTAAATTATTTTGAAATATATTAATACATTGGATATTAAAACATTAATATTGCAACTTCTTGAAACCCTATATTTGTGTATAGATGATTTGTATGAGGAATAATTCCTCAAAGCCATATAAAGGTTTATAAATTATTTGGGTTAGGAATAGTTTATTGAAGATGATGATATAAGAAGTTGGATTGTCCCCAAGGCCTGGAAAAGAGACTGCAGGAATTGGAGATCAGAGGGAGAATCAAGACCATCTAGACCACAGCACTGTTAAGATCAGCTAGAATACTTAGAAGAGTTCTGGAGACCTAAGGAGACTTGCTGTCACTTCAGTAAAAGAAAACACCAGTTTAAACTGGTGTGAAACACTCTTCTTCTTCTTAATAATAATAATAATAATGATGATAATGATGATGTAGGAATATTTACTTGAAACATTTTGATTGCTTGAAAAAAGTCTGACTTTGGCATTAAGTAACCCAACAAGAGTTGACATACCATAAAACCAAACAACATTTTTTTTGTATTGCAGATGCTCCATATTTCCATCAAGATATGAGTGTAACATGGTTGAATACACTCCTAAAAATTATACTAATTTTCATTTTACATTTTTCAACATACACTCCTCTGAATGTGTGTGTGCATATGAACTAGAATCAACAAAATGTTTGCTATGGTTTATGGTCTGATGGGAGCATTTATGCAGATTATCAGTAGTTTTAATTAGAATAATAAATAAATAAAAATTATTTAAAATAATTGAAATGAAATATCCCATTCAACTTGGGCTGTTTTAGTCTTGGAGCTTTGGAAAATGTGGAGTAGCTCTGCATTGTCATTCTTAGGTCGACTCCAACTGGAATGCTAGTACATGTTAGGGTGACATCTAATGAAAATATTTTATTTTCTATACTTGAAACTTTTTAACTTTGTGCAAACAAATGTCTGTTAAATTGAACTATTAGTACTACATAACACTTGGAACTATTTAACTGTGTGCAAATAAATGAATAATGTTGAATAGAATTACTAGTGTTAGCAATACTTGAAACCCTTTAACTGTGTGCAAATAAAACTATTAGTGTTAGATAGCAATACTTGAAACTATTTACTGTGTGCAAACACATGAGCTGTGACTCATTTAAAAGTTGTTACCTACAAACCATTCATTTACAAATCATATATATTCAATATATATGTGTAAACAGGATTTGGCATTAAATAACCAACAATGATTGATATGATGTAAATTACAACCAACCAACTAACCAAATTAAATTAAAAATGAAATAATTATTGAAAGGGAAAAATTTTCTCCCATCATTCTAAAACCAGAAATCTCTATTCTCAAGTTTTCTCCCTAAATTTCGACTTGCCAAAAAAAGCAGGAAATCATCCTACAAAGTGACAGCATCTTCCCATACCCCACTTAGTTGATTGATTTTAACAGGATCTCAACCAATCTAAGGTTATTCTATGCCTAGAGGTTAGGGAATTGTATTCATTGTACATTTATATTTACATTTTTTGTGTAGTTTTTTTCTTATAAGTTTTTTTGCACAGTTAAATAACATCAAGAATTCCTATTTAATACAAATAATTCAAGTAATTGTTTCTATTTAATAATAGTCAAAATAAAACTCCTTTGAAGCCATTTGGTTAAAGTTTTCTGCAAATGTAATTAGTCCATCCATAAATATAAATAAATAAAGTCTATTTAGTAACTATAAAGATGCATAGCTAAACTGTCAGTCGTTTGTCTTTTGAATTGGTAGTGCTCAGATTCAAATCCAAAAATGACTTGTGAAAAGTGTCTAAAGATTCATAACAGTAAGAAATCAGTAAGAAAAAAGTAGTTGTCTAAATTTCTGAGACGAAGCTTGATGATTTTTATCATTAAGGGTTTTCAGACTATTGTCTTCATCTTTATTATTTCCACAACATTTCAGCCAATATGTCCTCCAGCCTTCTTCAGGTGTTTGTCAAACTCAGGAACCTGCACGGAACTTCCAACTATGTCCTTTATTGAATCCACAGGGGTCGCCTGTTCTGATTCCATTAGCCATCACCGTGTACAAGTGTTAAGTATTCCTGTATTGTTTCTTGCCTGCAGTTAGGATTGAACCTGCACCCTCCTTAGAAGCTTAGGGAACCAACGCCTATAACTGGAATCAGAACAGGTGACCCATATATCACTGAACAAACTTCTCAACCTGGTTGATCCAAAGTCTGAATTTTTCATACAATACTCAAAGACTAATTCTCTTCTTTTCAAAATATTTTTTGTTTTATTCTTGTTGAACTATGAATCATCTCTTCCCGTTTCATTCATTCATTCATTTATCTGGAATAGTTACTTGCATTCATATTCTCTAACGGAAGTTTACAAACAAAACTTTCTTACTTGCTACTCAAAGATTAAGGAGCTGATATAATTTATTACAAATATACACTCACACCTCAATGGTGGAGGTACACTTCATATAACATCATAAGAAAGGGAATCAACAACCTTAAACTTTAATGAAACTGTGCTTCATTTTGAGCTAAACCCTTTGGGAAAGGCATGAATCTATCTCTTCTCCCTCCAGTTTTGGGTAAATAGTCAGGCAGATTAGGTTATTTAACCTTGGTAAGATATCCAGTCTAGAAGAAAAACTTTGAATTCAAACCAGCTGTACTCCACTTAAAAATTGATCTTTGCGTTGTATCCTGCCTATGGTAGAGGGGTTGGATAAATACATACTATGAATATTACAGGGGTGTGCTTAATGTAATGGATGTTGTCATAGAAAATGGAATTGGCAACCAGTGTTCAACTCCTGAATGGGCTGTTTGTGTTTTATTTCATGCTAATGCCTTTATAAACAGCATGAATTCATCTCTTCTCATAGAAGAACAGCAATAATACAATTTAACCCATAGCTGTGAGGATAAGGAGATTCATACTTTTTTCAAAGGTATTAATCTGAAAGTGAACAAACTTGATTGTGCAAATAGAGTTGGAACTCACTTACTTCGAGGCCACAGTCCAGTGCTTTAGTTATTACACCACAGGAATTCCCCTGGGTAAATACATACTACCACACACTAATAGAATCTGATAATATAGTGCCAGTCAATGCCACAATTTATATTTTGCACAATACCCAGCTATGTCCATTGTATTCATAATAATTTGGGAAATCACTAACAAACTTTTTACAAAAATGCTAAACTCGTCTCTAAAGAAGCAATTACACAAAAATGTAAATATAAATGTACAATGAACCTGATTTCCTACCCACCAAGCTGATGAGTTGACATGCAATTAAAATCAATTAATCAAAATAGAATCAGTTTTTGCAGAGCTGAATTAAAGAATCTTGTGATATGTACAATGAACTACAAGTGCTGAGATAGACCAAAGCTTCAAATTATCTGGGTGGGTAAAAATTTACAATTGAGATTAAAAGGTGAATTTTATGTTTAAGTCTTAGCCCCGATGATGACATCAGTCAAAGAGAAACCTCACATGCTATAATGGTTAGTAAACTAGGCTAGCAGGCCATTACTAATGAGTTCTGGTTACACTGGTATCTAATAAATTTGGCCTTTAACCAAATTAAACTGACCATGCTGAGTAATCAATGATTATATCAGTTAAAGAAAGATTTAAACAAATATAAGAAATAAATCAAATGTTTGGCTTCTTGTATGATATTACTAATGGTGTAATCTCATTTAATGTCAAGCCTCTGAAATTAGTAGACCAGTTCATATACCTTGGTAGCAATATCTCATCTACTGAAAGTGATGTTAATATACACATAGAAAAGACATGAACTACTATTGACAGATCAATGACCATATAGAAATTGGATTTCTCTAAAAGAATAAAATGGGGATTCTTCCAAGCTTTAGTCATGTTAATGCTACTGTATGGTTGCTCCACTTGAACTTTAACAAAATGCAAAAAGAAAAATTGTGATAGGAATTGCACAAAAATGCTGCATGCTGTTTTTAACAAATCCTGGAAGCAGTACCCTACAAAACAGCGGCTGAATCGCCACTTACCTTTCATCTCACAAACCATCCAAGTAAGATGAGCAAGACATGCTGGGCACTGCTAAAGAAGTAAGGATGAATTAAAAAATAACATTCTCTAATGGACTCCTACACATGAACATACCAGTGTTGGCTGACCAGCAAAAACTCACATTGATCAGTTCTGTGTGGATAGTGAATGCCAGCTAGAGGACTTGCTAAGAGCAATGACTGATACTATTTACCAACCCCTCCGCTTGGGCAGGATATGACACAAGGTCAATTTTTAAGCGGAGTTTAACAGGTTTTAATTCAGAGTTTTCCTTCTCCTAGACTAGTTGCCTCACCAAGGCTGAAGAATCCAGTCTGTCCTACTATTTACTCATAGCTGGAGGAAGAATAATTGGATTCATACCTTTCCCAAGGGTATTAGTGCTATGTGAAATGCAATCAGTCTCGTCCAGGATTTGAACTCATGTCGCCGTGTCCATTTCCTACGATGATAACGACTACACCACGGGCACCTCCAATGAGCAATGACTGATAGGAACAGATGGCAAGAGAGAACTAAAGGAATCCATGCGGTTTACACACTTTGATGATGATGATGATGTTGATACTAAATTGGTCTCAGGGATATGATTCAAGGTACTTGAATATTGTCAAAATTACAGTTATAAAATACAACAAGCATGTAACCCTTTCAGACCCTTGTTTCTTCAATCATCCTTCAGTTTGTTTTATTGGCCAAATAGCTACCAAATTAACTTCCTGAGTATTGCTGGGATAGTGAAGATGACTTTTGTAAGTAGGGATTACAATGAACTGCAGTGAATTCATAAGATAAACAACTGTTTTTGCCCCTGTTGTAGTTTAGTGAGGTAATGCAGAGTGACCAGAGATCTGATTTTACTGTCCTTAATCCTTAAATGAAGACAAGCAAAATGATAGTCAAATGATTTAAAGTGGCCGAAATCATCGTCTTATATTTAGATTACAGGAAAAAAAGTAAAGAAAACTGCCAGGGTGACCATGATTAATCAACCGTTATCCCATAATTCCATGATGAAAGAAATTTAGTATCTTTTTGAAACTTCTAATCTTGATGATTTTTAGTGGTCTTAAGTTGTTTTATGGCCACATAAAAATTTTTGACATCTACAAAAGGAAGAGGAAAGTTTCTTTAATTTGGATGATAAAAAAAAAGATGATTGATTTTTTTTTTAAATTTTCATGATTGCGTTCTTAGGCATCTCATGCTGGGATAAAAAAGGAGACATTAACATGCTTTTTCTATTCCTCCTTTCTCTATAATTTTTCTTGGTCATCCTGAGAAAGATATGTCTAGAAGGCTGTAGCTTTTTCACTTCTCCACAGAACCTCAATTAAAACTTATGATTTAACCTATCTAACTTTTCTTCCTTTCTTTCTTTCTTTCTTTCTCTTTTTAAGCTGTTGTATCTCTTGATGGTTCTATTCATTTCACATCATCAACTTACACTGTCACATGATATTTTTGAAATATGAACACTGATTTATTGATCAAACAGTTAATGTATCCCCACTTTCTCTGTATATATAGTCTCCTCCCTTGTTTTAACGACACTTCCTACATCTTTTCTGAGTCCTGATGATGGTTTATTGAAATTGAAATGTTATAATGTTGACTTTCTTTCATATTAAATTCTTCACTTTAGATTACTTTGTTTTTCAATACTTTTCTCCACGCATTTGTGTTGTAGACATTCTGACATTAATTTATTAGAATTAAGAGACAAGTTTAAGGCCAGTGCAAGGAAAGTTGTAGTAAAGAACTCTTCAGAAGATGTTATTGAATTCATTTTTTCTGATAAAGTAGGAGATTCTGTTTTTAATATTTCATAGCCCTGTCAGTGAGGCTTAGAATATATTGACTGTATCCCTTGCAGAGTGGTAAGACACGCCAAAAAGGTGGTGTTCTTAATAAAAATTAAATATAAGAAATAAAAGAAAAGAAATTCAAAAGTGTAGTAGTTCCCTGGAATCTCTGATAGGAAATAAGAGAGGCACATGCCTGAATGACAGACCTACTGATGCTAAAGAGAAGCTCTGCCTCAACTCAGCCTCCACTGTAGCACTGAATAGACACTCTTTCATGAGGCTACTTGCAGTAAACACATGTGCTGATTGGGTCTTGTATCCTGATACCAAGCCATGTCTGCTGCTAGCAAGCCAACACTACCAAAACAAACATTACTAAAAACACCCATTAGATAGAACCACAGACTTTGGACTTATCACCCACAGAAAATGACTAATATATTTCAATGCCTTGTTTGGGAGATGAAACTGTTTTCTAATAAACCTGGAAAACATTTCCTCCTTACAGAATAGTTGTATTAAACCCAGAAATAAAATTTTGAGTTGAAAGGTATCTAAGTCCTTTTCTTTCCTTCTTTCTGCAATTCTTTTGCAGCCTTCTACAAAGAAGATGCCAACAAGTTAAATGATTGGTTGGTTGGGTTTTATGGCATATCAACCTTTGTAGGTTATTTAATGCCAAATCCATTTTTATGCAAATAATCAGTTCTATTTCTAACAATTCAGTTCAGCATGAGTACACAGTTTAATTGTCAAAAACGTTTCTATTTCAAGCTATTCAGTTTAGTCAAACAGTTCTAATTCAGCTAATTCAGTTTAGTATAAGTACAGATTTTGTTTACACTCAGTTAAATATCAAAACAGTTTAGTGTTAGTACAGTTTCCATTTCAAACAATTCAGTTAAGCATAAGCATGCAATTTAAATGTAAGTCAAAAACATTTCTATTTCAAGCAAATCAGTTTAGTCAAACAGTTCTAATTAAAACAATTCAGTTTAGCATAAGTAGGCAGTTAGTTCTATTTAATCCATAGATAGGGCCCTATCAGGTGCTACCACTCCAGGCCAGAGTGGACCTGGGAGTAATGGCAATGAAGGGGTGCTCAGCATTCCCCAAAGCTCCAGCATCACTGTAGCCTCACCATCAGATTGTTTAGTGTCATATCCATATTTGCTAACTGGGTAAAAGTTAAATGGAGTCTGGAGAAAAACAAACAGAGTCAGATGCTACAACAACTGACAACCACCAACGACGACTTACCAACTTACAAAACCGAATAAATAACCAACCAAACATTCCTACACCCTGTAAGAAACAACTACACAAAAATGTGATTCTCAAACCCAAAATCATCCCAATGGAAACAAACCAACAATTCACCGATACCAATGACCACAACCACAAATAATAACAAAATCTTCTCAGCCTCATACATTGTCTATACAACTTTCATTTCATTATACATTTATTTATTAATAGTAATCCTTAAAGGAAGGAGAAAGTTGCAGGATCATATGATGTCGCTTCTGCCAAACATTTTAATATGTGAGTCATTACAGATATTTTCTCCAATTATTGGTAGGATCCCATTTGATATAATTATGAAAGTTTATTTTAACGTAATGGTAGATCACCCAGCAAGAACCAAACTCACTACAATGGAAATAGTCAGCTAAGCTAATTCACTGACCATATATAAAAATCAAACATAACCAATCAGTGAACAGCTGAACTAGACACCATTTTGATCTGATCATTCTCTTTTAATAGCTAATTTTCATGCCTGTAAACTTAAGGATTCAGACTGTTTTCAGACAAGAAGACTTCATATCCAGATTACAATGCAAGCCAACCTGAGTGAGTTACTTAATCTCCTAAGACACAGCACAAACCACATATTAACTCATTTATTACCTTTTTTAAAAAAGAAACTTTTTTGATTGCAAAAATAAAAACTCATCCTTACTTTTTCGAAGAATTGTCATAATTTGAATGGCTGTTAAACATGTTACACCAAGCCAGAAATCCAATCAATCATTATCATTTTCCTTTGCAAATTCTTTTATCTACTTTGTCACAGAGAAGAAATTTTGATCACATTTTATACAAAAATCTTTTCATACAGCTTATCTTTTTGAGAAATTAAGAAACAAACATGTTAAATAATAACAATGAGCTTTGTTGGTGGGGCCCAGAATACTGCATCCCTTGCAGTGGGATATTATACCTCCATCCACCTCAAAAAATATGGTGTCCTGAGCATGACACTAAACTCTATTTGGTTGTGAGGCTTAATTTCTGGAGTTCTGAGGAGTGTGTAGTTCCCCCTTCATTGCTATTACTTCCAGGTTCAGAGTAGTTATATCTATTAGGGTCCCATCGAGGGGTCAAATAGATCTGTTTAATGAATTTGAACTACATTAATAGATTTGATCTTAAAATATTAATATTACAACTTTTTGAAACCATATATTTGTGCATAGATGATGTGTTTGAGGAATAATTCTTTAAAACCATATAAATATTTGTAAATTATTTGTGTTAGATAGGAATTGAAGATTATAATTGTTAGATTATTAAAGTCCTTGTGAGTTTTTCACACCAGTATTGGCTCATGGTCTTTCAGTGGAGTCTGAGTGACAACAAATCTCCTCAGCTCTCCAATACTCTTCAAGGTAATCTCGCCAATCTAAATGCTGTAGTCTGGATGGTCTTGATTCTTCCTCTGTTTCTAGTTTTGCCAGTCCTTGGGTTATTATTATTTCATTCCTAGCAAGTTTTTTTAAAACCAGTTTTAACTGGTTGTCTTTTATTGGAGTCTAAGTGGCAGCAAGTCTCCTCTGATCTCCAGAACACTTCTAAGTATTCTAGCCAATCTTAACAATGTTATGGTCTATATGGTCCTAATTTACTTGATACCATATGATTACTTAAAGAAAAGAAGTCTGATTTTGCCATTAAGTAACCCAACAAGAATTGATATGCCATAAAACCAAATATGTTTTCTTGTATTGCAGATGTTCCATAATTTCATACAGCTTATCTTTTTCCTAATTCAAAGAGATTTTCTCCATTTACTTTGCCATTAAAAAACTAAGTATTTCAAATTTCAATCAACAGTTAAATTTTTTCAAGATTTTTTTATATATTACTCTCACAGATCTGTAGACAATTACTTTTTGCATATTCACTTAAAAAACAATAAGATTCATTGGGATTTTTCCTATTAAGTCCTAAACAAACTTTCAAGAAAGGCATTAGAATATTCTTTTGTGCAAAATTTTACATTAAAACTTAGGCTCAATATAGATATTAAAAAATATTCAAAAGTTTTATTTAAAAAGAAATAAGCTATATGCACAAATTCACCCAAAAGGAGTAACAATGTTCTTTCTGAATGAGGTTTTTGCATAAATAGATTTTTGTGCAGCCTGTTCACTTTTCAGGCCAGGTATCAAAAATAGATAAATTTCTCAAAGTAGAAGGATTATTACAATTGTTGTTGTTAAACAGAAATAGTTACTTGAAGCAATATAATTGTGTTCAGATTGTTAGTATAGATAGGAATACTACTTTGCCCTCAAGGACAGCTGAAACATTTTGATCTAAAATTGATCTGGAAGATCTAACTCTTCAAGAAATCAAATAAAAGTGGCACCCATAGGAGCGTAAGTGATTCAGAATCTTTTGTAAAGGGGTTCCTGGGACATTTTGGCTTAAAATTGATTTGGAAGGTCACATTTGTATTATATAATTAAGGTGATCATTAACTATATCAATTATTTTTCATTGATTATATTTCATCATTTAGTTTGGTAAGGCTTTGAACTCCTCGGTGTCTCTTGTTTCAGGAGTCATAGTCTGTGCAGAAAGGATATAACAATCATCTGTCACAATAAACTCCCAGACAAGAAATGGGGCTAGGTGCACAGTTTGAGTGAATTAAGAGGGTGGATGATGTCATGCTCAGAAGATATGGGCAGAGAATTTTGGGATTTTGAAAAAGACAAGAGTTGAGGTTCAATCGTCAAAGCGAGCAGTTGAATTTTTCAAATCTAGTCAGATCAGATCAGTTTGGGTCTCAACCAGCAGAGATGAGTTAAGACCTTAGACACCACAAAATGTATCATGCATCAGGGGGTGTCAGCATAGGCTTTTATGAATTGTGTCTCTCTCCTCATGTCACCAAGGGGTGAAGGCTGAAAGAAATAAACCTGTTTGTATGAGAAACGACAGAGTTCACCAGTAATATAGTCATTATTGAGATCATCTTGAGTATACAACATTTGTCCAGAAAGCAAATAAAATTTTTATCTGTAGAAGTTCATTTTGACCTCTTCCATATGGATGTGCAGGAACCAGAACACTTTTGTAATAAAATTTGTCAGAAAAGACTCATTTGTATTGAAAGTAAATACAATTGGTATCTTCAGACATGGAAATCAAAATTAATCCAGGAAGCAAAAAAAAAAAAAAGAAGTTAAATTAATCCCTGGAAAAATTTTCTAAAAGTTTACAATAGGTCACTCTACACCTGAGGGAACACACCAAATTTTTAAAGAATTTTTTATATCATAAAAGATGTGTGTATATATATATATATATATATATATATTGTTACATGATATTAATATCCACCCAAACCTGGGTAGCAACAGATTTCTTGTATGGGTCAACCAGTGAATCGACCTTCATTGAAAGTAGAGTCTAGACAAAACTTACCTTCCCCCTAAACTAGACTGGTTTCTTAGAAAAGAGTAACTGAAATTATGATTTAAGCATGAAAGTTGATGTTTAGATGAAAGGTGTCATATGGCAAATTCAGATTTTTGTGAGCCAGTCAGATAATTGCAGATAAGGTCCATGAGCTTCAAACAAGATAGATGCCTGGATTGCTCTGGTGAAGAGAAAAGAAATAACATAGCCAACTCATTCAAAGCAGACAACTATCGCATATTCCAAGATCAAAGAAATCAGAATGAAAGGAAAAGAGAAAATCCAATGATTCCTACTGAAGCAGTTGATAATCATTTGATGACAATCAAATAACAAATGAACTTTGAAAAAAAAAAATTGAATAAACTTTCTGTTGACTAAAAAAGTGAAAGAAAATGAAAGTGAAAGGAAAGAAAGGAAGATAAAGAAAGACATTTATGAAATCTTCAATGAGATAATGAACTGAAATAGAAGCATAATATTTGAGATAAGTAAAGGTTGTAATAAATCCTCAGCTCAAACATTATTATCACTCATACATTTGAAACTGTCATATTTGTGCATGCATCATTCCATAAAAACAAATATTTGTATTGTTTGTAGTATTCATGTTTGATCCTCTGTGTCATTTTATTTCATTCTCATTTGACAAATAAAAATTCTTGCTTTATAATATTGTTAAATTGTCAACAGCTTGTCTCTTTTTTATTTTTTATTTTTAATGTGTCACAGATGATTCAATGGAGTGTTGACAGAATATTCATCTGAATGATTTATTTGTGCTTAACATATTTAGGAAGCCACTTGGTCCGGGATAGGATATCATATTAGAGTTGAGGGTTTGTCTGGGATCTAAAATTTTACATTCCAGATTTATAAAATATGTGGTGGCTCATCTGAAGATTCATATTTGGGAGCTCGTTTTGAAAAATTTTGTGTTTCTGAATTTTGTATATTGTGGGCTTATCCACAGATTTGCTGAGAATATTTTGTTCACACATTCTGACAGCGTTCTGGACTGCAACAATATACAAGGATCATTAAATAAGTTTCCAGATTTTTTTCGTATGGGCACTTTTATTGAAAGTCCCCTTCGAAGTAATCTCCTCCGGCTGCAATGCACTTGTACTGTTCCAACAACCTCTGGAAGGCCCCATGGAAGTCCTCTTGTGTGACTGTGTCAATGACCTTCGTCACAGCCTCTTTCATCTCCTCAATTGTCTCATAACTACAGCCTCTGAGCTTAGGGAATAACCAAAAGTCACAGGGAGCAAGGTCTCGACTATAGGGATGGTGAAGAACTGTCTTGATGCCCATCTTGGTCAAATAGTCTGTGACAAGGATGGAGTTGTGGACTTGTGCATTGTCCTGGTGGAAATGCCACTGACCCGATTTGAAGAGTGCTGGCCTCTTCTGATGTAATCTCTTCTTGAACTCCCTTAAAACCTCAATATAGTATTCCTTGTTGACTGTCTGTTCAGTGGGAACCCAGTGCATGTATATCATGCCAGTGCTGTCAAAGAAAGGGATCATCAAAAGTTTGCAGGTGGATTTGCTCTGTCTGGCATTCTTGGATCTGGGAGAGCCAGCATGCTTCCACTGGGAACTCTGTTTCTTGGTCTCTAGGTCATAGCAGTAGATCCAGCTTTCATCGTATGGCATTTTTCAAAGTTTAAAATAGAATTTTATTGTATATCGTTCTTCTAAAGTCCAGATTGCATTTTTGAAATTCACCAGCTGTGACAATCAGGCTTTAGTAGGGTGTATTCCAATTCCTGCTGTAGCTGTTCATTTGAACCTGAAATCATAAAAATTGGTCAGTCATTTCATAAGATGTATAGCAATAACATACTGAATTTTTGAGAGTCTATGACAATTTTAAATGCCTGTACAAAAAAGTCTGGAAACTTATTGAATTCACCATGTATATATATATATATAGAGAGAGAGAGAGAGAGAGAGAGAGATTAAATATCTGTTATATATCATTGACTTAAAGTTATCAAACTTAAGATGACAGACAAGTTAAAAAAATAAGATTTGTCTATCATCAGTAGAATTTAGTTGTGGTTGTTTACTGTTAATTAAGTAGAAAGTGAGGTTTCTTATACATTTATTAACATCAGATTACAGTTGATGAGTTATCTGATGGATTGTATCTTGTGCCAGGACTCATAGTGAAGAGTTCTAAGGAATACACACATCAGTGTGTATAGAGAAGTAGTTCCCATGATTTTGTTAATCATATTGACTCAAATTTATATTTATGAAAGACTGATGCCTAAATACACAATACTTGATGAGTTACTCTTTTTGATTTATGGTCTAATTTTGTATCTCTAATAATTCTAGTCAACTTTTTTTTATAAGTAGGATTTTTTAGCGTTAGTTCAACATTCATTCTTAGGAAGAAAATCTTCCCAAGTACTCGTAGGATAGATTTTTGTTTAAGAAGATGTTTTTGAACATTATTTTTTTTTGGCCTTGGCAATGCTGGGTACTTCTGCCAATACACACACACACACAGATAAATTGATAGATATTGTTCATCAAAGTCTTGATAAAGGATGTCAAAAAAGGTTTTTAAAACTTTTGATTGGACAATTGTGTATAAAACTATTAGGGATGAAACAAAACTAAGGAGAGATTTTGATTCCTTTTAATTTTTATTTTGCTCTGTGGGTCAGCATTTGAGCAATTTTCATTTATCAAATACTTTTAAAATGATTATTCATTCTTATATTATATGTATAAGATAATGCGTGCAGAATAGATATCTCAGTTTCAAATGTGTGTGCAATAATATTTGAGCTGAGGAATTATTATAATCTTTCCTTATCTCAAATATAGTGCTTCTATTTGAGTTTATTATCTCATCAGAGATTTCATAAATGTCTTTCTTTCTTTTTTTTTCTGTTTTGTTTGTTTGTTTAGGTTTTATAGCATATCAACTTTTGAAGGTTATTTAATGCCAAATCCATTTTTATACAAATAAACAATTCAGTTTAGCATAAGTATACAGTTTAATTGTCAAAAACATTTCTATTTCAAGTTTTTCTGTCAAGTAGTTTTAATTAAAACAATTCAGTTTAGTATAAGTATAGTTTTTGTTTACACACAGTTAAATGTCAAAACAGATCTATATTAAACAATTCAGTTTAGCATAAGTACAGTTTCAATATCGAAAACAGTTCTATTTCAAACAATCCAGTTTAGCATACAAAAATAGTTCCATTTCAAACAATTCAGTTTAGCATAAGTACACAGTTTAAATGTCAAAAGAGTTCTATTTCAAGCATTTCAGTTTAGCATAAGTACACAGTTTAGTTCTAGTTGACCCATAGATAGGACCCTATCAAGTGCTACAACTAGGGCCAAAGTGGATCTGGGAGTGATGGCAATAAAGGGGGACTCCACATTCCCCAAAGCTCCAGCATTACTGGAACCTCACCATCAGATTGTTTGGTGTCATATCCAGGACACTCATTTCAAGGGGTCTTATCCCTCTGTAGAGAAGCAGTTGGTGTATTCTACAGCCCCAGCCAACTGGGCAATTCTTTTTTCTCTTTTCTTTCCATTCACTTTCACTTTCTTTAGTCCACCAAATGTTTATTCACTTTTCTTTTCTTAATGTTTACTTGTTATTTGATAATCATCAATATGATCATCAACTGCTTCAGAATGAATAATTGGATTTTTCTCTTTTCCTTTCCTTCTGATTTCTTTGATCTTGGAATATGCAATAGTTGTCCGCTTTGAATGAGTTGGCTATGTTATTTCTTTTCTCTTCACCAAGGCAATCCAGGCATCTATCTAGTTTGAAGCTCATGGGCCTTATCTACAATTATCTGACTTATCTGCAATTCATCTTTCTGGCTCACAAAAATCTGAATTTGCCATATGACACCTTTCATCTAAACATCAACTTTCATGCTTAAATCATAATTTCAGTTACTCTTTTCTAAGAAACCAGTCTAGTTTAGGGGGAAGGTAAGTTTTGTCTAGACCCTACTTTCAATGAAGGTCGAGTCACTGGTTGACCCATACAAGAAATCTGTTGCTACCCAGGTTTGGGCAGATATTAATGTCAAGTAGTCAAGGGTGACTCGAAGGTTCCCTTTTCATTAGCTACTACACCTTGATTTAGTGGATGGCGCTACTCTTTTTCCTGGATTGTTCCTGTGGAGGAATGAGTATTTCTCTAAGATGTAACTGAGTGCCAGTTCCACAATATACAACACAATTTGTACACAGAATGTAGACGAAAGAAAAGTGACAAAAACAAGAATGTTAAAAAACAAACAATTTTTTTACTTTATCACAACTAGACAAAAATAAAATAAAAGCAGTAATGTTCATAAATTCCACTATGTATAGATGTTGAGTGTATGTAAGTACAGGACTATTTTTAGTCAGGATTAATAGGGAGAAATAGAGAAGTCAACTTGTACTTACGTACATGCATATGTATGCGGGTATGTGTGTAGTCTGGTATGTATAAGTCACCTAATCTAGTTGTCATTCAAGCCCTCTGTTGGTATGTTAGTGTATTTGAATGTGTCTGATTTTCTCTTCAACGGGTGTTGTCTCTGTACCTGTCTGTGTGCAGTCTCTTCTTTGAGCTCCAAAATTTTGGGGTTCTTATACTATTTGAGTAGATTGAAATGATATATTTTAAGTTTGCGCTGGTAGATTTTATTGTGGGTCAACTAAAGTTCAAATGCGTGGACATATGAGTAAACACAACTTGTGACCTGATCTAACCTATGAGAATGGTAGAAATTACTTATTTATTGAGGCGCCTATTTTTTGGTTCTATGAAAAATCTTTCGGCAAGTTAGTGTTTGATCCGTTTTTTTGAGAATGTTCTAATCTATGTGTTTGCTGATTGGCTTAAAAATATTCTAAGTAAGTGAGGTTTGGATCTGAAGCAGCCACAGATCTATTTCCTTTTGCGAATCAATGCCCCCGCCAAGCGATTTGGCTATAATCGACCAATCGCCAGGCAGAGCGCATTGATTCCTTCAGCCTCTCGCTTATTTTTTGAAACAGCTGAAACCGGCAGAATAATGTTACAGCACATTTGGCCGTGAACTCCTGACAATGTACCTTGCAGTGAAACGCTTTTAGCATTCACTAGAGGGCCGGCAATTTGTGATCTACACTAATCATTGCTCACTTACTTTCGCACTGCGCTCTAAGCTGGACGAGTATTCTCCTCACGAAACTCGCCACTTGGATTTTGTTTCACAGTTTACCAACGATAGCTGACATATCTCTGGTGAACAGAATGCTGCGGTAGATGCCTTGTCTCGCCTTCCTATTAATTCTCTGTTCCCACCTTCGGGTATCGACTTATGGCAGATGGCCTTAGACCAGCCACGTCTGGACACCTTGGATCTATTGTCACCAGAATTTGCAACTTGTAAATTCGCATACCTGCCAGTGCCCACTGCAAACATGCAGATCATCTGTGACACCTCAACAAACGCACCTCAACCTTTTGTTCTGATGACTCATCGTAGGATTGTTTTTGACACCCTACACCATTTGGCACACCCCAGACTCAAAGCCACAGTGAAGCTGATTTCAGCTAGATTTTTCTGGCCTAATATGAGGCATGATATCACTGCCAAAAATCAAAGGTGCACAAACATATCCGTGCACCTCTCGGAACATTCAGCACCCCAGACGCTCAGTTCAGCCATGTCCATATTGATCTTGTTAGACCATGGCCAGTCAATCAGGGATTTACCTACCTCCTGACCTGTATAGACCGTTTTACATGGTGGCCTGAAGCTATTCCCCTAAAGGACGTTTCAGCTGAATCCGTAGCGCAAACCCTTATATCAGGCTGGATAACGCGTTACAGAGTTCCAACAACTATTACCACTGAGCGTGGCAGACAGTTTGAATCCCACCTATTCTAGGAACTTTCCAGAATTTTAGGGATCAATCGTATACAAACAATGAGCTATTACCCTGCTTCTAATGGGATGATTGAATGCTTCCATCGCCAGTTGAAAGCCGCATTGCCCGCCTATCCTGACCAAGAGTGATGGAGCGAATATGTACCTGTTGTCCTTCTCAGCTGTCGTGCAGCTATCAAAGGGGACCTAGGATACTCTCCAGCCAAACTTGTCTATGGAGTACCTCTATCGTTACCAGGTCAGATGCTGAACCCGATAGATTTAACAGGAACAGATCCAGCTTTGTATATAAACAGACTGTGAGCTTATTTTGGTAATCTCCCACCAATGCACCCTAGGGAACAGACCATCAAATCATCGGTCCCAAAAGATATTTCCTTGTGGACTCATGTTTTTCTGAGAAAGGATGCTGTCAAAGCCCCTCTCACTCCACCTTACACTGGCCCTTACCGCGTGCTTTCATGCACTGACAAAATTTTCACCTTTGACATTAGTGGCAAAAAAGAAACTGTATCTATTGACAGGGTGAAAAGAGCCTTTCTTAATACAAACACACAAGAGCCACATATCCCCCCTACATACACACATGAACATACCCTTACACCTGTAGAAGGAAATACAACGTTAAAAAACAATTATGTCACCACCACACGTAGTGGTCGATAAGTACATTGGCCAAAAAAACTGTGTAAAACTGTTTATGTATAAAATGTACCCTTCTTTGTTCGTATGGCTCCTATCTTTTTCTCTGTCGGCTTTCCGCCTAAGCAGGGGTGATGTAGCAGCCATAGATCTATTTCCTTTCGTGAATCAATGCCCCCACCAAGCGATTCGGCTATAATCGACCAATTGCCAGGCAGAGCGCATTGATTCCTTCTTCCTCTCTAGAACTATTTTTTCTAGTCCTTTTGGTAGTCAGCCGGCAACCTTAGAGAGCACCCTAGCCAGCAGCCCAGAGAGACCTCTCTTGCATCCACAGCTACGGATTCCAGTTGGAACCCCTTCGCTGAAGAACATGCTGCTACTAGCGTCACACACACTTCCTAAAAACTCAAGGACCAATACACCAAAAGGGGCATTTTCTCACTCTTACTCTTTTACACCTGCTACTATAACAAACCTTTCGTTGTTGTGTTTTCAAAAGAAGTTTCGTTATTCATTTGTGTTGTCCAATAGTTATAGAAACTAACCATTTCCAAAACACTAAAGATCCTTTTTTTCAAGAATATACTGATTTACATGTTCTTAGTTAATTTAACTAGAAATAAAAACGTGTGGATCCCCTACTCCCTGGATTGCTCCACTTTATCCTTGATCTGTACTTTATAATGCTAAGCGTTAAGCAAGGAGGCATCAAGTACTATTTTTTGAGTCTTTGGTATGACTCGACCTGGGATTGAACCCCGGTCTCCCTAGCCATTGGTGAAATAACTAAAATTATAAATATATTACTGAATTATATATATGTATATAATTTTAGTTATAGATACATACATATTTACACGTTCTTAGTCAATCTTTATAATTAGTATTTAACTATTTTTAGACATTTTCAGCACTGTGTACAAAACAGGTTAATAAGCTGTTGTGATAATTACTAACTAAAACTGCTGAATAAAAGTTAACCATTTCAGATAATGTAAAGATAAAAATAAAAAAACAAAAAAAAAAATCAATAAAAGGTATGATAATACATAAACATATAGTTTATTCTAGGCAAAGTTTATAGCATAAAATGAAAAGAAAAAAAAAGTAGAATTTCATTGAATTGTTTGAAACGATAAAGATGTTACTTTAAATTTGACTCTTTAGTTTCACACAATTATAAGGACAATTGTTTTTGTTGTTCATTCGATATTTCGACCGACACATTCTCCAGCCTTCTTTACGTGTAATATGCACCCCCGCCAAAATTACTCCATGTAAAAAAATTTTTGATATCGTTCTTGTTTTCAGAAGAAAGATTCTTTCCCTTCACGGAGGTGCATATTACACCTGAAGAATGCCAGAGAATCGACCAGTCGAAACTTCGTGTGAACAACAAAAACAAGGAGTTTAAATTGTTCAAATACTTCTTTGAATAAAGTTATTAACCTTTTTGAAAATAATAAACTTTATTGTGTTTCTTATATTCAAGGAGCATGTCATTGCATGCATTTAAAAAAATGTGTTACCCCCCCCCACTTTTTAAAAATCTATCCTAAGCTTTAATACTTGAACCTAGTCTCCAAGCTGGATCAAGAGAGAGAAAGAGCGAGCTAAAGAATCAAAGAAAGAAAAAACAGAAGAGAAAGACTTACATTACAATGAAGGTTGAGGGGGTAAAACTGAAGTGACGTCAAGTCTCGCGGGTTTTCGCGCGTGACGTCACGGCCATGGAAGAAGCAGTCATGTAAAGTTGGGGGTTAGTGTTTCCTCGTATTCTTTGTGGATTACATATTGAAGGCTGACATCTGGTACGGTTAAATAATCTCATCGACCCTCTTTCTATTTTGAGGAGGGTCGTTATCACCACTCCCAAAAAAAACGACAAAAGTGGGTGATAATCATAAAAATAAAATAAACCATTTTTTTCTTTTTTTTTCTAAGTCAAGACTAAGAAAAAAATTTTAAAAAAGAAAGCGGGAGATTGTTTAATTTTTTTTACAACTTGATCGACTTTTTCTCTCTTTTCTTGATTTTTTTTCCTCGTCCGAAGTCTTATCTAGGAAAAGAGAAAAACTTGATAATAAATAACCATGTTTGACCGGTCGACAACCGACAGCGTGAAACGGAAACCATCCCACACTTACTTGGATTATGAAGTAAGAACGGTTTTCCTTTTTATGTTATTTTGTTGTTATTGTTGATAATGGCCCTTCTAAACGTCTATTTTTATTTTATTCTAGTATGAATTTCCTTACCTAAAAAAACAAACAAACCTTTAAGCGTTGATAATGATGTCCTAAACAACGTGGTGTAAAAATAAATCCATCTTCTGCACAGATGAGCATGGTTTCGTGATTTCATTTGTTTGCTATATTTTGAAAGTCGCTTATTTTATTTTCAAAGTTGCTAGTTTTACTCTAATTTTACACTCTTTAAAAAAAATAGTTTCCTTAAAACTATGTTCAGTATGTTTCTTACTCTTTATTTTATATTCTTTTTATTGCTTGTATTTTTTGCGATCTTAGAGTCTGGATTAAGTTTTTTATTTTTTCGCTCACATTTTCATGTAGAGAAGAAATCCAAACAAAATAAAATTATCATTGGTTATTATTTTTGTTCAGTGACTTCTTTGGAAAATAATCGAGTCATAAAGTTAAATTTGATTGCTAGAAATTTAAAAACAAACCGAGCTATTTTTATAAAACTTAGACTTGCAAACAAATTGAAATTTTAAAATCATTGTTTTGTTGGTTTAATTTGCAATTTTTAGTGCGCAGTAAATGTTTTGAATATATATGAAATTTGCATCAACTGTTTTTTGTTTTAAAAAAAAAACAACAACAAAAAACTACGCAGAAATTTCAAAATAAGTATTCGCATTTACTTTAAATCACTTGGTTAACGCAAAAGTACACAGAAAAACAACCTTTATTTTTATTTGGCGGAGTAACATTTTTGGCGCTTTTTTTTTTTTTTTTTTAAACAATTGGAAACTTTGTAGTTTCTGTCTTTTTCTTTGGTTTAAATTTTATTCTTTGTTTAAGATGAGTCTTGTTTCTTTTTATATCTTTGAAATATCAATTTCCTTTCCTGATGAAGACGTCTAAGACTTAAGCGCTGTAGATAAATATAATGCGAGCATTTGTATATTTAACCGCTATAAAATGTCTTTTTTTTTTTAAAGATCTTTATAAAGAACAAGAAAAAATACTTTACAAATTCCAGGTTGATGGAGACAGCGTTTTTGTTTGTTCGTTTTTCAGAAATAAACTTTTTTTTTTTCCGGAAAAATTTGTATCTTTCAGTTTTGTTTTGTTTTTTTCAGAAAGTTACGTTATATTTTTCGCCAACAAATTTAGAGACTACATTCAAAATTGTAGTAAATACTTTTTTTTTTTTTTTTTTTAAAGAAAGATGTTTGTACTCGGAAACCTAAGAATTTTTTTTAGAAATGCATGCATATTGATAGACAAATGCCAGTGGCATTTTTGTATGTATACAATTCGATTACCTAATTTCTACAAAGAAATATCTTTTTATCTTATCTATCGTCCAGTCGGGAGTTCCTCGTCTTTTGTGTTTAGTTCCTGTGGGTCTGCCTCTCAGACAGTACCTCCTATTGCATTAACGAGTTAGAGGCAGGGAACGCCCTAACGCTCAGGCAAAAGCCGATGGTGCTATTTACCATTAATTGTTTAATGATTTATGCTTTCAGTTTTATTTTGTGTGAATAAATCTGAGTTATTTAAACGAAAAATTGCAGAGAATTTATTTCGAAAAGTTGAACTGATGAACGAATTAAATTCTTCAGATTTAAATCTTTAAATTAAAAAATCGATTATTATTGATAACGTTAATACTGTCTTAGTTAAAGTAGTCCCTTAAATAAATAAATAAACTTACATTACATAAAATAATAGAGTAGACTGGGTTAGTAAAGCAACTAGTCAAGAAGAAAAATTTAGAATTCAAACCAGTTATACTCCGCTTATATTTTTTCCTTGGCACATCTTGTCCATGGCGGTGTGGTTGTGTAAATACATAAATTACATAAAATAAGTATATGATATTTGTGGATTTATTAAGAAGCTGGTTTTTAAATTTGACGAAAGAAATTTGGGTATTTTTCGGGAATAATTTGCATATTATTTGGGCTTTTTTATGCGTACTTAAAATAAGTAATATACTGTTAAGCATTTTAAGTGTTTTTTTTTAAAAAGATAATACAAAACTAAAAACCCAAAAGATAGTTTAGAAGACTTAGTCATGACTTTTTAATCTCAATCTAATCGATTACTTTGTTTATTTGTTTGTTTGCCTGGCCACGTGTATACAGCAGGTGGATTGTGTGATCGATTTCTTTGTATTGTTTACTTTGTTTGTGTGTATAATATGTATAGCCACATTTTACTGGCAAGCTAGCAAAGATATTTTCAATTCAGTAATTTATAGTTTTATTTTTATAAATGTGGAAATAGTGATTAAAAAACGTTCCGGAATTTCTTTCCTGGCCCTATAACTCCGTTTAACCCTGATTCGGTTTATCATTTAAAAAAAAAATCCCCACTCTCCTAATGTAAATAAAGTGAGAAAGTGCAAATGTTATCTTATGGTCCCCCCCAAAAAAAAGTCTTGAAAAGATTAGTGTCATCCATTGTTCTAAATCTGTGATAGATTTGAAATAAAACCTTTTAGAAAGCTATGTTTATTTTTACCATATTGTGAGAGGAAAAAAAAAAAAGATTGAATTTGGCGAACAGATTAAATCTTAATTAAGAAAGTAGATTTTACTTCATCCTGGAAGATTATTGTTTTACTCTGACCTTTTTAGTAATTATCACATTTTTATGGCTTATTTCACAAATTAGTTTTTTTTTCTGTAATTTTTGACGATATCAAACTGACAGCTAACTAATTTAAAGAAACTAATTTTATCACTATCGCAATTCCTGACTTACAAAATGTGTCACTCTGTAACGTATATATTATTACATCATAAAAAGAATTGCATCTGTTTTAAAAATAAAATCTGTAGAGTTAAATTTTTATATCCATAAGACTTCTTTATTCTACAAACGACACTTTTAAAAATGTCGGAATGGAAGAGAGGAAAGACATTCCTTAGTTTTCACTCATCAATAAATACAATTCCTAACTAGTGACTACTATACCAGAATAAATCTAGAAATCTTTTTTTTTTTTTTTTTTTTTTTTTTAGGTTTGTCATAATTTGCACAAGTAAATGGAGGTTATTCACGAGCAACAGAAATAGTAAAGTCTGCACTTGTTAAATTTGAGGAAAGAAAAAAAATGCTGTTGTCACGTTTAAATGTGAGCCCGTTAAACATTTGGGTAGTTCGACCATATATACAAAACATATATAGTGTCAACACAACAGTAAAGGTTTGGGGCCTCACATCATGGTGTAATTGTTGTTAGCAAGCTAGTATAGCCAACCATTTACTACTGAGTTGTGAGTTCAACCCTTACTAGGTGTCTCATACTTGCGACAAACGTGTGCCAGATTTAAGCCATGTTCAGTTTTCAGACTTAGTCAAGTCACGCTGAAAGCCCCAGTTCCTGTCAGATCATTGAAGTAAAGAAGCGATATCCTGTTCACTTCTGAAAGGGGTAACCTAACCATTTACGGATAGCAGGTACTGTGTGCCAAACGAGGCAAAGCTTGGGAAATAATATTAAAGAAAATTTTGTAGACCCACTTTCATATATTCGTATTAACTGTAGAATACATGTTACAGCCCTATCAGCAGAAGCTAGAATACATCGATCGCATCATCTGCAGAGAGGTAAGAGACCCCCCCCCACCAAAAAGAGTGTCCTGAGTATGACAGTAAACTGCCTCCTGCAGGGTAGTGTAGAGTCACAACTTCATTGCTAGGTCCACTTGGATCTGTTAGGGTTGCGTCAATGGGTCACATAATTCTGTTTGAGATAATGGAGTGTTAACCTATTTAAAATAATTGAAGATTATAATTGTTTGACTGACTGTGGCATAGAATAACCCAACAAGGATTGATATGCTGTAAAATGAATCAACAAAAAACAAAAAATGGAAGGAAAAAATTCAAAGCCATTTTGGCTGGTTGATTGATTTTAATGTCATGTCAACATGTCTAGGGTTATTTTATGCCTAGAAATTGGGGAATCATGTTCATTGTACATTTATTTTTAGTGTAGTTGTTTCTTAACATATTTCTTGTGCACAGTTATGATATTAAATATTTTTATCTAATATAAATAATTTGCTCACAGTTGTATGGTTTCAAGTATTCCTATCTAATACTAATAATTTGTATACAATTACATGGTTTCAAGTAATTATTTCTATTCAATAATAATTTGTTTGTTCAGTTATGGTTTTTATTAACTAATAAGCCTTAGTAAACAATTATAACTTCAAGTAACTATTTTAAATACTGATTATTTTCAAATAGATCTATTTGATCCATAGATTGTACTTTAACAGAATATTACTCTGGATAAGTGGGCCTGGGAGTAATGGCAAAGGGGGAGTACTCCACACTCCCCGGATCTCCAGAACTGGAGCTTCACCATCCAATGCCATTTAGTGTGATACTTAAAATACTCCATTTTTTGTGGAAGGGGTTCTTATCTCTCTCTCTCTCTCTCTCTCTCTTTCTCTTTTGGTGATACAGTCAGTGTATGAGGTGGAAAAAGCCATTTTGGGTTGGATTTCATCCATGTTACTTTCACATGTAGATAAATTCATGTAGCAGTAGCAACATGGATATACACATGCATATTTCTCAATGTTATAATTTGTCTTCAATTATGTCCTTTGTTCTGCCTCCAATTTTTTTTTTGTGTGTGTGTTTTCATTCAGTCACCCTTAAATTACCCTAAGTAAGGTCTGTTGACTACAATAGCCAAAGGATTACAAACTTTTAGTGGGTAAGGATGTGACCAAGAGTATTACAAAAAACAGCAGGGACAGAAAATTCAGACAGAGTAGGGCACTTGCTAACTCAGAACTTAAAAAGTTCAAGATTTTAACTAGGAGGAAACTATTCACTAGGGAGTTTGATACACGGTGCATATATTCTAGGAAAGAAGTAATTGAAATGGAACGGGTTTAGTAAATACAGCTCCAGTCTTCATACTTTTTCAATGTATCTTTTATCTTGTGCATTTCATTTTTAACATACATATGATTGATAATGTAATGTTACATAAGGGTGACTTGCCAATGTTTTTGTTTCGTATCCCCTTCAATGGACATTTCCTAAGGTCTGTAAGATACAAGGAGTAATGAGCCTTACCTTGTCAAACTGGCCCATGTTGTTTTCGTAGATTTCATCTTAAACTTGTCTTTTTGCCTTGACTGGTTACTTTATCTATTTTAGTGGGCCCAGATGTTCTACTATCTTGCCTATAATTGGGGTGGAAGGAGTCATGCTAAACAAAAACAGCTTTAATGGGAATTTGAATTCTAATTGCAGATTCTATTTTCTGCAACTATAATTTTTGCACCCCTAGAATAACTATGTATCATAAAAAGAAAAATTTCCAGTTATCCTGGGATAGGTTTTCTGCAAAATTATCAGTTTATTGCTTAAGTCTTTACTTTATAAATGGGGAATCTAAATTTGATCATAAGCTTACTAGAACAATGTTCCTCTCTACATTATAATTGGGGAATCTATCAATGTATTGAGTAGTTCTATTCTGATTTTTTTTTTCTAAATAGAATGGTTCATTTATTGTTCATTTCTGTTTTGGTAAATATACTTTTTAAATATATCTTGTCTATCTTCATGGAAAAAAAAAATTATGGGGTTATTTTCTCAAATGGTAAGAAATAAACATAACTGATTATACATGGTGTTTCAGAAAAATTTATATCATTTCATAATCTAATTAAGATAATAATGTAGAGAAACAACTGAAAATTGTTTAATGTTTAAACACCTTTTCTTTTCTAGTAAATAGCATTTCTATAGCTGAAAATAAAAAAAATAAAAAAAACTTTGTTTAATGTTTTGTTTTTTGAAGTTTGAGTTGTTTCTACACATGCTGTTAAAATTTGAGATCATTTAAATGAGAATTGGTCGAATTATTAGATTATGAATTGATATCAATTTTTCTGAAACACTGTAAATCTCTGAGCACATGTGAACATGATTACATTGAAAAAAAAAAGTTGCTGCTATGAACATCTGGATTACACCATTACTTCTGTGCTTCTCACCTTACAAATTCTACAACTTTACAATGACAATTACAAAAATTATAATTCCTTCTGTCAGTGCTTTTTCTTTTTTTTTTTTTCCTTTTTTCTTTTTTTTTTTTTTCCTTTTTTCTTTTTTTCTTTTCCTTTTTCTTTTTTTTCTTTTCCTTTTTTCTTTTCTTTCTTTCTTTTTTCTTTCTTTTTTCTTTCTTTTCTTTCTTTTTTCTTTTTTCTTTTCTTTCTTTTTCTTTTGCTTTTTTCTTTCTTTTCCTTTTTTCTTTCTTTTTCTTTTCCTTTTTTCTTTCTTTTTCTTTTCCTTTTTTCTTTCTTTTTCTTTTCCTTTTTTCTTTCTTTTTCTTTTCCTTTTTTCTTTCTTTTTCTTTTCCTTTTTTCTTTCTTTTTTCTTTTCCTTTTTCTTTTTTCTTTCTTTTTTCTTTTCCTTTTTTCTTTCTTCTTTCTTTTCCTTTTTTCTTTCTTCTTTCTTTTCCTTTTTTCTTTCTTTCTTTTCCTTTTTTCTTTCTTTTTTCTTTCTTTTTTCTTTTCCTTTTTTCTTTTCCTTTTTTCTTTTCCTTTTTTCTTTTCCTTTTTTCTTTTCTTTTTTCTTTTTCTTTTTTCTTTTTCTTTTTTCTTTTCTTTTTTTTTGAAATTTTTTTTTTTTTCACTTTTTTGATTTTCTTATTCTTTGTATACTTTTTGAGCACTTTGCCTGCTGCTTTTTAAATGTCAAGATTCCATCAAGGTAGGAATCTACAAGGTTAGCTCATCTTTCAAGTAAATATGAGGTATAAGGTTCTTCTTTTCTCTCACACTCAGTTGTCCTTCCTGTTATTGTTGTTTAGCAAATTCTCTCCTAATTTTTAAAAAATTGTTTTTACCTCTTACAGTCTCTCTAGGGGTTTCCCCCTCCTTCCATGCTTGTGGAGCTCTTCTTTCTCTACCATCCAGGAAAATCCTCTTTTATCTTTGTTCTTACTATATCCTTTTTCACTTCACCACTATCCTGTATACAAACACAAACCTTTTACTTGAAACAGAATGCTATTCACTCATACCCATCTGGCATGTTATCAGTTTCCTCTCATATTAAGCTTTGTATAAACTCAATAAATAAAGGAAATTTCGTCTAAGAAGTTGCCTATATATATATATATATATACACACGCACACAAGGTTATTCAATAAATGAGGGGATGTTTTTGAAAAAAGCCAAATAATTTTTTTCTATAAATGTAATCTCTTTGTTTGAAATTGGTTTATATCGAAAAATTATTTTAATTTTGCAAAAATATTTCTTGTGAAACTATTCAAAATGGCAGGATATCAAACATTTCTTGGCTTGAACAAAAGCCTGTCATCAAATTTTGGGTGGCTGAGAAGTGCAAACCATGTGAAATTTAAAGAAGAATGTGTGATGTGTATAAAGAAGTATTTTTTTTTTTTTTTTTTTTTTTTTTTTTTTTTTAGCCCAAAAATGTTTAGAAATGGACTAAACATAGGCTTATAGTGACAAACCTGAGTTGAAAAGACAGTCTATGGAGTGGAAACCTGGTGACTCTTCAGTAAGAAAAAGTTCTTGATGCTGCGATCTATAAAGAAGGTCATGCTGACAGTGTTCTGGGACATGAAATGACTCATCACAATTGATTTCCTTGAAAAAAGGTGCAACTGTAAACAGTGATTCCTATTGCCAACTCCTTAGGCAAAATTATTTATTGAATGACTATTGTATAATTTTGTACTAGTTGGAATACTCAGCATTATTCTTGGGGGGGGGGGAATTAATCAAGGCTTGACATTTAAACAAATCGACTCCATATTGTACACCAAAAATTTGTTCACAAATAGCTTGTTTGAAATTATTTATACCTGTATCATAATAATCAGTTGCAGATCATTTATTAGCTATCACAGCATGTAACTAGTTTTTATACTTCAGATTTTGTGATAGCTCAACGGGAATACAGAAAATAAACTTTGTAAACTCATAAATGGTTTGTCAATGTTCCAAGTCAGTATCCAGTTTTCAACATTTATATAAATAACCACTAACTTTATTTAATATAGATATTACTGGAATGAACCTGTCTGCCTTTTTTATTTTATTATTTTGGCAGCTTATTTTGCATTGTCTTCATTGTTATTTACTAATTATAGTTTAGGGGATTCCCCATAGCTTAGTGGTTAATGTGCTGGACTGTGACATTGTTAGTTCCAACTCTGGTCATGCTGTTAGGTTCACTTTTGGACTTCAAAAAAGTATGAAACCCCTTATCCTCTCAGTACCACTGATCTTCTATAAGGATGGCTTTGGCATTAAATAACCCAGGAAGATTGATATGTGATTCAACAGAAACTGAGACCTAAGTATAGTTTACATTTGACTCAAATTCAGAAGTATGAGGCACTTAGTGAGAATCAAACTCGCTACATTTTATGGCATGACAATTCTTGTTGGGTTTTTTATGCTGAAGTTAGTTTAGCAATTATTGTTTCCAATATTGAACAAAAATGTATTTTCACTATCATTTTAAATGAGTAAACACTTGATCATCCCAAACAAATCTATTTGACCTTGATCTATATGACCCTATTATTCCCAATGATTGCCAGACTAGCTTGGTAACTGTTATGTCATGATTATATTGTCTTGATTACACACTCCAGTAAAAAAAAAAGAAATTTATTTATCATTAAAAGAAAATTTTAAACTATAATACCAACTGCAGAGTTTTCAACTTGACCAAGATGAGAATGACCTAGCGCCATGAAATGTACATGCTATTCAACATTTTCAAATATTTTTCAAGTTTCTTTAATCCATCTCCCTTCCCCCCTTCCAAAATGGTCATTCTCTCAATTGAGCTGAGAACTTTTCAGCTATCTCTTGCTAAAGCATTAAATAAGTAGCATAGATTGGAGGTAAAGAATAAGGTTTGAACTTTTAACCTTTGTCCTTAAAAGTCTGTCTCCATAACATTACCTTTACTTGATTGGCATTACTATTAAGAATTACTCAAATTGGTCGATAATAAGCATGTTATAACAGGAATCTTTGTGTTGGCTGGAAGATTTGAAAGAGCTTTTATTTTCTATAACAAAGCTTCTCTTAGAATGATGTAATTCTTTCTCTAACTACATGTGCAAACAAGTATATTACTTCATAGTATATGAGGTATTTTTAAAGAAGTTTCAAGACTGAAGCTGTACTTACTGTACATGAAGCATAATGAAACGTTCAACATGCTTATTCTAGTGAATTTTCTATAAGTTGAAGCTCCTGAAAGTCCTTATTTGATATGGTGTGAAACTGCACCACCATTTCTTTTTTAATGTCTTCATATCTTATTCTTGAGATGATGAATTTTCAGTTGAGTAAGCAAGAAAAACTTGTATGAAGCTAGATCTGGTGAGAATGGTGGGTGTTTCACCAAAAGCATTTTATTAAAAAACATATCAAGACTGGCTTCAGAATTTAAGAAAAAAAGTACTGACTCATCTAAAAAGATGTTTAGACATCATCATTTATATATCATCATGTCATGCCACCAGCATGGATATCCCTGATCCTTGCTCGCCACTTCTCCCTATCATTCAGGGCTACATCCCATATCCTCACATAGCTGCTGTATGTATGTTCGAGCTGGTCATTCTGCTTTTGCTTGGCCATATGCAGGGGTCCATATGAGTACATCACTTATGAGCTCAACCTTGCTTCTCCAGCAGTGTCCTGCATGTCTGGTTCATCTAGCTTGGATAGTTTTCGTGATGGGAGGCAGGTGGCCGTATAGTTGGTGCCTTGTGTGATGTTGCTGCCAGGACTTGTTCAATATTGCTCACAACATTCTTGTGTAATTGCTGTCTAGCTTCTTCTCCAGCCGTTTAGTTAGCATCCAAGTAGTGCATCCATATAGCAGTATCGACACGACTGCTGCCTGGAAGAAACTGCGTTTCATTTTATTGGTCAGGTTTGATTTCCATATGATCGAAAGCCTATCGATTGTTGTCCATGCCTTCGTTAGCCGTGTGTCGATGTCTTTTTCGGTTGATGAGACGCTGCTTCCTAGGTAGGTGAATTTGTCTACCAGTTTCAGAGAGGTTCCGTCTAGTGTGGAAATGTCACCTGTTTGATTATAGCACATATATTCAGTTTTGTGTGCATTGACATGGAGGCCAATGCCTGCGGCAGGTTGTTCCAAACTATGCAGTAGTGTTTCGGCTTGGTTGGGTGTCTTCACCAGTAACGCTATGTCATTGGCGAAGTTGGCATCGGTAATTGTTTTTGCGGGGTACCTTCTGCTTCTTTTCTTTTTCAGCACAAAGCCGTTTTCTCTGATTTTATCAATTGAAGTTCTAAGCACGTAGTCTAGACAGATGATAAAGAGGTATGGGGCTACACACACCAACTCCTCCTCAAGAGCAGGTTATGACACAAGGTCAATTTTTAAGTGGAGTTTAACAGGTTTAAATTCAGAGTTTTCCTTCTAGACTCGTCATACCAAGTTTAAAGAACTCAGTCTGCTCTACTTTTTACTCGTAGCTGGAGAGAGAATAGTTGGATGTATATTTTTCCCAAGGTTTGGATGCACCACATGGATACTAAATAAACGTATGGAGAAAAAGCTTGATAGCAATTACACAAGGATGCTGCGAGCAATATTGAACAAGTCCTGGAGGCAACACCCCACAAAACAGCAGTTATACGCCCACCTACCACTCATCCTGAAAACTATCCATGTTAGACGAACCAGACATGCGGGACACTGCTGGAGAAGTAAGGACAAGTGCATAAGCAACATACTCCTGTGGATCCCTTCACATGGACGAGCAAAGGCAGGACGACCGGCTAGAACCTATATACAACATCTCTGTGCTGATACAGGATGTAGCCTTGAAGACATCCCGGGAGCGATGGATGATAGAGATGAATGGCAAGAGAGGGTCAGGGAGATCTGTGCTGACAGTATGACATAATGATTATTAGTGCTATGTGAAAATGCAAACTGCCTCTTCCAGGACTTGAACTTGGATTGGCCATTTCCAATGATGATAGCCATTGCACCACAAGCATCTCGTTATCATATAAACTGCACAGCTGTTCACACATTTTCATTTAAATTCAAAGAAAAATTAGAAGCTTCAGTCTTGATACCTTGTACATCTGTGAACAGACAATACTGAAGAAGATAATTCATAAAACTAATTTCATTCTGGAATGACTAGTTGGTTGGTTTTATGGCATGTCAGCTATTGTTTGGTTCTTTTTATTACAAAGTCAATTTGACAATTATTCCCTCTAATTATATGTTGAACAAAAATGTATTGTCACAATCATTTTAGACAGGTAAACACTTGATTATCTTAAATTGTTCGATTGGACTCATAGATGCGACTCTAAAACCTGGTCAATGAAACTGGGAGTAATGACAATGAAAGACTTACTCCACATTCCCCAAAGCTTCAGAACTGGAGCCTCACCACTGGATGCAGTTTAGTGTCATACTCAGAATTACTTTTTTGGCTTGGGTGGAGGTAGGCCTTACAACTCAGCAAGGGATGTATTCAATATATTCTTGGCCTCGCTGGAAGAGTGATCATTCTGGTTTAAGATTTTCAATTCATTTTGTTGTTAACTTAAGTTGTGTTATGGTTAATTGGATTGGCTAATAGTATGCCTCTGGCCTTGTGTCAAGCTAAGCTTAGTAAAGGATTGCACAATATTCACTTGCTTAGCAACAGATTTTGTTTTATAATGTTATGTAGCGGTCATATTTTTTATTAGTTTTATAATCAATGTATACATTTTTAAAACAAACAAGGATCTCAAATTTGTGATATGAAAAGGGTTATTATGTCCTGAGGAAAAGTTAAATTGGATCAATATTGAGGTGTGGAGGGAAATGTCTGTAATTTCTACCAATTATTGCAGTAAACTTTATAGAAAATAAAAGATATTGATTCTCCTATTCTGGAAGGAGTGAAGCATTCTAATTAGCATTTCATAGTTAACAGCCATCCATGATGATAATGATGCTTCTATTTAGGAAGGAGTGAAGCATTCTAATTCGAATTTCATAGTTAACAGTGGTCCATGATGATATTGTTGCTTCTATTTAGGAAGAAGTGAAGCATTCTAATTAGAATTTCAGAATTATCTCTGTTATATTGAGACATAGGGTTATCAACAAAAATTATATTATTTATGGACTGTGTGTTTGAGGAGACATTTGTCTAGAATAGATCAAGTAAAAGGTTTCCTTAAAGAATTTTAAAATGATGTGATAAACAATGTTCAAAGACTTTTGAATAATCAAAATAATAAGTAATTAAACAAAGACTAAAAATAAGATCTTTGTTTTCATTTGTTTGTTTATATTTTTCTAATTAGCCTTGTACGCTTTATTTTTATGATATTGATCCGAGGCAACCTACTTGATATTATCATGTTATAATTTTATATTTCTGTGTTTTATTTTTAGTACTCACATGTTCTTATCAAAATGCCTAGGATTATTTATGTATAGATCATTAGTTCTGTGTAGGATTATTGGTGGTGGTGTGTCGTCAAACGTTTCCTGCTGAACTGAAAGCATAAGCTCAATCACATGGGACAGATGAGGATAAGTATTTCTAGGAACTATATTCTTAATGATGGCTGAACTCATTCACATTATACTGTGTGTGTGTGTGTGTGTGTATATATATATATATATATATATATATATATATATATATATATATAAGAGTGGGGTGAAAATTTCAACATGATTGCATCATTTTTTTTTTTTTTTTTTTTTTTTTTTTCAACCAATGAGATCAAAGCACTGCATCAATGATGGAGAAGGTTTGTGGATGGCAAGGGTGGGGGGAGATACTACATTGAAAAAAAGATCTCATTTAGTCACATTCCTGATAGTATTTTGGTTAGCCAATGAACTTTTCATCTGATCCTCGAGTATAATCCGATTTTGTATATCGTGCAACCCCTTAAATTTGATCTCCAAAAGATGATTTCATCATATATTCCATGTAATTATGCAAGTTCCATTTTTAAAAGGCTTGGCTAATGTTTGTAGAAATATATTTTCTCTTCAACCTCCTTGATTTTCTGTAATTTTTTTGAATGACTTTTAACAAAAACACTGTTAATGAGATACTGGTATATTGGCAAAAAAGTAACTTCTCTTAAGCTAAGCAGCAGCAATCAACAAACTATGTTTATGAAAAATAATAAAGACCCCACGAAGCAGCAGCTGTACGGCCACCTACCACCCATCATGAAAACTATCAAAATTAGATGAACCAGACATGCGGTACACTGCTGGAGAAGTAGGGATGAGCTCATAAGTGATGTATTCCTGTGGACCTCTTTATATGGACATGCAAAGGCAGGACGACTAGCTTGAACCTACATACAGCAGCTGTGTACCGATATGGGATGTAGCTCTGAGGATCTGCCTGAAGCAATCAACGATAGGGAGGGGTGGCGAGTGTCAGGGATGTCTGTGCTGATAGTGTGGCATCATGATGTATCTTGTGTATGGTGCACCCCATAGTCTAAAATTTAGGTCTTTTTTTTTTTATACAGTTCTTATGAGTAAGATAGTTTAATTGATTTTAATGGCATTATTTTATGCCTACATATTAGGGAATTGTGTACATTGTACATTTGTATGTACATTTTTTGTGTAGTTCAAGTTTTTTTGCATACAGTTATGATATCAAGTATTCCTATGTTAGATGATTTACAAACAGATCTATTTCACCCATAGATGGGACCCTAACAGCCACTAACACTCTAGGTTAGGGTGAATCTGGGAGTAATAGCAATAAAGGAGTATTCCACAGAGTGTATATCTAATTGTCCTTCATTTAAACAAAGATTTCTCTAAAAAATATTATGAAATTTTTCACTGAATGATTTTAAATTCATGATATAAAAATACAATTGTCACATATCTTTTTTATGTGTAAGTAATTTTATAATGATGGCATCAAACTCCTTTGTCTTTATGGGCTAGGTTGAAGCATAAACTAGATCTCATAAGTTGGATAAGGACAATTATTCCTAAAAATCCTATCTATGTATTGTGTAGGACAAAGAGGTCAGTATATATTATGACATCTTTATTAACAATAAAGAAAGGAAAAAATGTGGGGTGTTAACAGAAATGTGTGGGTGAAACTCATCCACATTAGATATAGAGTCCTTATAAGTAAAACTATTTATTGTGAGAATGGAGATAGAAATTGTTCAAATGTATCTTCAACCTTTAACAGTGAAAGATAAACTATTTTATAACCTCTATGAATATATATTTAACAGAACTGTTGAAATGAATAACTTTTTAAGACCAATTTTTCATCTAAAAAACAAGGGGCTGTTCATTACACTAGATATGTAAGGTAAGAAATTTTGTATCTTGTATATGGTATAAACCCCAAATATTAGGCTAAAATTTAGGTTTGAGGAAAAATGCATGTTATGCAAGTATATTCAGTATCTATATAGTCCTTATAAATAAGATTGATTTCAATTATATTTCATCCTGCTGGGGTTATTCTATGCTTAGTAGTTAGGGAATTGTATACATTGTATGTTTGTATGTACATTTTTGAGTAGTTTAAGTTTTTTGCCTGTGAGTATTCCTATCTTATACAAAATAATTTGCAAAATATCTATTTGATTCATAGATGAGACCCTAATAGGTACTATCACTCCAGGGTAATGGACCTGGAAGTAATAGTAATGAAGGAGTTTATATTTACATTATGTAAACGGTGCTTCTTATTGCCAACTTCTTTGGCAAAATTCATCTTATTTATTTGAATAACTCTTGTTTGTATTTACCCTTTATTTACAATCCTTCTATGTGCAAGATGTGTCACAAGTTTAGTTTTTAAGCAGAGTAAAGTTTTCCTTCTAGACTGGTTGCCTAACCAGAGCTAAAGAACCCAGTTTTCTCTATTTGCCCATTGGATGTTGGTATGAAGTGAAACGCAAACAGCCTTGTCCAGGGTATGAACTTGGGTTGCTGATTGCATTTCTTACTGTTATGCTGCCTGATCAGAGTATAAGGTCTCTCATTCTCCTTTTCATGTGTGTGTGTATATATATATATATATATATATATATATATATATATATATATATAATTTCATTTTCTGTTCTTGTATTATTTTATGAAGTGCTCAATATTGAAAAGAATAGACCTATATTGATAATTATGATTAATAATTCATAATCAATTTTTTTTAAAAATTAAGATAAACACATTGACACAAGGCTTATGCTCAAACAAGACAAACAACCACAGTCTTTCGCATGTCAAACACTACACTGATTAACATTTTCTTATAGAATTCAGAGATTCAGTTCTCATTAGTCAATATTTTTTCAATACAATCTGAAGGAAATAGTTGACATTTTGTCTTAAGAGAAATACAATTATAGCTAAAATTTTAAATGTAAACCTGATCAGTACCATATGAAGTAATTATTAGAAAATCCCAGAGGGTTATGATATGGTATAAAATGAAATATTAAAAAACAAAAAACCCTAAAAAATGTAAGTATACACTGGCAATGTATGCAATTCTCTAAACTTGCTATTAAAAATCCATTTTATAAAAACATTGATTATAATTAAATAAATTTAAAAAAAATTGGTTTTAGCTGATTATTAATTATATTCAGTATGGTCAAATCCTTTTAACAAATACTGTTTTTATGTACAATTTTGCAACATTTAATTGGTGGAGATAATATTATTGATATGAGTGTTGAATGTTTGAAATTATTACTGTCTTGGCTCTAGGGATACAATTTTAAACTTTGTTTTTTTTTTTTGTTTTTTGTCTTCTTCACTAATCATTTTGCTATAACCTGAGCAGACGCGTCTACATGAAAACAGCCAATAGGTTTGTACTTGTATTGCTCTATTCAAAACTGGTACAATTGGTATTTAAAAGCTTTCATTTGAATACAAAATTCAGCTGTTTTGTTGGTCATGTAATCTGTTGATTTGTTTGGCTTAACAATGGGTAATCACTATACAAATTAGTTGTCCTGGGTGATAGGTAAGTGTTTGCAAATGGAGGCTAGAGATTTTTAGATGTACAGTGCAGTTTTCAATCAACTTAAAGGTCACTACAAGAGGGTTTTAAATACTAATTTAGAAAGAAAAATTGATTCATGATTTTAAAATTATGTTTGTAAATGTACCTAAATGTTTGTGTGTGTGTGTGTGTGTGTATATATATATATATATATATATATATATATATATATATATATATAATTTCCTTCAAATAAGAACACCATAGCAATTTTCTGTGAAAAGTTAATTTTCTTCCAAACTAAAAATAGCATTTTTTTATTTCTAGTGTGACATTATGCAATGAAAGCAGATATTAGGTATTATTTATCACCAAACTCCACAACATTAAAACTCTGTAGTTATATGAACTCCTTATCCCTCTGGATATGGGTTAAATAGTATTAGTTTTTCTACAAATGTAGCTTTGCAATTAAATAACCCACAAAAGGTTGATATGCCATTAAACAAGAAAAACCCCAAATCAAACCAAACTATAGCTAATAGAGTTGGGCGGTCTTGCAATGTTTTGGTATCAGTTTCTGTTTTTCCCTTTATACCGCAGTTTCTGATTCGGTTTTTAATTTAGTATTTCTGCTTTCTAAGGAAGCCATCCATTTTCTTGTGTAATAATAGCACTTTCAGTCGATATCTGATTTCATTTGAGAATGACAAATTTGCAACTTTGGCCATTTAACTCTCAATTTCTCCTGTATTTCTGGTTCAGCCTTAAAAATATTCATATGGCTGTTAAAAAAAATAAAATTATTTTTCTAAATATGTAAGTGGGATGTGCTTTTACCCATTGAATGATTTTTACTAGGAGTTAAAATGGTATTTCGCTTTGAATTGCTCAAAACGCTGAAAAGAATTATAACTTTTATAATAAAAGGAATCTATTCTATTTTTGTGCAAACAAAAGATATGTTTCAAATATAAAACCAGGTTAAAAAAAATGTTCTCTTTAATTTCAGAATTCTCCTGAACATGTGGAGCTGACAGAGAGGTTGTGCAAAACTCTCTACTATGGATATAATACGCCACCAGATTATCCATCTCTCCCTCTTTCAGGTAATCTCTCTGCTAGAATTTTACCATCTCTCCCTCATTCTGGTTTTCACTTGCTTTGTCTCATTCATTCACTTCTGTCTTTTCTTGCTGTCTCTCATTTATTTACTTTCAACTCCTCTCTCATTTATCCACACTTCGTTTTATTTATTTTAATTTTTTTTATTCTATTCACCCTTGCCTTGATTTCTCTCTCTCATTCACCTTCGCTTTCTTGTTCTCATTTGTTCACTCTTGCTTTTTCTCTCTCTCTCATTTACCCTTTTTTATTCTCACCTTTTCTCTCTCTCTCATTTGTTCCCTCTTGTTTTCTCTCTCTCTTGCATTTGTTCCCTCTTGCTTTCTCTCTCTCTCTCTTGCATTTGTTCCCTCTTGCTTTCTCTCTCTCTCTTGCATTTGTTCCCTCTTGCTTTCTCTCTCTCTCTTGCATTTGTTCCCTCTTGCTTTCTCTCTCTCTCTTGCATTTGTTCCCTCTTGCTTTCTCTCTCTCTCTTGCATTTGTTCCCTCTTGCTTTCTCTCTCTCTCTTGCATTTGTTCCCTCTTGCTTTCTCTCTCTCTCTTGCATTTGTTCCCTCTTGCTTTCTCTCTCTCTCTTGCATTTGTTCCCTCTTGCTTTCTCTCTCTCTCTATCGCATTTGTTCCCTCTCGCGCTCTCTCTCTCTCTCTCTTGCATTTGTTCCCTCTTGGTTTCTCTCTCTCTCTCGCATTTGTTCCCTCTTGCTCTCTCTCTCTCGTATTTGTTCCCTCTTGCTTTCTCTCTCTCGCATTTGTTCCCTCTTGCTTTCTCTCTCTCTCTCTCTCGCATTTGTTCCCTCTTGCTTTCTCTCTCTCTCTCTCTCTCTCGCATTTGTTCCCTCTTGCTTTCTCTCTCGCATTTGTTCCCTCTCGCTTTCTCTCTTTCTCTCTCTCTCTCGCATTTGTTCACTCTTGTTTACTCTTTCTCTCTCATTTGTTCACTCTTGCTTTCCTCTCTCTCTCTTCTTTCTCATTTGTTCACTCTTGCTTTCTCTCTCCCTCTCATTCTTCAACCTTGCTTTCTCTTTTTCATTCGTTCACTTTCTCCTGTTCTCTTTTTCATCCACTCTGGCATTCCCTTATTTGTTCATTTTCATTCATTCATTTACTCTCCCTTTTCTGCATTCTTTCATGCTCACTCTCTTTCATTCACTTTCACTTTTTGTTCAGTTTTGCTTCTTCTCTCTCTCTCCCTCTCATTTGTCCAGTCTTGACTTTTTTACTCTCTCTCATTTGTTCATTCTCACTTTCTCTCTGTCTTTGTCTCTTGTTCACTCTCACCTCTCTCTCTCTTTTTGTTCTCACTTGTTCTATCTCTTCCTCTCTTTTGTTCCCACTTGCCTTCTCTCTCTCTCTCTCTCTCTCTCTCTCATTCTCTCACACATACTTTCTATAAAAGGACCTAAATATATTCTTTTAGTTAGGTTCAGTTAGTTTAATATCACATTTGTCTGTTTTTATTGCAAATTTTTTTCCAGTCTTACTGATTTAAAAAAAAACAAAACAAAAAAACAGTTCAAGTGTAAAATATATCGTTTATTTCTCCCTCATATTCAGTTTACCTTGAAATATTCTAGTTGCAGTATGGTAATTTTACTTGAAACTTTTTAATGAGATCAAGACTGTAAAAAGTGCTTCAAAGAGGTGCAGGATGACAGCAGAAGAACAAGTAATGCTTTGTGGAAAGGCATAGATCTACTTCTTCCTGTATTGTCTTATCACTGGCATGCCATAGGGAAAAGAGTGTGAAGATACTTGAGCAAACCACTTTCCCATAACTATCACCTACCCTTTCAGTAGCAACAAAATGCTATTATCCCCTGTCAGCCAACATTGACATGATTCAGTTAAGAGGTCTAATCAGTGAACTCTTAGATAAACCCCTTTCCCTATATCTACTCAGCAAAATGATAATTACCCCCAGAGTTTTTCTTGACAAGTGGTAATAAAAAGAGAACGTACACCATTGGTGGGATCAAATAGTTATCAGTGTTGCTCAGATATGGCATATTAACTATGAAATGCTAATTAGAATCTTTCACTCTTTCCTAAATAGAAGCATCAATATCATCATGGACAGCTGTTAAATAAGAAAAGTTAAGAATCCTTTACTCTTTCCTAAGTAGAAGCATCAGTGTCATCATGGACAGCCGTTAACTATGAAATGCTTATTAGAATACTTTACTCCTTCCTAAATAGAAGCCTCAATACCATCATGGACCACTGTTATAAAATCCTAATTTAGAATCCTTAACTCTTTCCTAAATAGAAGCATCAGTATCATTATGGATGATTTACAATGGAAACAACAGGTTCATAGGTCATCCAGTTTTCTCTTCAAAATTTGAATAATCCATGGAAAATGTAAACACCAAGTGTACTCATGGAGTTTCTCAAATATATTGGTTATTAGCTGTATTTATTGAGCTGAAGCATCCCCACTTCTCTTATAGGTGTTAATAACATTTCTTATGTTACATAATTTAATGACTCAGATGAACAGTCAGGTGACTTATCTGATCAATTCAGTCTCTCTTATTTGGCTGTCTGCGCAGAGACTGTCCTTGACCCACAGGAAGTGCCCATTAGTGTAAAGAGGAGTGTGTTGGGAAAAATAAAATAAATACTTTTTACTTAACTTACTGAAGTGTGTGCATGTGTGAGAAAGAGGGTGACTGATTCATTGTATGTGGGTTGTGGCTGTAAGTATTAATTAAGTAATTTTCCTCTTGCTTCTATATAAGTGTATTTTATATTATGAAAACTTTGGTATGCATTCAAGGAATTTGTGTTTATGCTTATATAGTTATTTACTGGGCTTAAAGCTAGTCTGGCACGAGGTCAGTGCAATGAAGCATTAAAATAAGTTTGAAACTGAGTGCATTATCTAACTTTGTCTACAATAGGTCCCATGTTAATTTATTTGCTAAACTTAGTTTAGTCTGGTATAAAGTTACGGCAGTGTAGTACCATATATACTCTCATATTATGCAACTTTTTGAGACCTAAATTTTAGCCTAGGTTGCACCATACATGAGAAATAAACTAGGCCTAGCCTTGGCCAACTATTTACATGCACTAAGATTGTATATCTCATATGGTGTGACCCCCTTGTATTTAGCTAAAATCTAGGTCTCAGAAAGTTGCATGATATGAGAGTATATATGGTACTAGTAAAGATTTATTTTGATATACTAACAAATAGGTCTGGGAAAGTAGTTAGCTTACCATAGCAAGTTCCTGTTTATTGTTGACTTACTGTATATATATATATATATATATATATATATATATACTTGGTATTTACTCTTGCATATACTTATATACAAGCAATTATTATATATTTACTCACCTCCTCTGCTATGAGTAGTATATGACACAAGGGCAATTTTTGAGTGGAATAAAACTGGTTTAGATTCAGATTTTTTTCTTCTCCCAAACTGAATGCCATACCATGGTTAAAAAACCTGGTTTGCGCTACTATTTCCTCATAGGTGGGAGGAGAAGAACAGATAAGAGCGTTAGTACAAAGAAAGACACAAACAGCTTTGTCCAGTATTTGAACTCAGATTGCCAATTGTATTTCCTATGATGGTGGCCATATCAAGTATATATATTTATTGAGGAGGTGCTTTTGGTGTAATGGTTATCATCATAGAAAATAAACATGGCAACCTGAGTTCAAGCCCTGGACAAGGTTATTTGCATTTCACATTGTGAACAGACTTTACATACACAACAATATAGCATATGCATATTTATATACAAGGTGTCACAGAAATACCTCCCACATTTTAAAGTGCCACTTGTGTGGTGCAAATGAATTTAGGCAAATGTTGGCTCTTGGGAAAAGTATTAATTCAACTCTTCTCCAGCCCAGTTGGCTTGGGCTGCAAAATATGCTGACTGTATCTCTGCAGAGAGGTAAACTCTCCAATGAGTGTCCTGGATATCACATTAAACCATCTGATGATGAGGCTCCATTCCTGGAGCTTTAGGGAAAGTGAAATACACCTATATTGCCTTTAATCCTAGGTCCTCTCTGACCTGAATTGGTAGTACCTCATAGGGTTCTATCTGTGAGTCAAATGGAACTGTTTGATCATTTAACTGTGTACAAACAAATGACTGTTAAATTGAACTTATTAGTATTACATAGCAATACTTGGAACCATTTAACTGTGCAAATGAATAAATAATGTTGAATAGAATTACTTGTGTTAGTAATACTTTAAAAATTATTACCTAGAGAGTATTCATTTACAAATTATCATCATCATCATCATATCGTGCTGGCAGCACGGATATCCCTGACCCTCTCTCGCCACTCCTCCCTATCGTTCATCGCCCTAGGTAGGTCTTCAGGACAACAACCTGTATCCTCACATAGCTGCTGAATGTACGTTCGTGCTGGTCGTCCTGCTTTTGCGCGGCCGTGTGTGGGGATCCATAAGAGTACATCTCTTATGAGTTCATCTCTGCTTCTCCAGCAATGTCCTGCATGTCTGGTTCGCCTAACTTGAATAGATTTCGTGATAGGGGGCAGGTGGCCGTACAGTTGGTGTCTTGTGGGGTGTTGCTGCCAGGACTTGTTGAGGATTGCACGCAGCATTCTTGTGTAATTGCCATCTAGTTTCTTCTCCAGCCGTTTTGTTAGCGTCCATGTAGTGCATCCATATAGCAGTATCGATGTGACCGCTGCCTGGAAGAAACTGCGTTTCATTTTATCGGTTAGGTCTGATTTCCATATAGTCGATAGCCTATTGATAGCTGTCCATGCTTTCGTTAACCTCGTTTCGATGTCCTTTTCGGTTGATTCGACGCTGCTTCCTAGGTACGTGAATTTGTCTACTAGTTTAAGAGGGGTTCCTTCTAGAGTGGAGATGTCCCCCGTTTGGTTATAGCGCATATATTCCGTTTTGTGTGCATTAACATGGAGGCCTATGCTTGCTGCTGCTCGTTCCAGGCTATGCAGAAGTGTTTCGGCTTGGTCAGGTGTATTTGCCAGTATCGCTATGTCATCGGCGTAGTCGGCGTCGGTAATTGTTGTTGCGGGATATCTTCTGCTTCTTTTCTTCGTCAGTTCGAAGCCATTCTCTTTGATTTTGTCAATCGATGTTCTAAGTACGTAGTCTAGACAAATGATAAAGAGATACGGAGCCAGCGTGTCCCCTTGTAGTACTCCTGCTACAATGTCGAAGTATTCTGTGTCTCCATCTGGTGATCGTACTTTTACTTTAGTGTTTCTATAGAGAATCGTTATTGCCGCTACGGTTTCTTTAGGTATGCCGTACGCTAGTAGGATTTGTTCCATCTTTCCTCTGTGAATGGAGTCGAAAGCCTTGGTAAAGTCGACAAATATTAATGTCGCTTGTAGGTTCTTTGCCCGTACACCCTCAAGGATTCTGCGGATGGTTAGTATTTGTGAGGTCGTAGATCTATTTCTTCGGAAGCCATTTTGGTTTTTTCTAAGTATGTTGTCGATTTTGGGTTCTATGCGGTTTCGTAGTAGGGCATTGTAGATTTTGGCAGCTATGGATGTAAGTGTTATGCCTCGGTAGTTTTTGGCTAATCCGAGGTCCCCCTTTTTAGGGAAGGGGAGTATGCATCCCTTCGTCCATCTATCTATCGGATTTTGATTGTATACTGCGTTGCAGTGTCGGAGCAGTATGTCGTCGAATTGTCTGGTCTTCCATACTTCCGGGGGAATTTCGTCCAGTCCTGCAGCTTTCCTATTTTTAATTTTTCTGAGAACCGAGTCGAGTTCTCCTTGTGTGAACGGTCCAAGTTTAATGTCTAATTGTTTGCTAATTATTCTGGTGATTGGTTCATGCGTTATTTTTGGTGGGTTTCCAAGTAAGTTTTCGAAGTGCTGTTTCCACAGTTTTATTCTTTCTTGTTGGTTTGCTGCTTTAAGTTTTGCTTTGGCTGTGTTCTTTCTTCTGCTCACTTCGTTTATTGTTTGCCAGGCAATTCTAGATTGTCTATCTTCTACCGAGTCTCTGATCTTATCTATCTGATTTTGAATGTATTCTGTCTGTTCCTTTATATATATGCCTGCTAATTGATATTGTGCCGTTTTTAGTTTTAAGGCATTTGTGTTTGTTGGGGTTTTTCGATAGTTTTTGGAGGCTGTTTTCACTAGTGCACGTTTTTCTCTCACCGCTAAGGTTTCCCATGGGACTCTATATTTAGTTTTAATTTTTGTTGGAATGTATTTTGCTGCTGCCTCAAGGTGTGCATTGACGAAATTTTCGTATTCGTCGTTTGGTGTACTTTTTTCCGTCTTTTCTTGTAGTGTTTCGAATCTGTTTCTCAATTCTAATACGTATTTATCTCTGACATCTTTGTTGTTTAATAGGGCCCAGTCATAGTGTTTGGTGGTCGCTGTTCGTTTGTCGTTTTTTCGTAGGCTTAACCGTATTTTCGCTGTGACTATTCGGTGATCGGTGGACACACCCTCAAAAGAGGAGTATGCCTCGCAATTCAATGCACTATTCTTCCATTTCTTGTTTATAAGGACGTAGTCTATCTGAGCTTTAGTATTGTTTGCGTACGTGTATGTCCATAGTTTGCCCTCTCTTTTTTGGTAGTTTGTATTGAGGCATGCTAATCTATTTTCTATCATGAAATCTGTTAGATGTTGTCCATTTCTATTTGACGTGTTGTGGAGGCTGTATTTGTTGTTTCCGTTTTTCCCGATTTGTGCATTCATGTCTCCGCCAATGACTAACATGTTGTGTTTCGGGATGCTACGCACTAATGAGGATAACTCATCGTAGAAGGTGACTATTTCATTTTCTTCACTAACATTGGTGGGGCTGTAGCATGAGATGATTGTTGCTCTGGGGTTTCCGTTAAATGTAGCTACCATCATTCTAGGTTGTATTTTCTCTATGCTATTAAGCGTTTTTAGTGCTCTAGGTCCTATAAGCAATCCTACCCCTCCCACTGCGGCGTTGACAGAGTTTTTCCATGCGGATACAGTGGCGAGCGACCATCCATTGCTAGTTTCGTGATATTTGATATCTTCTGTGTGTGTGTATCTGTGTTCTTGTATGCATATTATGTCTATTTTATGTTCTTCGGCCGATGCGATTAGCTCTGGGAGTTGTCCTATTCTATTTAAGGTTCTTACGTTAAATGTGGCTATTTGTAGTGTTTGCTTGCATTTTAGTAGTTTTGATTGTTTGAGCTCTGTAGCTGATTTTTCGAACACCGAGGCCAGGGCTCCAACCTCAGCAGGACGCGCCCCTTTTTTACCCGCGCGAAGAGCGATGCGGTTTGTGTAAGTGGTTTGAGTGTGGGTCATGGTTATCTTTCGATGGCTGTTTTATTCTCTTCTATAGAAGCCACTCTTATAGAGGAGCAGCAGTAGTTCCCCGATCGAACTGTCGATCCTGAGCGAAAAGTCGTCAGACTCACGTCCAGGACCCATTTGGGTATTGACTTTGGTCGTCCATTGGTTTATTCAAATACCTTAACGTACATCATGCTGCTTCCCATGTGTACATAATAAAATAAATAAAAATTAAAAAAAAAAAAATAATAAAATAAAAAAAAATAAAAATAAAATAAAATTAAAAAAAAAAAAAAAATAAATAAATAAATAAATAAAAATAAAAAATAAATAAAAAGGGGGGGGAATTTGTTTTAAGTTTTAACTTAGTTAAAGTCCAACATTAAGGTACTTTCTTATGACTTTCACTAATACTGACTTATATTTTTTTGCTGTATTGGGACTTTTCCAAGGGTTTTTCATTTTTTTTTTTTTTTTTTTTTTTTTTTTTTCCATCCTACAGTTGGGGACCTAGCAGTCTTCAGGAATTAGAGCTCTGTGGTAGCATTAGGCGTTCTAGGCTTTTTCTTCTAAACTACTGTTAGGGCTTTCTTTACGAATTTTTAAATTATTCGATAGAAGATATTTAAAAACATTCTGCCTTGTTCGCTGACATGTGGATAGGCTTAATATCAAATTGGCTTTACAGTAGAGTAAGCGTGCCTTTACATTTAAAACGCATAGTTTAAGCATTATTTTACAAACAAAATACAGCATAACATTTTGTAAAATTCAGCATTTTAAATTGGAATTAAAGACATACTGACCCATATTGACATATTTCTTCCACTTGGCTCCTGAGTTCAAATGCTCTTCTTCGTTTGGACTTTTATTTACTACTGATATTTTAGGTAGCTTTGGGGGCGGTCTAGTGGGGTGAAGGGGACAATTCGTTTTTTTTTTTTTTTTTTTTTTTTTTTTTTCCCTTTCTGAGGGGGGGGGGGCTGTAGTAGCATTCTAGGCTTTTTCTTCTAAACTACTGTTAGGGCTTTCTTTACGAATTTTTAAATTATTCGATAGAAGATATTTAAAAACATTCTGCCTTGTTCGCTGACATGTGGATAGGCTTAATATCAAATTGGCTTTACAGTAGAGTAAGCGTGCCTTTACTTTTAAAACGCATAGTTTAAGCATTATTTTACAAACAAAATACAGCATAACATTTTGTAAAATTCAGCATTTTAAATTGGAATTAAAGACATACTGACCAATATTGACATATTTCTTCCACTTGGCTCCTGAGTTCAAATGCTCTTCTTCGTTTGGACTTTTATTTACTACTGATATTTTAGGTAGCTTTGGGGGCGGTCTAGTGGGGTGAAGGGGACAATTCGTTTTTGTTTTTTTTTTTTTTTTTTTTTTTTTTCCTTTCTGAGGGGGGGGGGGGGCTGTAGTAGCATTCTAGGCTTTTTCTTCTAAACTACTGTTAGGGCTTTCTTTACGAATTTTTAAATTATTCGATAGAAGATATTTAAAAAAAACATTCTGCCTTGTTCGCTGACATGTGGATAGGCTTAATATCAAATTGGCTTTACAGTAGAGTAAGCGTGCCTTTACATTTAAAACGCATAGTTTAAGCATTATTTTACAAACAAAATACAGCATAACATTTTGTAAAATTCAGCATTTTAAATTGGAATTAAAGACATACTGACCAATATTGACATATTTCTTCCACTTGGCTCCTGAGTTCAAATGCTCTTCTTCGTTTGGACTTTTATTTACTACTGATATTTTAGGTAGCTTTGGGGGCGGTCTAGTGGGGTGAAGGGGACAATTCGTTTTTGTTTTTTTTTTTTTTGTTTTTTTTTTTCCTTTCTGAGGGGGGGGGGCTGTAGTAGCATTCTAGGCTTTTTCTTCTAAACTACTGTTAGGGCTTTCTTTACGAATTTTTAAATTATTCGATAGAAGATATTTAAAAACATTCTGCCTTGTTCGCTGACATGTGGATAGGCTTAATATCAAATTGGCTTTACAGTAGAGTAAGCGTGCCTTTACATTTAAAACGCATAGTTTAAGCATTATTTTACAAACAAAATACAGCATAACATTTTGTAAAATTCAGCATTTTAAATTGGAATTAAAGACATACTGACCAATATTGACATATTTCTTCCACTTGGCTCCTGAGTTCAAATGCTCTTCTTCGTTTGGACTTTTATTTACAAATTATACATATTTAATATATATGTATAAACATGATTTGGTATTAAATAATCTATTGGGGCTGATGTGCTGTAAAACACAATCAACCAACTCTTCTTCCTGCAGCTATAAGGAATAGTAAGGCAGACCTGGGTTTTTAACCTTGGTATTGAAAACTGTTTTGTGGAAAACTGAATTTAAACCTGTTAAACTTTCCTTAAAATATTGATGTATCACAAATGTATTTTTAAGATTGGTGAATCTGTAATTGGTACAAAAAAGATGTTTTTTCATACTCATTTCCTGTTATGTTGGAATGATGCTATTTCAGATAGAAAATCAATTTTACTATGGGTTGAAAATTCTATCTGGAACAACATTATTCTAATGTAACATGAATTGAGCATGAAAAGCTTTGTGTTGCAATTAGATTCACCTGTCTTCAAAAATGTTTCAACAGCAAACGCACAATGTGCTCCAGTCTAAACCATGATCATAACTGAAAAAAAAATAGCAAAACATTAACTAGATTGAGCTACCATTACCATTTGCCTAAATTCATTTGCACCACACAAGTGGCACTTTAAAATGTGGGAGGTATTTCTGTGACACCTTGTATATAAATATGCATACTCCAGCAGAGATACCTGGTATTGATTGCTCAGGGTAAAATGACTTTATATGACAATACTAAGAACCCAAATAAAATTTGATAAAATTAAACTTCATACAAATGTGGAGATTTTTTCTATTTCAAACATGAGAGAAAGTAAAGGTTGATTATTTTTTTTACATCACATGTAATGCTATATTGTTTTGTATGTAAAGTCTGTTCCCTTAAAAATTTTGCAATATTTAAACCTTGAGAATTCATATTCTTTTTTTAGTCTCCTCCTTTTGGGGATGTCGAATGAATACTTCATATAGTCTATATTTTAATTCTATGTCTGGTGAGTTTTCATGCCAAAATTAGGTCTGCAACCTTCGTCATTTTATCAGTTTTTGAAAAATACATAAATAGACAAATCATTTAAAAACATTTGAGAAAGTGCTCAAATTCTGGCCAGCAGAGCAATATAAAACTCAAAAGAAACTTAATCTCTTTTCTTTTATGTTGGCTTCATTTCATGTATTAAAAATATAATCAACAGCAAGTTTCAACTGATGATTGTATTTTTAAGTTTTCGTGCACAAAACTTAAAGTAATGAAGCTGACATAAAGAGGTGAAATATCAGTGTGTATGGATGTGTGAGTGAGTTCAAGTCTCATTGAGTACCCCATTCATATGGCCTTGTGCTACATATGTTCTCTGACAAAAGCAACAAGCTGGAAACATGTATGTAAGAATGAAATAAATAAATAAATAAATCTTTAAAATATACAAATCTCTTTGGACCTATTTATTTTAAAATGTTTTTTTCTCTCTTTGGATCTACAACGGAAAAAAAATTGTGTGTGTGTTTTTGCATTTCACATAGCGCTAATACCCTTTGGAAAGGTATGAATCTAATTATTCTCTCTCCAGCTTTGGGTAAATACTAGGGCTGACTGAGTTCTTTAGCCTTTGTTAGGCAACCAGTTAAGAAGAAGGAAAACTGAATTCAAACCTGAGGAAACTCCTTAAAAATTCACCTTATGTCACATCCTGCTTGTGTGGAGTGGTTGGTTATATATAACAATACAGTCTGGTCATTATATGATACATATTGTGATACCTGTAATAGAAAAAAGCACAGATTCTATTTATACAGTATATCTTTATCATAGTAAAAACATAGAAATAAAAAAATATACATATTTTTGTGTGCTGAGGAGAAAATATGATTTAGAAAAAAAAATTATGTTTAGATGACGCTTTATGTCCCAGTCTAGTTTTAATCTATCCATTCTATAATAATGGCTATAAACTGTAACAACATATAAAATTTCTTTCTAGAACATTATGGGTTCTTTTGAAAGACATTAATTATTCTCACTATTGTTGCACCTTTTCCCAAACTGTAAATATTTATTTAAAAAATTAAGTACACTATGCTTAATTAAAAGTTGTTCTCTTTAACATGTCACTCATTTAAACTCATTTTCTAAAAAGAGCAATAAAAAGAGGAAATAATAATTAGGAAAAATTTGATTATGTTAAAATTAAGGAAATGTCAATAATTGAGTTACTGAAGTTTAATTTTTACTGTCTCTCGTTTTCATTTCCCTCTTGTACTTCACATCCAAACTAATTCTAAACAGCAGATTTATATCAGATGGCCTTTCTAAAATTATAGATTTTGAATCTGCCTCTGCCATATTTTTGCCCATTTGAAATTAAGTTATGTATTAAGCTGCTTTTGGTTGGACAAGAAGTCACTATTGAATCAAATTGACAAAAACAAGGAAAAAAATGGCCAAACAAAAAAGTTTTCATAAAGAAAACATTAAAGAAAAAACAAAAAAACTTCAAGGTCTTCTTCTTCTTCTTTTTTTTTTTTTTTTTTCTTTCTTTTTCCTTCTAACAAATTTTAATGTATTTATTTTAAATAAACACAAATAGAAGTTAAAAATCTTGAAATGGTAGCTATAATATAAGACTAAGATGAAGAAAAAAATTAACATGTGAAAAAAATTAATGTCTGGCTAGTGGTATTAACAGTTAGTCAGGTGGGAAAGGGTTATATGCTTACCTTGTAATGTCTGTTTTTTTATCATTAACTGAAAGTGTGAATTACTAATCTTTACTAATTTTTATAATCAGTGCTTTTGTGCTAGAAGTGCCTCATGACCACTGACATGTGAATTGTACTTCTTACTTCAATTGTTATAAAGTTCATTGAACCAGTACAGGTTGCAAAAAGGACACTAATTTTGTATTTTAAAACTCAATTGATATGAATGATGTTTTTCTTAAGTTGGCATTTGTATTTCAATTTTTTCTACTTTTTCTTCATGGATTAAGAATATTGTATTTTTTTCATTTATCAAATTGGCAATGTTTCATATTTTTTCATCTAACAGGATTATTATCATCAGTGAAAAAATTGCTATACATTGGTGCATCAATGAATCATTACATTCTTAATATATATCATTTCTTTTTCTAAAATTTTTTTGGGAAGGTAATTTCATCATGTGTATATATATATATATATATATATATATATATATATATATGTGTGTGTGTGGTCAACTTTCTTTAATGGCCAGTCATCTGGGGCAGTAGAATACACTGACTGCATCTCTGTATAGGGGTGAGACTCCAGTCCTGGAGCTTTGGGGAATGTGGAGTACCCTTTCTTTGCCATTACTCCCAGGCCCACTCTGATCCGGAATGGTAGTACTTGATAGAGTCCCATTTATGGGTCAAATAGAACTGTTTGACCACTTAACTATGTGCAAACCAATGACATTTTAAATTGTTAGTGTCACTTTAAATCATTTAACTATTTGCAAGCAAATGATTAATAGTAAATAGAATTATTCATGTTTGATAGGAATGCTTGAAACTATTTAACTTTGTGCCAAAGATGATTGATAGAATTATTATTGTTGGAAAATCTTGAAACTATCTAACTGGGTGCAAAAAAATGAGCTCCAGCTCATTTAAAAAGATTATCTACAACTTGTGTATTTGCAAATCATATATTTGATATATATGTATAAACAGGATTTGACATTAAGTAACCTACAAGGTTTGATATGCCATAAAACTCAACCAATCAAATGTATGTGTATATTTAACATAGTTGCAGTTTAATGTTTTATAAACCAAGATAACTTTTGCTTCATTTCAGAAATTGCTGTTAAGTTTTTCCAAGATGCAGCCCCAAGGTCTTTGGGTAAAGTGGATATGTATCTGGCTTCCTCCATGACTAAGTGAGTATATATATTTTTAAAAAGATAAATTCTCATCTCTTTTTTTTCTTTGCTTGATGTATTTAATTTACTCTCCTGTATTGCCATACACTAAAAAAGGCAAGGAGCAGATACACAGCAGAAACTATAACAGATGCAGACTATACAGATGAAACAGCGCTTCTTGCAAATACATCTATCCAAGCCGAATCCCTGCTACATAGTCTATAGCAGGCGGCATTGGCCTCCATGTGAATGTAGACAAAACAGAGTATATGTGTTTTAATTGAAAAAAATGAGATATCTCCACACTAAATGGTGATTTTCTGAAATCAGTGAACAAGTTCATGTACCTTGGAATCAGTGTCTAATCTACTGAAAATGACATCAATATGCAACTAGTAAAGGCATGGACTGCTATCCATAGGTTATCGATCATATGAAAGTCAGATTTATCTAATATGATAAAACGCAATTTCTTCCAAGCAGTGGTTGTGTCAATTCTACAATATGGATGCACCACATGGACGCTGACAAAACGTATAGAGAAAAAGCATACTCAGGAATTGCACAAGAGTGCTATAGCTACATCCTGGTGACAATATCCTACAAAACAGCAACTGTACACCCACCTATCTCCCATTTCTAAAACCATCCAAATAAGACAGACAAGACATGCAGGACACTGCTGGAGAAGTTAGGACAAAGTCATAAGTGACGTTCTATCAACCCTTTCATACAGACATGCAAGTGTTGGCTGACCAACAAGAAATTATCTACAACAGCTCTGTAGGGACACGGGATCTAGGTTAGAAGACCTGCTGGAAGCAATGGATGATAGACAAATGGCAAGAGAGAGTCAGGAAAATCTATGCTAGCAGCACAACATAATGATGAGAATCCTTTTTTTCTTCTTTTTTTTTTATAAACAGTTTTGTCAGTGTCTGTAGTTTTAATTTATAAGGTCTGATGTGAATTAGTTTGTATGAGGTGTTGAATTCAATTAAACCATCTTAGATTCATTATGATTGTTAAAAGAATGAAATAAAGAAAAGGGCTTGATATCAACCCATCTAGGGTTATTTTATGCCTAGAGGTAAGGGAATTGTATTCATTGTATGTTTATATTTGCATCTTTTTTTTGTGTTGTTAAAGAAGTTTTAGGGTTTTTTTGTTTTTTTTGTACATGGTCCTATCAAATATGAATAATTTTTTAACATACCTATTTGAGCCATACATGTGAGACCTTATCAGGTACTACCACTCTGGGTCCGAGTAGACCTTGGAATAATGGCAATGAAAGAATACCCCACACTCTCTAAATATCCAGAACAGGAACAGGAACCTTGCCATCAAACAGGAACAGGAACCTTGCCATCAAATGTATGTGGTTATCATACCCTGGACACTCTTTTTTGAGGAGGTATTACTCCTCTGCAGGAAATGCAATCATTATAATGAAGATTGAAGAGTTAAATCACTTATTTTACTAATAATTATTAGTAAAATAAGTGATTTAACTCTAAAGGGGTTCTCTTCAGAAATTTTTGAGAAAATTATTTTTCCAACTGAGTTTATTTTCTGACCAGAGGAAAATCATTTATCATTTGGGTCCCTGCTATCAATTCAATGCACATTCTTAATCAGATATTTGTTTCTAAAGTTCCTTTTCTAAATAAATTTACAGAAGCCTATTTATTTTTTCCAGAATACCAAAAAATCTGGATTCATCACTTCAGTTAATCCATGAAAAATAAACTAAACTGAGATAAAACTTATTCTATTTGATAGCCAAACTTTCTGGCTTTATTGAACATGCCTCAAATGAGTTCCACAGGAAGAGATCATGCTAAATGACAGGTCTCTCACTAATTGCAAATAGATTCCTTTGATATGGAGTAATTCTTGTTGTTGATTCCAGAATTTGTTCCTCTACCTATGTTGAAAAAATCTTGATAATCAATTATAATGAAATTATTTTAATTAATCTAAGGTATGTTTCAAGAAGCCAGAAAGTTTAGCTTTTAAATAAAATAGGTCTTGTCTCAGTTTATTTTTCATAGATTAAAAGTAATGAAAGAAACGTTTTCTATAAGTGGTGAGTCCATATTTTTTGCTAGGAGTGTGTATCTGTTGCACCATATTAATAGAACTGCAGGAATTCATAGCCTTAAGACATTTTAGCTATCACACATTGATTTATTTAATCTTTAGGACCCTGAATCTCCAATGACTGTAGTCCTCTCCATTTTGGGCTTCTGGCTTGAAAAATAACTGAAAATGGGAAATGTAATCTATTTTCTTTTTCAGTTTATTAAATAATAGGTTACAACATTCTTTATACAATTTAAAGTATATCAAATTTATAAATCTTATGTCAATGATTTTTTATGAAATATAACATTACATTTTATTAGCAATAATGATATAAAAATTAGGAAACTACTGTCAAAATTCTGGGCATCTGGGTTTATTTACTTGTAGTTAGTGGCATAAATACTGGCTACTCACCTTCAAAGGGCTAAGACCACTTAAAAAAAATTAAAAAAAAATGAAACTTTTGCTACTTGGGCCTCTTGTTTTGGTCCCCAGGCACTGCCTCATTATCTAACTGGTCCTTTTCTTTCTAAATAATTTGAACTAAAATCACCTTTTTGTTTAAAACTATTTACAGTACAGATATTACGAGGTCAACAAATCCATTTTCAAAAAGATATATTTTTAAAAATTATTAAAGAAATTAATATTTACATTACAGTGAAATTTTTTGTTTTACAAGGTGGACATTTATATCTAGCTTTTCCATTGGTAAACATTTTTATCCTAAAAGTCCCCCATTGATTGGCAAAAAATATCTTCAATTAATCAAAAATTGAATTTTGTTTATTAGATTATATAAAGATTTTTTTTAATGAAATAAGGGGTGTTAGTATTTACTTGCCTCTGTAAGGGAAAATCTAACACAAGATAAGATGAGTAAGTGGAGAATATTGTTTGGCATTTATTGGTCTCCCTATAAGGGCAAATCTAACACAAAAAAATGAAACTTTTTCAACTTGGGCTTCTTATTTTGGTCCCCAGGCACTGCCTCATTATTTAGCTGGGAAGGGGAGTATGTTGTTAGGTATTTATTGGCTTTCCTGTAAGGGCAAATGTAACTCAAGATTGGGGCGCCTCTGGTGGTGTAATGGTTAGCAAGCTCGACTAGCAAACCTACACGAGTGAGTTCGAGTCTCATTGGGTGCCCCTTTCATATGGCCTTGTGCCACATCTAAGCAAGAAGTTTAGTAAATTTCCAAATGTAACTCAAGATTAGTTCGATAGGTGAGAGGAAAGGTTGTTTGGGATCTATTAGCCTCTCTATAAAGGTAACTCAATATTGGTTTGATAGATGAGAGGAAAGGTTGCTAAGTATTTTTCGCCTCCCTATAAAGGTAAATATAAACAAGATTGGTTTAATGAAGAAAATTTTGTTATGGATTTATTGGCCTCCCTGAGAAAACCACTTTAATATACAGTATCAACATAAATACTAAAAATGTTTTTTAGTTCTTGTTCATCACTTTTTATTAAAAAAAACTTATGATTTTTATTTTTTTTCATTATTATTGATAAATTGAAATGACCTTTTTATTTCCTAATCCCTTTAGACATGCGACGATGTCTCCTTGTTCTGTGATGCTTGGAATCATTTATGTAAACAGACTGAAAGATAAGAACCCAGAATATCTGATGCAGATTTCATCAGCTGATCTTTTCTTGATTTCAATGGTAAGATATTATTTTAACTGTTCCTGTATGGGTATATTTTAATGACCAGATTTTTGTATGCTTGTATATTACTGTAACATGTGAAAAAAAAAAATAAAAAGAGCACATCATAGCAAAATGTTTATTAGCACAGTAGCATTCCACTCCACTTAACAACTTAATAATGTAGTGGTGGGAAAGGGTTTTTTTTCTCACTCCATCATTATAATTTCTTAGGGAGATAACTATTAAATTCTAATTATTCTGTATTAATTGCTGGCTGCTATACCTTCAATGTTTCAGTTTGCTATACTCTCTGCCCCCCCCTTTTTTTTTACATTGTGAGTATGGCAACCAGGAAGAGTATAGCTGGTTGCAATGTATAGAGACTAATAACAGTGGTTCGTCTCATAAATATAGAGGGATATTGAATGTTAATTATTGAATATCTTCCTTTATTTATTTACAATTAATTATAATATCTAATTGTGTGTGTAGTTTGCTATATTTATAAATAAAGGGTGCTCAAAATCAGTGATAGAGCATATATATTTAAGTTAGGATAGTGTAGACTAGTCCATGCCACTTGTTAACTGACAGTTACCAAGCACTATTGAATGTTGGTTGGTTGGGTTTTATGGCATATCAACCTTTGTAGGTTATTTAATGCCAAATCCATTTTTATGTAAATAATCAGTTCTATTTAAAACAATTCCGTTTAGCATGAGTACACAGTTTAATTGTCAAAAACATTTCTATTTCAAACTATTCAGTTTATTCAAACAGTCATATATAACAATTCAGTTTAGTGTAAATACAGTTTCAATGTCAAAAACAGTTCAATTTCAAACAATTCAGTTTCGCATAAGCACACAATTTAAATGTAAGCACAGTTTCAGTTTAGCATAAGCACGCAGTTTAAATGTAAGTACAGTTTAATTGTCAAAAACATTTCTATTTTAAGCAATTCAGTTTAGCATAAGTATGCCGTTAGTTCTATTTAACCCATAGATATCAGGTGCTACCACGCCAGGCCAGAGTGGACCTAGGAGCAATGGCAATGAAGGGGTGCTCCGTATTCCTCAAAGTCCCAGAATTACTGGAACCTCAGATTGTTTAGTGTCATGTCCAGGACACTCATTGGGGGTTTCACCCCTCTGCAGAGGTGCAGTCAGGGCAAGCTATTGAATGTCTACTATCCTAACTTATATATAAACATTTAAGAAATTAAAAGTGCTCAAATACTAGCTAGCAGAGCAGGATAAAACCTAAAAGAAATTAGAATTTTGTCTCTCCTAATTATTTCATTACTTAAATTAAAAAAAAAAGAAAAAAGTTGTGATGAGGATCTGTAGACCTCTCATTTGTTTTCTGAAAAAATGCTATAACCTGAAACCAAAACAACTTTATAAAACAAAAATATTAGTATGTTAAAAAAAATATAGCTGCACATTAAATCAAAAGCTTTACTAAAAGTTTCATATCGTGTAAACATCTGTCATCAGATGGCAAAAAATTAAATAAAAAAAAATTTTTATATTTACATTTTAGTTATATATAACACCTGAAAATGTTTTTAAAAACTAAAATAACTTTTCAAAATAGCACATAGGGAGATGTTTTTTTAAAGAAATTTGCTTAAAATAGAGAAAATTTTCAGTTGCTCTTAAGATGATATCACATGTTTTATTATTTCTGATGAGATATACATTAATGTGGCCATGTTCTTGTGGTATAATTGCTAAACCGCTGGACTGCAGGATTGTGGTAAGTGAGTTCACACTCCAGTTGTGCTATTACGTTCACTTTCGAGTAAATACCTTTTGGGAAAGGTGTGAACCCCCTTATCCTCTTAGCTATGGGTTAAATAGTACCACTACTATTCTTCTAGAAGATTGGCTCTGGCATTAAATAACCTGCAAAAGTTGATATACTATTAAGCAAAGAACCCATACATATTAATGCAATTTTGATTTTGGTTACAGAATTTCAGTGGTGTAGAATTTGGTAATAATACCTAATAATATCAATTTAGATTTATAATATTCCACTTGAAATAATAAAATTCTGGTGTCTTTTGGTTTAGAAGAAAATTAATTAATCAAAAAAAAAAGTTAGTTAAAGTGTACTTAATTATAGATATTGTAAAATAACTTCAGTCAAAAAAAAGTAAATACTAAATAGATATCTCTTAGTTTGATTTTCCTGTAATTATTTCTCTATGATTTTCCTCTGTACAATTTTCATGTAGACTTTCCCTAGTCTTAGTTATTTCTTGTCGTAAGTCTAATTGATGCTTGTGGTTTGACACCTGTCCAAGTAGACAGATGGTAGCCAGATTTTTATTGTTCATTTATTGATTTATGTGTGAATATAAACAGAAAATTAACATTCATCCCGTGATAAATGTACAATTCCTACCTGCCTTTGATCAAATGGGCTTTGGACATGTAATGCTAACAGGGAACTTTAAAATCATTGGCTGTTCTTGGAATGAACAATATATATCTTATTTTCTCCTGGTATGGATACTTCAATGGCTGAAGAAGACTATGTCCATGGAAACTCCTTGGACATAGGGGACACTGAAAAGTTGTTGGTTCTTTTCCTTTGGCAATTCTTTCCTACCATACTATCTTTCAAACTTTAACTTTTCTGGCATTGCTCTTGATTGAAAATCTCAGCATACTGATGTGTGAATCTTTGTTAGTGGTAAAATATAAGGGAAATATATGTGGTATGTGTATAATATATATCTTAAAAGAGAAGATTCTGATACCAATACAAATATACCTTTTTATATGCAGTATTGCCTATAAATAAGTACACTCCTTAGAATTAAGTTAATTTTCTTTTAAACCAAATATTCTATGATTTTATTATTTTTAGTGGAACAATATACAATTAAAACAGATGTTATTAAGTATTACTTATTACTAAAGTCTATTGCAAGACTGCAACCAAAAATATGAATATGTAGCAGTTCAAAAAGAAGTACCCTACTTATTAATATTCATGCCATATTTTTGTTATGGTTTGTTTACAGAATTTTGTAATTTTATTTTTGGTAACTGTTTCAATGCTGCAGAGTTTGTAAATAAATAATTTCTAATACCTGTTTTGTATAATGTTCCACTAAAATAATAAAATCCTGATTATGTTGTATGAAATGCAAACTAATATTTACTAAATTTAGCATAATTTGCTATAAGGCCAGTAGTATGAGGTACCTTGTGAAAATTAAACTTGCTAACCATTACACCAGTCCCTATTTTTAAATGAAAGATTTCATGTTTTGCTTGATATAATGAATTTATAATTGTGGTGAAATGTTGACTAGTAGCATATATATATGCATATATATAATACTGATAGATTTCTTACTAACATGTATATTTAATGCTGACAGATTTTTTTTTCTTCTAGCATCAAGAATGCTGTTAGATTACTTTCTTTAGTATCTCTAATGCTGACAGATTTTTCTCACACACCAAATTATCTATTTGACTTAATTTTAGATGATGGCCTCCAAGTATTTGTACGATGAAGGAGTTTATGAAGAAGTTTTTAATGAGGATTGGGCTGTTGTAGGAATGATGGAAACTGCCGAAATAAACCAACTTGAGCAAGATTTCCTAGCAGCACTGGTAAGTAATCTAGTTCCAAACTTGTTAAAACAAATAGAGATAACAAAGGTATTGTTTCAATGAATAAAGCCAATGATTTTTTATCACTAGACATATCAATTAATTATGCTAGGCAAGGTTTTTGATATATAAACAATATTAATTTTGTTCTCTCCCCCCTTCTACAACATTAGCATTCAACTTTGTACAAAATTGCATTGAGATTAATAATTTCAGATTGACTCTAAAACGCAGAAAATACTTTGAAAAAAAAAAAAAAAAAATCTTGTAGATCAATATTTTATTAATAAGCAAATAATGATTTTGTATTTTACAGCATATAAGACAAATCCTAGGCTGAAATCTGAGCTCTATAGGATAGAGATAAAATCAAAGGACAAAATCTGTACACCTAAAAAAAATGTCTGCTCAGCTTCTAGCTACAAAGAGGTCTCTTGTCCTAATTGGAGATATCTCTCTGTACAAGTGCTGCATTTATCAAGCACTAGTCTGGTTGATTTTGCTCAATGGCTGTGAGTCCTGGCCCATACATCTTGTTGACCATGCCAATTTCTGCCTCTACCACATACTGAAAATTTGCCATGCAAATTACACATCCAGCGATAAGCTGCATTGGCCCTTCAAACTTGTGCATCTCCAAGAATTGCTTCTATGCTCATGGCTCAGACACAGTTTACGTCAGAAATTAGCAATAAGGCAATTTCTGCAACACCTCTTTGTTGAAGAAAATGCCAATATAGTCAGTTAAGGATGTGGTTAGCTACAGTGAAATGAGATTTGAAGCTCATGTTTAGCCTGTGTTTTTATTGTGTCTGTTGATGGAACTATGAATGGCTGGACATCATGAGAACAGATGCTGTTAATCATTAAGCATGGAGTATGGCAATCAGATGTCATCAGTTCAATGTGTTGAGCAGGTTTAACCCACATCGGGTTGATGACATCTCACACACTAGTATGAAATATGTTGAAAAATTAATTCAAAATTGCTTGAATGATTAAACTAAAATGATCATAGATTGCAAGTTTGATCCAAGCCAAAATTTAAGTGTTTGTTGGATTTAAAAAAAACAGAACATGGTTGGTCTTTATATGCTGCAAAATAGAGTAATTGTGCATACATTCACCCTTTTGCAATCAACATGACATTTTTATTGCTACTTATACATAGGCAAAGCAATATTTTTGTTTTATCATCTGCAAAAGGGTTAATAAAATAAATCTCACTTTTTTGTTGATTAAATATTGATTTCTGACATTTTTTGAAAGTTTACTTTGGTCACACGTATACACTTTTTAAAATTAAAAAAAAATTTTTGATGGTTAAGGTATCTGAAAATAAGTTCCAGATTTGTGTCATACACAAAATCTCATATGACACAAAAAAATCCTATAATTATAATAGTACATTTATCAGTTTAAAAAAAAGTATACAAAATTTATGGATAGTCACATTAAATACAAATTTGAATTATTTCAGTTTTAACCTCCTACTGTACCATATTCACAACGCTATGTGCGAAATGGACATATAATGTTCATAACGATAGAATATAGGAATCTCGAAATTAGAAAACACATAACGACTTCTTGTTCAGATAGGAAACCTTTTTATTAACTTTGAGTTAAAGGTTTCGACGTAAGGAGGAGAGACACAATCTTCTATGCTGTCTTATTCATTTGGCCCCCATCTCGAGCGGTCCCCCATAGGGCGCAAGTTCGCCTCGCGCCTGCGAGCTCCAAAAGTTGATCCTTCTCGTTTGGCGTCTAGTACCCGACTCTTTAACTTTGTTCAAATCTCCACAAACCTCTGCGCGCTTCCGGTGTGTGACGTCACTCTCGCACTCCGTCACCTCGGTTCGTCTCGGACTATTATGACATCTGAGTGACACCTCCATCCGCCCACGCGCACCTGCGTTAACACCTGCTTCAATGTTGTACCTAACTAACCTATGTGCTGAGCCAAAAGGTTTTCAGCCTAACTAAACTCAAAGGCATGAACTGAAATCCCTCGGCTATTTTATAACATACCTATCCAACCACAATAAAATCATTTGTCATCGATGATGACAGATTATTTTCTTAAACCATTGTGCCGCTTCCCCTCACGTCGAACTGAGCAACAAAATCTTCAGCAATACAATTTCAACAAAATAATACAACAAAATAACATGCGTCAGTCCCAAGCTCAAAAGTCACTGAAATAAGAATAAAAAGTGTTCGTATTGTCCTCTGTTTTCTTTTTTTTCTTTTTCCGACCACATTTTCTGGTTCTTTTTTTCTCTTTTTTTTTTTTTTTTAAATTTTTTCAACAGTCACTCGTTCGGCATGTATATTTTTTCAGTCTTTAATTTGTTCTCTTATTTTTATTTATTTATTTTTTTAAAATCTCAGGTCAATTGCTCATTATGGCTTTTGCACTTTTGCCTTCCTTCTACGTCCGTACTCATTACTTCTAACTTTATATCTCCTTCTCTTGTAATCTCTGTCATTAATTAATGTACACATTTTAACCTACCACAACCAAGCATAGCTCGTAATCAAACCAAGATACATGTTTCCCCGTTTTTTCCAACTTTTGACCACCGTCAAACGGTCTATCTCACATCTTTTCAACAGCTTACGAGTACCCTTCTTTCTTATCTTCTTTCTTTCTTTCGCCCTTAAAATACTGGGTGTTCTTTTCTAAACCACCCAAACCTTTATCAGCTCACTCAATAAAATTTCTCCCTCGACACAAAATCGAGTCCGCGAATTTTCCAAACACATCCAATGAGACCACCAAAACTCTGCACACATCTTAAATAACTAATCTCCAAACCCATGTTTTTCCGAACCTCTTCCTCAACAAAACCTCACAGTCCCACTCCAGGGGGGAACTCACAAAATATCTGTCTGCCGTGTCAGACACAAAAAGCATCTGTCTCTTCATTGCTCTGCCTCTATGGCAAGATATCTGAGACAATTTTCCAGTTGATACGGACAACGAAATGTCCAAAGCATTCCACCGTGCCTCTGATTAGTCGGACTCGATCACTTAAACAAAAACCTGGCCTGATTTCTTCAGTGCCCAAAATATCGATTCTCCAACATCGAAACCTGTCCCAAAGGTCCTAACTACAGATATGCAAAATTTTTCCGGCAATCCCATCAATGAGCAAAATCTCCAAGGTCCCGAATCAAAATTCTAATCTCCAAATATTATTAACCCGACCACCAACAAATTACTACAAGTTTTCATTCATAAAAAACGTTATTTACTACAAACTTCACCCACAATGACCCCGTCTATCGTAAAATTCATTCATAAAAAATATTGTTTATTAAGGCTGTCCATCATGTGCGCGACACAATCCTGTCCACACAGCGACCACCTTTCTTTCTTCTCTGTCACTGCGAGCTTATTTCTCTGTTACTCTTTCTTTCTTTCCTCCCACCAGGGTACAAAGTCACATACAGTAGTAATCATAATTTTCCATGCTACCAATGATTTTTTTTTTTTTTTTTTTTTAAATTTTAGAATTATTTCCAAATCTATACTCCACAACCATTCAAACTCTATTCGTAAATTAAACTATGACAGACGTAAATGAGCAAATACCTTATTCTTTTTCTTTTCTTCATGCCTTTTTTTTTTCTTGGAGTTGAGTTGTGTTACTTTTCTTTTTCTTTTTTTTTTCTTTTCTTTTCACGCCTTTTTTTTTTCTTTTTTTTTTCTTTTGGAGTTGCGCTGTTTTTCTTCTCTTTTTGGTGTTGGACATTTCTCCTTTTTCATTCTGAGGGGTGTCGCATTTGTTCTTCTTGTTTTTGGTCTCCCTTTTCCTTGTTTCTTATTTTCTGGGGGCCTTGTGTTTTCTCTCTCTCCTTCGATCGCCTGAAGAAGCCGCTCCGAAATAGATTCCTCATTGTTCTTAGCCGCTTCTCAGATCGTCTCCATGGAACCATGGTAACCCAGTCGTAAACCATATCATGAAAGATATGCCCAAGTTCTGGCACCAAATAATCATATGTACCATATTCACAATTAATGGTATGTGTGAAATGGACATATAATGTTCATTACTATAGAATATATAAAGAACATAGGAATCTCGGAATTCGAAAACGCGTAACGACTTCTTGTTCAGGTACAAAACCTTTTTATTAACTTTGAGCTAAAGGTTTCGACGTAAGGAGGAGAGACACAATCTTCTATGCTGTCTTATTCATTTGGCCCCCATCTCGAGCGGTCCCCCCATAGGGCACAAGTTCGCCTCGCGCCTGCGAGCTCCAAAAGTTGATCCTTCTCGTTTGGCGTCTAGTACCCGACTCTTTAACTTTGTTCAAATCTCCACAAACCTCTGCGCGCTTCCGGTGTGTGACGTCACTCGCACTCCGTCACCTCGGTTCGTCTCGGACTATTATGACATCTGAGTGACACCTCCATCCACCCGCGCACACCTGCGTTAACACCTGCTTCAATGTTGTACCTAACTAACCCATGTGCTGAGCCGAAAGGTTTCCAGCCTAACTAAACTCAAAGGCATGAACCGAAATCCCTCGGCTATTTTATAACACTACCTATCTTTGCCCTTTTGTTAGGGTTTAGAATGTGCTGGCTACATCACTTGAAGAGGAGGTAAAATCCTCTAAGAATAGTGTCCTGAGTATGACAGTAAATTGCATCCAGTGATGAGGCTCCAGATGAGGCTCTAGGGAGTGTGGGTTATTCCCGAATTCACTTTGACTCTGAGTGGTGGTACCTGTTAGGGTTCCATCTAAGGGTCAAATATATTTGTTTTAAAATTATTAGTATCAGATAGGAATGCTTGAAATCATATAAGTAAAGTTGGCAACCACAGTTGAGGGTGACCCGAAGGCTCCCTTTTCAATAGCTACTATACTGAGGTGTAGGGGAGGGTTCTACTCCATTCCCTTGTTTGCTCCACTTAACTCTTGATACCTACCTTATAATGCTGAGTGTTAAAGCAAAGTGGCATCAAGTATCATTTTTTGAGTCTTTGGTATGACTCGACCTAAGATTGAACCCTGGTCTCCTGGACCATTGGGAAACACTCTACTCATTAGGCCAATGGGTATGCAAATTATTTGTATTCGATAAATAGTTTTGGTTATAATGAAGATAAATCAAATTTCAACATTAAATAATCCATAATGGGTTGATATGCTGTTAAATGATTATTAATGTTATTGAATAGGAATAGTTACTTGAAAGTATATAATTGCTAATTCAAAAAATAAGACTTATTTTAGCATTAAATAACCCAACAAGGATTGACATGCTATAAAACCAACCCTTACCTACTTATATGTACTTTCACATATTAATGAAAAATCTTTGGCAAAGGTGTCTGCTGTACCCTTTTCAATGAAATTATCATTTTATTATACATTATTAATTTTTTAGGACTGGAGACTAATGGTACATGACTATGAATTCAAGCAGCTACTAGACACCATTGAGAAGAAGTAAGTATTTTATTTATTTTTTGCTTAATTGATAGTATAGGACCCTTCTATGGGTTAAATAGAACTAAACTGCATACTTATGCTAAACTGAATTATTTAAATTAGAACTGTTTAACTAAACAGAATAGCTTGAAATAGAAATGTTTTTGACAAACTGGGTACTTGCATTTAAACATTGTACTTATGCTAAACTGAATTGTTTAATATAAAAAAGTTTTGTCATTTAGCTGTGTGTAAACAAAATCTATACTTATACTAAACTGAATTGTTAAAATTAGAACTGATTATTTGTATAAAAGTGGATTTGGCGTTAAATAACCTACAAAGGTTGATATGCCATAAACCCAAACAACCAACTAACTTAATTGATAGTATATGTTCTCAAAGAGCTTTTTGTATTAACTTTAACCATAGATATAAGATCAAATGTGCCTTGTTGATGCTATCTTTCAAATATCTTAAGCACTATGCCCTCCTGAATATTTAACTTCATAAAATATCTTGGGTATGACACTAACTTTATCTGATGGTATGGCTCCAGTTCTGGGGAGTGTTTGTCATTACTCACAGATTCACTCTTACCTAGAGTAGTAGTACCTGTTAGGGTTAAATTTATTGGTCAAGTAGATCTGTTCTAAAAGTCCTCATTCAATTAGGACCATATGCAAAAAAAAGAAGCCCCAAAACAACTCTTAAACAATGTAAATATAAATCTACAATGTCATAAGCATAAAATATCCCTAAATGGGTTGATATGCTCTTAAACTCAATCAATCTTCATAAAATATTATTGAAGTTTAGTGTTTATGTTCCTTCGCTAAGATGATTGATAATTTTTATTTTTATTCTACACTTGTAAATTAAGTGCAAGATTAAATATTTGCAGAGGTACATGTGATATGGTTATTGGTAAGCAAAGTTCAAATTCCAGATAAAACTTTATGTTCATTTTGCATAAATCCTTCTCTTCTAGCCTTAGTAGGTTACCAATCTAAGAGAAGGACAATTCTGAATCCAACACCATGAGTTGGGGACCCTAAATTCAATATCTACTGTTGAAGTTGACAAGAAAAACATTTTAGTGCAAGTCTCTTAGTATTGCACCTGATGACTTATTTTAATAATTTTTTTTTTTTTTTTTTTTTTTTTTTTAGAATAGCGTTTCATGAAAGCTGTAAACGTGGTTGGCTGACATACACAGACGTATGGACATTGACACAGGGTTCTTACTGTGGTGACATCTGCAAGCATATGGGACAAGAATTAGCTAAGGTAAGTTTCTAAAATATTTAAATCAATAATTCATAACATTCCCAAAATCTCTTGCTCATGCCAAGCTAAATGATTAACCTTTTGAACTATATAGGGTCAGTGCCACTGTAGTAGTAACATCCTCAGCCTGTACAGCCTCGGTTGTGAGACAACTCAGACCCATGTTTGTTCTTTTAAGACAAGTTTGGTCTGCCAAAAGACTACATTGCATGTTTATCTGTGCTGCTTTCAAATCACACATAAATTGAAGCTATGCACAACATGCTCCAACTATCATGATACTACCAGCCATAGCCAGGTACCTTCTACTGTTTGAACTGCTTTGGTTATGTGATATACATGCTGCCAACTAGCACATACTAAAATATTGCAAAACTTTTGACTCCTTTTAATACTATTAGTATTAGTTCATTATTATTATTAATACTAATGCTACTTGCATATATAAACAAAGAATATTATGTCTATTGTCCAGCCTTTGTAGTATGATAACTATGGGCTTGTATTTTTTTCTTTTTGTAGATGTTTGCTGTCAGTACTGTGGCTTATGTTGCTGGAGTTTTGACACTGCTGACTTCTTCATATCTAGCTGTGTCTATGACATCCAGATTGACAGCTCTCACCCAGCAACCTACCCTGTTTCCAGAGCTACCCATCAGTTTGCCAGAGATTTCTCTTGATACAGTCTCTTCTGTAAACTTTTTGGGTATAAGGAAAGATGTTGGTTGCGATCTCCCGACCATAAATTTGCCTTCTCCAGTTTCTCCTGCCTGGTTACTACCGTCGTCTGTGTCTTCTATTAGCAATTTCCTCTACCAAATGATGGTGGTGAGTAGTTTGGAGTACGTCAGTTACGGCTTTCCGGGTGACATGAAACTTCTGTGGGGACAGAATGATGAATACAAACCTTCTACTCCTGCCACCAGTGCTCTGCAAATGAATCAGCCAAAAACCAATGATCGGGCATTTATTTCGTCTAGAAAAGGGGACCTTTCGAATGGGAAATTCTGGCCATCATCTACCCTAAAATATGACAGAGACCCTGATATTGTGAGGGATGAGAACTCCTTATACACTGCTGACTTAGATTCTGTATCACCGCTGGCAATACTGACAACAACCTCCACTGCAGCTTTCAATGGAGATAGTCCTAGATACCTGTCTGAAAACCAACCATTAGCACCGTCCCAGGTGTCAAATTCAAGCTCGTGGTCTGAGAACAACTTGCCTGTAGATGAACTGCCAAGGTCAAAATATCCTGCCATTAGCACAGCTCTGTTGAACCTTGTCACTCTATTCTCCCTCAAGACTTCCTCATCCTCTAACCAGGAGTCTGTGAAGGGAAGCAGTCATTGCAAACACTGTGAGCATGCTCATCGTTCTGCTACTAGTTTTACTGCTGAAATCAAACCTCAAGCTGCTGATCCACATCCAAACTGCTCTCGTATATCCGTGTCTTCAAAGAGTAACCTACTAGCAAAGTGTTCTTGGTCCCAATGGCGTAGTGAACGAAAGTCTAACAGTAGGCAAAACCATTCGTCAAGAGATAACATCAACCCAGTTCTGTCCAAGCATGCTCCGTCTCCGGCCACTATATCTTCATTTGGCTCCTCCTCCTTGTCACATCCGTCTTTCCTTTACAACCCTGGTGCCACCTCGCCTGCCTTTGTGCCAAGATTCTCGAAGAAAAACCACACTCTGTATTCTCTTCCCCTGCCAAAGCATCCTCATCATGCCCAAACTAAAACCAGCTGTTTTCAACTGAGAGGTTCCCGTTATGATGGTGGTTTGTTTAACCAAAGTCTGAGTCCTGATAGGGTTCGTCTTCGAAGCTTAACTGCTACCTTCTTAACAGGTAGCAGAGTAAAAGAGAAATTGGAGAGCACAGCTCCAGCTAGAGACTTTGACACATATGCTTTTGCCAGTACATGTGCTGGTATGGCATCTTCCAGATTACGCCTATCGAATCAAGCCAACATGGCTACATGCCACTGCTGATATGATTAACAAAAGAAACGAAAACGGAAAAAGAGGAAAAAAAAATTTTTTTGCTCTGAAATTATATTTGCTTTCTGTACTGATTGACCCTTAAAAATTCTCCTTGTGTTCATTTATTCGTTTTTTTCCCCTACCCTGCCTTTTTCTTTTTTTAATTTTGTAATTGTTTTTTTTTTTTTTTTTTTTTTTTTTTTTAAATATATAAATATCTTAATTCCATTTTGTGGTTTATTGCTGAATTATGTTGACTAGGATATTAGTCAGACTTGCAAAATATTACTACCTTTGACCCTAGTAATGGATTGGGCATTCAAAATGTTTTGGGCAAATACCTAAAAGCAGTCTAATATAATAATAAACACATTAACAAGATAGCTGGCAGTCCTACCTATATGCAATACAAAAAATTTCACTTGCAGAACTGCTCATCTTCTCAGAGTTTTATCTATGTGATTGAAAAATCTCACAAAAGAAGCAGCAAAAAACATAAATACATAGAATGCATATAATCCGTACATTCCCTCATCTTAGGTCTTGGGTAAAGATCCGGTGAAGGATTGAAATAAACCAAAAATAAAACTGAAAATTAAATAATAATTGTAATAATGATTTTGCACGTATGGTATTGAAATTAGAGGGAAATCAGATTATTTGCCACCTGATGAGCCACCCAGGCAGCACCAGCCTGAGAGTCAGTGGCCTTCTGGGATTTTGTCTGATGCCCTAATTTGCATCTATCTGTCTCTTAATAGTTGTTTCTTTTAGTGTAGGAAATTTACTGGCATTGACTATAACTATTATCAGACTGAGGTAGTTTTAATAATTTTTTCAATGTTTATTTAAAGAAACAAATTTAAAAAATTATTTTTATCAGTTATCAAATATGTAGAAAGGGGAAATTGTTTTAATTCTGACTTTTAAGTTAGGAAGTTGTTTAATTTCAAAGTAGGATGGTACCAGTTTTAAAATTAAGTGGATTTAAGAAATGTATTGATTGATTTTTGTCTCAACTATATGGAATGAAACTGAAGTTTAATTGTCTACTACAGATTAAAGTATAAAAGATAAAATTAAAATTGTGGCCTAAAATGCAAATACAAAAAGATAATTAAATATAAGGGAGTAAATGTTCTCTTAGTATAATATTAAAAGAAATTCCTTTTAAAAACTGGACTGAAAGAATAATAGAGAATGTTTAAAATTCAGTTATAAACACTGAAAAATGTTAATGAAAATACAAATTAAATTGAGTATATTCCTATTTCTTCTCCCTCTTGTCAATGATAGGATTTTCTTATTGTTAGTAACCTGAATTATTCATACTTGGTGAGTTACATAATGATAATCATCGTTGAAAAATGGACTTAGCAAGCCAAGTTCAAATCCTGGACAAGGCAGTTTCATTTCACTTTGCACTAATGCCTTTGAGAAAGGCATGAATCCATCTCTCCCAGCTATGAGTTAAATAGCAGGGCTCATTGGGCTGGTATTATGACTAAAAGGCTGTCAACTGACATTTTGTAAATATGTCAGTTTGGTATGGCAGCTAGTTTAGGAAAAGGAAAACTCCAAATTCAAACCAGCTGTACTCTAGCTTAAAAATTTATCTTGTATCAAATCCTGCCCATAACAGAGGTTAAGTAAATATATATTCACATGATTGTTTATCATTTACTCACTTATCTAATTGTATTTTTCCTATCTCTAACCTCTTATCTGTATAGTCTAGCATTACCAATAAGAGAGATATATTAAAGTATTTGTTTGTAAAGTGTTTTTGAGTAATCTTTCAAGGAATTAGTAATATATCTGTAAAAGAGCACTATGGATCCTTATTTCCTTTTACAAAAAAAACCCCCAAAACTTTATGATGTAGAAAATAGGTCTGAAACCAACTATGGTGACTTTTGCTCATTTCAGATTTAAAAAAAAAAACACTATTGAAATGAAAATTGATATTTAGAATTAAAATTACCTTAATAAATGCTACCTCTGTCCCATATTAATTTTTACATTTAGTATATGAAATTTACTTTATTGTATTCTAACTTATAGTTGTCTATTTCAGACTTTGGTAGGCAGGCCATTAGTCATAATGCCAGCTCATTGGTAGCTGTATAATATTTGCATAATATTTTTGTTTATTTAAATGTGAAATTTATTTGTCAGCAAATATGGTATATGCAAATGTAATGACTGTTATTGGATAGAGGTTGTTCTACTTTTTTTTAACTGCAGATTTACATTGTCTTAGAAATATTTGGATGTTCACATAAATTCTTCTTAATGACTTTATCATCAGTTTGAATATATAGAGAATTTATGTGATGATTGACACATCTCTGTTTTCTTCAGTTGTTTTTCATGTTTAAAATGGATGATGTGTTTCTTTTTAGATTATGTAGAGTTGAGCAGAATGAATAATTAAGTTTATTACTGAAACAAAGATGAGTTTAAAAGGTTTGATTTGATAATATAAAATCTTTTAAAAGATTAATTTAATTTTGTTGGTTAAAATCTATCTCTAAATCATCCATATTTTTTTTTTTTACAAGTTATAATTTTAAATGCCAAACAGCTTCCATTCCAAGCAATAAAAAAGAACATTTGTCATAAGTTTTATAGACATATAAGAAATAACTATAATTATTTTTGTAACCTACTGTACAACTAATAAACTTGTGAAATAATTTTGAAAAAGCAATGAGCTATACCAATTTTGTTATTAAAACTGGTTTAACAAATAATAGTATATTGGTCAAATTTTAAAGATCTTAATTTTTAGGGAAAGAGTTTGGAGTTCACTAATACATGAATAATAATTTGGTAAGGTTGGAATCCAAATATAGGAAGAATTAGGAGCATTTCTTGGCTTCAAAATTTATGTAAATGAATGATTTCATATCCATAAATTAAAGGTTGACCTATACATAAGTATATACAATATGTATTGATTTGTTCATTAATTTGCCAGCTTAATCAGTTTGGTAAATTGAATGCTAAAATGGCAATATCTACCACCTAATTTATAAATTATCTTTTTTTTTTCTTTCTTTTCTTAATAATTGCCAAAGAGCTCTCACTAAAAAAAAAAAAAGTCATTTTAACAAAACATTTTAACAAAAATTCAGTTATTTGGTAAATATGTCAGTTTTGGATGGTAGATTCATCATCTTCAGTAAATCTTAATCCATCATTTTAAAATTTTGGCTTCTAACTTTACTACAGGGTAAAAGCATTTGTGCTATGAAAATAACATTCCTTGAATTATACTTGTTGAAAAGAAATAAGTAATTTTTTTCTGGAAGATTTTAAAATGTTTATTTTCAAACTTCACAACTTAAACTTTCAGGCACTATTTCACCCATGGATAGGATAGCAGCAGTATTGCCACAGATAATGGCAAGTAAAATGCATTGCACCACTCTTTGCAAGGTTCATTTCTTAAGTGAGAAGCCTTTCTACTGATGTTGTATAGTTGAGTGGTTATGTGTAGGCTGATAATCCTAGAGGTTTCAGTGGCAACCATTGCTACAATGAACCTGTCTATTCAGCTAGTTTGCAATCTTGATTAGAAATTCTCTGATCAAGGGCGGACATGACAAGGTGGCAGATATAGTTATCTTATTGACCTAATATTGTCGCAAATGCTTTTCTGTAGCAAAGAGCTGATTTACTTACTATCTTTACTGATAAAAAAATATTTTGGAGATTATATCTGATTCCTTTTGGTATTATTAATTTATCTTGGTCTCTTTTATAAAAGCCATTTGCTCTCAATTATAGGGATGCAGTTTGTAATAATTTCTACATTTTTATAGTCTTTTGAGATGGCAAAAAGCAATAACAAAAAAAGCAGAAAAGAGTAATTTTCTGAAATAGGAACTCATGAACAAGCACACTTCCTGTTGGCATGAAGAATGCTTTTTCTCTCCCTCCCCCTGCCTAAGAGACAAGTGTGCGTTGCCTTAGAGCAATGGTTAAGATAATATCTCTCTCAACCATTACCACTCAGGTGAGTTCCATACTCACTGGGTGTCTCACCATTGAGCATATGTCAAATTAAACTAAACTCAGTAGTGCTGTGTCACAGTGTAATGGTTATCAAACTAGTCATAAATATTGTTACTATGGTGTAGTGAGTTTAATTCTCACTGGGTCCCCCCTACTTGTGGCTTTCGGCTGCAAGTAAAGGACATCCAATGAGAATTTACATTTAGTAAACTATCCAATGAGAAGCTACACTTAGTAAATAACTGGGTGCTTCATCATGAAGTTCTGGCTAACAAGCTAGTTTAGCAAACCATAATGACTAGTGAATTTTTTCTCATTGGGTGCTCCTTACTTTTGGCCTTGTGCCAAAACTAAGCTACACTGTTGTTTCAACATGAAGCTATGGTTAACAAGTTAGTCTAACAAAGCATAAAGACGATGTAGAGAGTTTGATTCTCACTGGATGTCCTTTGTGGCCTTGTACCAAAACTAAGCTATGCTTTCTAAATACATGAGTGCCTTACCATGGGGTTATGGTTAATGAGCTAGTCTTGCAGACCATTATGACTATAGAGAGTTTAACTCGTACAGGGTGCTTCATTCTTGTGTCCTTGTGTTGACTAAGCCAAGTATAGTTATACAAGAGGTACCACCTTGTCATAAAACAATGGTTAGTATGCTAGTCTTATACACCATTACAAATGTGTAATTCAATCCTTATTGGTTCTCTTGCATCTGTTGCCTTGTGCCAGACTAAGCTGAGCTTACTTATTATATTGTGCAAGAAATTGTCATATTGTGACTCCTAGCTGACTTTTTCCATGCTTCTAAAATTTTGTTTTTTGCATCATAAAGGCTATTAATGATATTGAATGATTTTTTTTTAAATGCATATGCAGAATATGAGACTGGATAAAAATATCACCATTACAACATTCCTTCCCTAATGTCTTTCTCCTTTATAATATTTTCCTCTTTTTAAGAATCTGATTTTGTAAAAATATTTTTTTCATACTAAGGTTGTAGCATATTAACTTTATACTTTTTTAAATCAATTTTTACTAAAATCAAAACCAGAGGACTTATTTCAACTATATTTCTACAAAGTAAATTACATTTTGGCTACTTTTTTAAAACAACTTTCATGTTGTAAAAAAAATAAATAAAAAAAAAAAAAAAATAAAGTAAAACCACAAAATGTCTATTTTTACTTATATCCTCTCCTTCCTTTTTCACCCTCTTGAATGTTACCATAAACAGAAAAAAAAAAAAAAAAAAATATATATATATATATATATATATATATATATATAGTAATTTTCTGTATTCCAACTTGTCTGGCAAAATAGTGTCAACTTCAAAGCATCCCAAAAGCAAATAAATGAATTGAAAAACAAAAAGTAAAGTTTGTTTTTATTGGAAAGTGAGTATAAAAAAAAATCTATGCAGTTTTATTCTAAAAGTGATGCTTTCTATTTATTTCTACTGAAATATATCGTGATGCCAACAGCATAGATTCTTGACTCTCTGTCAATCCATCCCTATTGGTTCTTGTTCTTGGTACATCTTGACGGCATCCATTGTCCACACAGCTGATAAATGTAGATTTTAGCTGGTTGGCCAACACGATTGTGTCTGTGTACAGGAGTCCCTAAGATAACATTGTGGATGAGTTTGTCTTTACTTCTCCAGCATGTCTCGTTTGTCTTTCTTGGATGTTTTGTGCGATGGGAGGTAAGTGGCTATACAACTGTTGTTTTGTCGGGTACAGCTTCCATGATTTGTTGAAAACAGCATACAACATTCTTGTTTAATTCCCATCTAGCTTTTACTACAATGAGTATAACAACACCATGAGAGAGACTAAGTTTCCTCATTGTCAATACCATTGGCAGCTCATGTTTGCCAGCAATGAACAAGAATCTGCATATCATATTTGTAAAACTCAGTACCAGTGGAGGCGACCCATCTTTTCACAGCAGCTGTGATATATGTCAGGAAAATGTTTATATAGACCATCTTCTGTCAGTCTAATTTGTCTAGCTTATTCCCTTCCATTTTGCAATGTTATTACATGTGGAAAGATAGGTTACATGCTTTGCTAATGATCTGGGAGACTGGGGTTCAACCCCAGGTCGCGTCATACCAAAGACTTAAAAAAAATGGTACTTGAAACCTCCTTGCTTAACACTCAGCAATATAAGGTAGATATCAAGGGTAAAGTGGAGCAATCCAGGGAAAGTAGCGCCCTACCTTACACCTTGGTGTAGTAGCTATTGAAAAGGGAGCCTTCTGGTTGCATTTGACTATGGTTGCCAACTTTACTTTTATTCCTTTAAATCTCCACCATGCTAATTACCACACACAACATCTACATATCTCCAATACTAATAGGTACTCCGGGGTAATTCTATCTTTTTTTTTTTTTCCAAAAAGTTGAATGATATTCCTTTTAAATTTTATTCTAATAATTCAGTTTTGTTCTATAAAGCACAATTCAACCAGCCAAGATTCCGTGATAGTAAAATGTTCACATAAAAAAAAATAATACTTCTGACAAACTAAGAAAATTGCTCCAATGAGGACCTGGATATGGAAACCGCAAAAGAGAAGCTGAATCTCTTTTAATAGCAGTACAAAATAATACCATAAGAACTAATTATATCAAAGCAAAAATAGATAATATGCAACAGAATAGTAAGTGTGGGTGCCTCGGGTGGTATAATGGTTACCAAGCTTGACTAGCAAACCTACACAAGTGAGTTTGAGTTTCATTGGGTGCTCCATTCCAACAGCCTTGTGCCACATCTTAGCAAAAAGCTTAGTAAATTACAACAAAATAGCAAACGTAGGTTATGTGATAACAGATGAAACAGTTAATCACATAAGTGAATGCAACAAACCAACACACCAAGAATGCAAAAGTAGGCATGACTGGATAGGAAAAGTTGATCCTCTGGGAATTGTGCAAGAGATTAAAATTTGATGCTGACAAATGGTATATGAACAAACCAGAATCTGTCCAAGACGATGAGATGCATAAAATTCTCTTGGAAGATAAGGAGAAGAATTGGGACCATCTAGACTGTAGCACTGTTAAGCTAGGGTACTTAGAATAGTTCTGAAGAGACTTGTTATCACTTGGACTCAAGTGGAAAACACCAGTTAAAACTGCCAGGAAAAATTTGTAAGGAGTAAAATAATGTTTGTAATTGTAAAATTTACATTGCATGGAAAGAATATCATTCATGTTTTAAAACTCAGAGTTAAACTTTTCTATAGTTCCAGACTCTTAATGCATAGTGAATATGTCCTTATATACTGAAAAGAGCAAAACCCTTTAAAAACCAAAAACAAATGAATACAATTAGTAAATTAAAAAGAAAAAAAAACATTTATTTCGCTTGCTCAGTTTATTTTTACTTAGAGGGACACATAGTTACAATAATTTAAGAATTTCCTTTGTGTCCGACACTCGAAGATTTTGCTTCTCATACCCACCAGATGGGTATAGCTACCTACTGTTAAGAACACCTGTTTTAAAAGGTATGGAGATAACATGTTATTTATTGAAAGAAAAAAAAATTGATATATATTTTCTGCCTTTTTAACTGAGTGATGTAAATTTACCAAAAGTCCAGTCCTGGGGAAATACAAACATCCTTCAAGGCTGCATCTATCCCATTGCACTAAAAGTGGTTGGAGCCAGGATCAATTCTAGATATCTGAGGTGTCCCAACAACAAGGAATGCTGATGGGGCTAGACAATTTTTGTAACTACCCACACATTGGTGTGAGTCTTCCCACATAAATCCTGACCTTGAGTCAAATCTATCTTTGCTTTATATAAAGATAATGAACAAAAGGCTGCTCAAGTTGAGTATTTGTTGTTTTTTGAAATTTAAACAAACTGCATTCAAGACGTAGTATAATGTCTAACAAGTTGTTCTTGCACATAATTACTTTTGTAGTGGTGGGTTTAATCCTCACTGGAGGTAAATGGCCTTGAAACTAAGCTTAGTAAATAATAGCATTCAAAAGCTTGGTAAGTAGCATTAAAAAATAAAACCTAAGATTAGCAAATAGCATTCAAAGAAAGATCTAAGCTTAGAAAATAGTATTTCTTAGTTTTAGCGCAGTAAATACAATTACAACAATAACAAATAAAAAACTTGCTAAGCAGGATTCTAAAAATTCTCAATATAAAGTATCAAAAAGACTTGACATTTAAAAAAACCTAAGCTTAATTTAAAAAAATTTTTTTAATCTATTTACTAAGTTTCGTAAATATTGTTAAAAAATAAAAACTAAGCTTGCTAAATAGCATTCTAAAAACTAAGCTCAGTATAAAACATAAAAAACATAGCGAATGTCTTTTAAAGAAAAAATTAAGCTTATTTATTTTTATTTTCAATGCTATTTATTTACAAGCTAGTTAATTATTAAAAATTAAGCTGGGTAAATAATGTTAAAAAAAAACCCTGAGCTTAGTAAACTAACTTCAGCATTAAAATAAGTTAAAAAAATAAACTTAGTAAATAACATGCAAAAAAATAAGTTGTTTTGTTTTTTCAAATGCCATTTATTTACTAAACTTAGTTTTTATTTCTAATGCTATTTAGTAAATTTGAAAACCTAAACTGAGTAAATAGATTTTAAAAAACTTAAGCTCAATATATAAAATGAAAAACTAACAAAAAAACCAACAAAGCTTGCTGGATAGTATTTAAAAAAACTAACTTCAGTACAAAGTATTAAAAGAATAAAAATAAGCTTAGTAAATAACATTAACAAAATCTAAGCTTTTTTTTTTTTTTTTTTTTTTAATTCTATTAATTTACTAAGCATTAAACATTTAAATAGCACTTTAAAAAAACTTAGTAAATAATTTGAAAAAACAAAAAAGTCTTAGTTTGCTTAATAGCAATCTGAAAATTAATCTTAATATAAAGTATTACCTCTCCCTCCTAAAAGAAACCTATGTAAATAATAATCAAACCCTAAGCTGGGTATATACCATCAGAATAAAAAGTTCAACAACAATAAGCTTAATAAACTAGGCTTAGTTAATAACATTCAAAACAATAGAAATCAAAGAAACGTAAAAATGAAGGAAAATCACAAAAAATAATATTTCTTTTTTTTTTTTTTTTTTGTAATGGCACCAAATTCATTGTATGGTATTTATAATAAAAATAAATCCACTTGAAACAGCATCGCTTTTAAGATGTTTTCGTTCAAGGAATAAAAAAAGGGGTGGGAGACCTTAACAAACAAAAGACTGAAGAATTTTTTTTTTCTTTTTTTCTTTCTGTTTGGAGACTTTTCAGGGTGAATTGAAGACCAAAAAAAAGGGGTGGGGGGAGTCAACTTTAATGAATCACTTTTTTTTTTTCTCTCCCATTTAGAACACGCCACAGTTTATGAAGGAAAGGTAAGTGTTATAGTTGAGTGACACTGCTTTACAGCACAAATGACATTAAAAACAATCTTTATTCTAGCCTTCTCTTAGAGTTGTGGCGATGGTGTCGAAAGTTCCTTCACCATTGCATTAGGTAGTCAGTCGTCTGGAATAAAAAAAAAAAAAAAACCAAATGTTTAATTGGACAAAATTTGATTGGATGCTTTATACAATCTAGTTTAAGTACAGTGTTGATGGGTAAGATGTTGAGACTTTGATCACAGACCCATTAAGACTAACAAACTAAGGATACAATAAATAATGGTCTAATGAATAGAGTGTCGCCATTGGTCAGGGAGACCGGGTTCAATCCCTGGTTGAGTCATGCCAAAGACTCACAAAATGGTACTTGATGCCGCTTTGCTTAACACTCAGCATTATACGGTGGGGATCAAAGGTAAAGTGGAGCCATTCAGGGAACAGAGTAGCGCCCTCCCCTACACCTCAGTGTAGTAGATATTGAAAAGGAGCCTTCGGGTCACCCTCTACTTATTTACATGTCTGTTAAGAGTCTCTTAGGTGTCATAAGGCAGTCCCAGAAACTCCTTTTTCAACCTGGCCCAGTCGGCTGGGGCTGTTGAATACACTGACAGCATCCCTGCAGAGGCGTAAGATTCCTCAACGTGTGTCCTGGATATGACACTAAACAATCTGATGGTGAGGCTTGAGGAATGCTGGGTATCTCTTTATTGCCATTGGTCTCAGGTTCATTCTGGCCTGGAGTGGTAGCACCTGATAGGATCCTATCTATGGGTCAAATAGAACTGTTTTACATTTAAAATGAGTGCAAACAAATGACTTATACTAAACTGAATGGCTTGAAATAGAACTGTTTAATCATTTAACTGTGTGTAAATAAATGACTGATGTTTAATTGAATTATTAGCGATACATAGCAATATATGGAATCATTTAACTTTGTTGACTTATGCTAAACTAAATTGTTTGAAGTAGAACTGTTTGATCATTTAACTTTGTGTAAACAAATGACTGATGTGTAATTGAATTGTTAGTTTTAAATTACAATACTTGAAACCATTTAACTGTGTGCAAACAAATGATTAATAGTAAATACAATTATTCATATTAGATAGAAATAAGTGAAACCATTTAACTGTGTGCAAAAGAATAAAAAGTGCTCAGGCTTGATTAAAAATGTTATCTATGAAATGTGTTTAGAAATGATAAATTTGATATGTATGTATGAAAAAGGATTTGACCTTAAATGAGTTACAATGGTTGATATGCCACCAAACCAAACGTTCTTTGACCCCTTTTTGATTTTGGTCTTTAACTAGTAGAAGACATCTAACCTTCTCGGAAACAGCAAAGCCACATGCATACATTACCTAGACTCATCAAGTAAGCTTTTTTCTCCTATTTTTGTACTCCTTTTACATAGTGCTTCTACATTCAACAATGTGTATAATTTTAGCTATTGAGATACATTTGTGTACATCTTTCTTTTAATACCACTGATTTATTTATATATATATATATATATATATATATATATATATATATATATATATATATATATATTAAATGTTAAGTGTTCTTGCATGTGTAAATTAGTTTATCTTGTCTTTCTTTTTGTTGTGTTTTGTGTCAGTATTATTAAGTGATGCTGATAGCACTTGATTCTCTCTTGCCATCCGTTCCTATCGGCCATCGCTCTTGGCAGGCCCTCTAGATGGCATTCAGTGTCTACACAGAGCTGAAGAATGTATGTTTATGCTGGTCGGCCAACACTGGTATGTCCATTTGTAAGAGTCCACAAGAAAACATTACTTATGAGTTCGACTCTGCTTTTCTAGCAATGCCCAGCACTTTTTGCAAGGATGATTTGTGGAATGGGGGTAAGTGGCTTAGTAAAGGGTTCTCTTCGTTGGTTAAATTACTTCGAGAGCTCTTGCCCCTCCTAGTGTAGATCCACTACAAAGAAGCTACTTCGAGAGCTTCTCCTACTCTACCTGCTCCTCCAAATATAGATCCACGACATAGAAACTACTTCGAGAGCTTCTCTTCTCATTTTCCTAATGTAGATCCTCTATGTTTTATCTTTTTAGTTGGGTTCGTTCATCAAAGGCTTTTTCACTCACGGCATGGGAACGCATCTGTTGGATTTAATCATTTATTATTAAGTGTCAGAATCAATAAAAATAAAATCAAAGGGAGACAACTCGTGATACTCGGATGTAAAAAAGGATCAGTAATGAACCTATTACTCTTTGTAATACATCTCACTTCCTTGGAATATTTATTTGTTTCTCTTTTTCTTTTATATTTTAATTTTATTTATTTATTTGTTCAAGTTTTTAGAATGTCTTCACTGTCTCTTGTGAATGGTAGTTAATATCATACGTCTCTTATTTATCTATTCATTTATTTTTTGTAGCGATCACATTTCTAACAGGTCCAAACTGTCGCTAGGAATTCTTTTTCTATTTGGGCATAATTTATTTCAGCAGTTGTAAAGATACGCGACACAAAAGCTGTAGGCTTTTTTCCCCTCTTTCTTTTTGATACAAGGTGGCTCCCAGCTCATAACTGTTGGTGTCCGCTGCTACAACCATTGGTTTAAATGTAAGGACTAGGATATTTAGTTTATTGCAGTCTTACCCACGAAAATGCTTCTCTCTGTAACTCGTCTCCATTCTATGCTATTCCTTTTTTTAGTAGGTACGACATTGGTTGTATGATAGTCGCTACATTTGGTAACATATAGAGTTCACGTTTAACCACGTGGTTGAGTCTCTTTAGGTCAACACATAAATGCACATGTCCATTTTTTTTCTTTACTAGAACAATTACCGCGCACCAGTCTGTCGGTTTGGTGACTTTTTCTGTTATACCCTCGCCTAGACGTTCCAGTTCGGTTTTTACACGACAGCGAGATGGATACTGTTTCTACGTCAACCAAAAGTGGGAACGTTATCCATATCGCTGACGTGACGCAGTATGGCTTCATGTCTTCTCTTAGATAAATCTTGACTGGTTTACCTTCTATGCAGCCTTCTTGGTCGAAAATATTCTGGACTTGGTCAACTTTAATAACCATTCTCATCAAATAGGTGACCTCTCTGAAGAGAAAAATTTCTATGTCCAGACCATTTAGTACATATTCCTCGAATATGTATTTTTTTTTCTTTATGCGTCGTGGAAATCCGGAATTTTTCTTCGCACGATTATGTTCCGCCTGGGCTTCTAAATCTTCTTTCTGCCGGTCTTAAAGGCGATCTATTCCGAAGATTTTTGTACTTTTTGTGTAATACCCGTTTTGCGAAGAAATACTGTTAAGTGTTGTTACGTTATTTCCTCGCTAAATGTTGTTAATTGAATATCTTAGACGTTTTAACCATTTTGTAAATAAAGCATTTTAAACGACAATGTTTTTGTGAAGATTCCAACGTATTACTCGGGTTTTTTTTTCGTCTTTTCTCATTCGTAAACCGTCTGATGAGTTTTAACGTATAGTAATGCGCGGCGTCTGTTTTAGTTCGTAATTGTATATTCATGTACAGATGTATGACATAAATGTTGGAAAATAAAGGAGAGTGAAGAACGAAGATGCCGTTAGGTTTTTATATGAAGGTTTTAATGGCATCGTGGAAAAGGGTTTACGTTTATGCTGCAGTCTCGTAAGAAGGAAGGAAATAGCTATGGAGTTGATAAGAAATTTTAGCTGCTAAATGCTCGAGCGAAATGTTCAGCGTTACGGTTAAGGCATTGTTGAATGTGTGAGTGCGATATGGTCGCCATAGGTGTAGCAAAAGTCGTGTTTGCTGGTTGAGGACAGGAACGTTGTCGTCGTCCATGAATGTGTGGTCCTGGTCATTTGGGGAGAGAAGCGTGAATGTCTCCAGAAAATGTTGCCCAAGGATGAAGTGGTTGTGTGTCTGAGCGGAATTTTGCGTCACAGTCGACATAGCCAAAGTTGAAGGCGACTTAAAGTTGTTCCTGTGTGTAGCGTATTGAATTCATCTAATTCAACTGGGAACCCTTGGTCTATGAGAATAGACTCAAGAGGTCCATGAATTAGATGGCTTTCCTCATTGTGTCTTGATGCGGCTGCTATTGAAGAGAGCGGACAGTGAATACGTCTGTCCTGTTCGAAAGCTTCTGAGAGAGTGTTTAGCGAGCTTTCCCCAATTTGGTGCTGCCCGGAAAAATGGTCCGGGTTGAATAGGATAAGTCATCCTGATTGGGTGAAAATATGCATCGACCCTAACGGTCAAATTAATTAACGCGCCAAACAAAAATACGAAGTTCTTTCTGCTACACTCGCTTCTGTTTATTTCAAACTTAAGGTAGTTACCGCAAATCTTCAAATTAGCTAACCATGAGTCGAGCATTTTATTTTCCTATGTGAGTGAGTCTAAAAAAATTCTTCAATAATGTGTTTTATTTCCCGGACGTTGTTGATTTTCGTAATGCAACATATTGCGAAGTAATTGAACCGGTTGTATTTTTTACAATTTTATCCTTTTGTTGAACACCGGCCCTAGTCATTTAGCCAGTTGAATCTGCTGCATTTTTTTTCAAGGTATTTTTTATTTCTGGTTTTACTCTCAGAGTATTTCTGAAATTTGTACCATGTCGACGTTTTTTTGTTTTTCTTCCTTCAATTTGTGTTCAGATTTGTTTATAACTTCTCGCCATTTTAAGGCTTTGCCAAGTTTCAAATCTGGTATAAGTTAAATGAGTTCCGATAATCTTTTGTCCTGAAGTCCGATAATAAATCTTTTATTTCTTCATTTTTGTTGGCGAAGTTAAAACCATCTGCAAGTTCGTATAAATGTTGGGACATTACCTGGGGCGTTGTGCGCTCTAGTAAGACATAGCTTTTTCATGCGTGGTATGCTTATTGGGTATGAAATGTGCTTCGAATTTTATTAGTTCAGTTTCGAAGTTACTTTCGTTTTTCTTTTTAGAAAATGAAACTGTTTTAAAGACATTTTCTGCCTCTTTGCCCATACACAATATTTGAATTGATCCAGTTTCCAAATACAAGTTAGACGCAATTCGAAACCTTTCGATTCTTTGGCACCAAGTCGGCCATGGGGAAAGATTCAAAAGGTCGATTGCTTCTTGCAGTTGCAGATTTATTTTCTTTTAATCCTTTTTTTTTAGGAACCTCAGATTGTTCTAGCCACTTCTGACACCGTGTTTTATCTTTTTAGTTGGGTTCGTTCTTTTAAGGCTTTCTCATTCACTACACGTGAACACGTCTATTAGGTTTAACCATTTATCACTAAGTGTCAGAATCAACAACAATAAAGCATGGACACACAACTCGTGATACCTAGATGTAACAAGAATCAGTAATGAAACTATTACTGCCTATGACACACACTACATAGTAATTACTTTGAGAGCTTCTCCTCTTCCACTTACACGTCCCCCTTCTAATGTAGATTCACTTCGTGGAAATTACTTTTAAGAACTTCTTCAACTACTCATAATGTAGATCCATGGCATAGAAATTAAGTTAAGTGCTTCTCCTCCTCCTCCTCCTCCTCCTCCTCCTCCTCCTCTTAATGTAGATCCACCACATAGAAACATTGGACAAAAGATATCACAATAAAACAAATTTACTTTACGGAAGTAATGTAATGAATTTATGACAATTGATGTTTACATTTACGATAAACCTAGGTATATATGGTCTTTTCTTGGAATATTTCCTTATTTAACCCATGAAATAATATAATTAAAAAAAATTATGTGTAGAGTGTTCGCTAATAGTCCGGGAGAACGGGATTCAATCTAAGGTCGAGTCATACCAAGGACTAAAAAATCGAACTTGATGCCGCCTTGCTTGACACTCAGCATTATAAAGTAAGGATCAAGGGTAAAGTGGAGCAATCCAGGGTATGGAGTAACACCCTTCCCTACACCTTGGTGTAGTAGCTATTGAAAAGGGAGCCTTCTGTTCACCCTCTATTACAGTCGCCAACTTTACTTATCATTTGTTTTATTTTCGTATTTTATGTTTTATTTAAACTTTGTTAAACAATTAAAGTTAGTTGAATATTACTATTTTGGGGAAGACTCTGAGTCTATATTTGTGTTGACACGGAGGAAATCCAAGACAATTTTTAATTTAAAAAAATGTTCTAATTGTGGCGTAAACTAAACAGTTAATGTGTGCATGTATATATATAGAAAGGCTCTTTGAGGAGTGTGTGTATGTGTGTGTTAACTTATTCGGCGAATTTTGTCTTTCAGTTTTGGTTGGTTGGTTGGTAGGTTATTTTCTTTAATATCATATCAACCCCTGTGAGCTATTTAATACCATATTCTTTTTTTTGTAAATATGACTTTATATGTACTAATATATTGGTAGAAATAGTTTTCATTAACTTCATGTGTATCAATAAATTAGTAAAAATAATTTTCATTAACTGTTTCTCTTGACGCGGTTGACTCTCACCACTTTTTAGTACCTATAAGATAAAAAGGGTTGGGTATTTCAACCATATAGGTGCTAGGGATTGACATGATTGCTCGGATCAGGATTTTATGACTGCTCGTCTTGCCAAAAGGCCAACGTGGAGTGTTACAATGACCACGTAGTACCTGGGCTACAGACCGCTCAGCCACCAGAATCCCGTCCTTAGGTATTACGCGTCGCCACCTACAGCCAACTGATAATCTCATTCAGAGAAGAATTACTTGGGTGTATTTAATTGAGTCTAGAACTATAAATGTGTCTATAAATAAATACACACACACACACATATATATATATTCATACTACGTGTTACACATAGTGTAACATGTAGTATGTGTGTTTAGTGTACCAGGTCTGCTGAAAATAGAAGTCTCCGAAGAGACGGAAACAGGTCTTTCCCTCTATCATATGCCGAAGAAAAGAAAGAGATTCTTCGTTCTAATATTTTTATGCTGAGATGTGTTGCTATAGCAACAGGAGTAATTTTTCTACCAGTCGTTTGCAGAGCCTTTTGCGGTCAAGGGGGTCCCACAGAGATGTATCAATTACATTTTTATATTATCTTGTGATAATACTATGCAGTTCTTTTTAATCTCCAACTTGAAGAGCAAACAAATGACTGATGTTGAATTGAATTTTTAGAGTTAAATAGCAATGCTTCAAATCATTTAACTGTGTGCAAACAAATGAGCCCTGGATCGTTAAAAATGTTACGTACAAACTATTCGTTTACAACACACACACATGCATATATATATATATATATATATATATATATATAAAGGATTTAGCATTAAATAACCTACAAGAGTTGATATACCATAAAATACGACCAATCAACCAACTTGAAGAACTACTGATAGATCTAATTAATAATGGGTATTTGAATGGGAATGTTTATTTTACTAAGACAATTCGTTATTTATAATTTATATCATTCGCCTAAGGAAGCTTGTATGGAAGACCAGCTTTTGTGCAAACTTTACTCCTTTTAGCGATACGGATGTTGTCCTAGCGAAGCGAAATGTGCCATATAATTTAGCGTTAATATCACCGCATGAGTTGCCAGAACAAGGCTGAGCACGACGTCAGACTGTTATGGACGTCAGCTTCTGGTTTTGAATTCTGATTTTTTTTCTTCTCCTTGACCGGTTGCTCTATCAAGGTTAGGGAGCTTAGCCTGTTCTACTATTTTACCCATAGCTTGGGCAGGGAGATATTGATTCATGTCTTTCCCAAAGGTATTAGTGCGAAGTGAAACACAAACAGCCTTGTCCAGAATTTGAACTTGGTTCGTCGATGATCATTAATAAATGGATTGCTTTACTAAAACCATTATTCATACTTGATTTATCTGTATTGATTGAGTTTAAACCTAATTCGTCAAGCTAGGGATATTAAATAATTACATAGCGTTCTGGCTTAGGATTAACAGACATAAATAAACAAATAGATGAATAAATAAAACAGAAAATTAATAAATCGATTAATTACTTGTCTTTAAGGGGGGTGTCCTCGTGGTGTAATGGTTAAAGCGATGGACTGCGGAATCGTAGTAAGCGAGTTCGTACTCTAGTCGCGCTATTACCTTCACTTTCGGGCAAATACCCTTGGGAAAGGTATGAACCCCCTTATCCTCCCAGCTATGGGTTAAATAGCACCACTACTGTTCTTCTAGGAGAATGGCTTTGGCATTAAATAACCTACAAAGGTTGATATGTCATTAAACAAAAAAACCCAAATCAAACCAAACCTTGTCTTAAAGATTTTCATAAAAAGCCGTGATATTTTTTAAAAAATAATTATGTAAAATTTTTGAATGAATCGTATCTTGATTCAAACGTCCCACCTGATTAGCATGTATTGGAATGGTTAGTGGTAAGGAAGATGTTTAGTTGTGTCCCCACTCTCCAGGAACTGATATTAGCATTAGTACATTCGTGATATACTAACAATACACACAAAGGAAAGACAAGTTCATTTACACATACAAGAACTTTTAATCTTTCATCTGCACAATATAAATATACAAATAGTATTAAAAGAAAGATGCATAAACGTAGTCCGCTTGATCACCAAAGTTAAGCTGTGATAAGCCTGTTTTATACTTTGAACCCATTTAAGCAACAACAGGTACTGTAGGCAACCTTAAGCCTGAGTGCCATATCCAAACAAAGCTTGATAAATAACAACTCCGGCAAACTGGACTTACAATCAAGTCACACTAGTCCTCACAAGATGGATGACCACTTAGTAACAGCAGGTACAGCGAGCAATCTAAAGCCTATGTGTTACACTAAGCAAATCATACAAATTCACTAAAACAGAACCAGGACTGCGCAGCAATCACTAAAAAGGGACTTCCACCGCATAGCAATCACTCCCAGTACATTTTTAAAAATTCTAGCATATCAAACTGAATATAGAGAGCTTCCAGAGAGTGAAATGTAAAGAAACGCACTTTCGCATATTTTTTCCTGATTACTTACCGTAAACCTTTTTGGAAGTTTTGCCGAGAACATCTCAGCGTATGGTGTGTATTGGTTGGTACCTGATGTTGCGTCACGCACCCTGAAAACAAAAAGAAAATAATTTTGATTTAAGCTTGATATAAAGATCCAAAAACATCTGTCTCATATCCCTTGATTTTCATTCAATAAAAAAATATATATATCAAAGGTATACCACCGATATTCTAGCAATTGATTTGCTGGCATTTTCTTTTAGTTCCGACCAAATTTCCAAGATTAAATTTTAGACCCAAAATTTTCTTACATAATGTAATAATCAAGCGCCACCTTTTCTAAGAAAAATGTTATTAATCCGTTTGTTTCAAGAAAACAAGGATCTGTACGTGGATCTCGGTATCCGCTGGACAAACTTGTATGAAAGACTGGTTTCGGTTTCTTTGTTTAATGACATATCAACCTTTGTGAGTTATTTTGTGCCAAAGCTTTCCTTGTAGGGTTGTAGTAGTACTATTTAATCAATTACTAGAGGGAATGAAGGAGTTCATACCTTTCCTAGGAGTATCAGTCCGATAGTGAATTTAATAGCGTGACTGGTGTTTGAATTCGCTAACTACGATGTTACAGTCCAGTACGTTAGCCACTACACCACAGGAACACCCTCATGAAAGACCGGCTGCTGTCCATGCTGCAAGTCTCTCTGTGATATCAATGTTGGGATGATACTGTGACACTGGACCCTCAGAGAAGGGTTGATCAAGTAATTGAAAATAAACGGAGTAAATGAAATGGGTGGTGTTGCACTCTCTTGAAAATCTAATCTGCTAGACAAAATATTTGGAAACCCCAAAAGTAAAATGACTAAGGTAAAAAACCAAGCTCAGGCAAAAAAAGGGTCATTTGGATTGTCCCTGAAAATCCAGAGAGAAACAGGGTTGTTTGCGTTGATAAATACCCGGGATGGACAATCTGATAAGAACATTCTAATTTTCTAAGAACATTTCAAATATTTTCTAGAGAAAGAAAATACTCGGAAACCAAATAGGTAAAATAACTAAGCAGACAAGAAGGGTCATCTAGGTTGTTTCTGAAATTATCAGGGAAGAACAGGGTTGTTTGCATTGATGAATGTCCGGAGTAGACAGTCTGATAGGAAAATATTTGTTACTTAATATTTTGGAACTTCTTCGCTTACGCATTTTGAAAATCAGATTTGTCACGAAAAACAGTCGTATCAGTCCAAGAGAAAGACGGCCAAGTTGAATATAAAGAGAGTGGAAGGAATAAGTGAGTTTTTAGACCGTGTATGGAGGAGAGATACAAATTGAAGTATGTTGGGGTCAGGAGGTCGGATTCAGCCCTCTGACCACTAAAAAGAAGTTGGATGATTCTCCAAATTTGGAAAAAATGGTTTTAAAGAAAACTGGAATAAAAAGACTTGGACGTGAAACTGATATTAAGGATGAAGAGATGAGTGAACTCCATACCAAGCCACCGCACGCCGGTCTAAGACGATTCAATATATTCTGGAAATTTTTACATTTCAACGGTCGATTCATCATTGCTTTGCAAAACCTCCTGAACCCAAGACTTGTGCCAGCTTTTGAATACAAAAGACTTGACTTACAACGAGGACATTTACAACTGTCATGCGGATTCCAGTGTCACTAGACAAAGACAATTGTTGGAAGGGTTAAAAACGCGGTATACTGCAAACGATATATACAAAAAGTTGTTATATTTCTAACCCGTGTTGACATTGTTTTTTCGTGTTGGAGAATTATTTTGATGTAACTATTGGCCGTCAAACTATTCATCACTTCAGTGACCTGATCAAGCTGCCTTCTCGCCTTCTGTGATCAAAAATACTACGTGAACAGAGGGTTAGATGGTCGTGAAGAATTCCGAGACAGTCAAGCCAAGCGGAACCGTGCCTAACAACCCGATACCAGCGGAGAACAGCAGTCATTAAGCGGTTATAATACAATTTGACACGAGTGTTGTTTAAGTGTTTGCAAGAATGAGGAAGGATTTATATGTTGAACTTAGTCCCGGTTTTGTATTTAGAATTGTCTTTTTTCAAAACTGGTCGCCAGCCAAGGCTAGAAAACCAAATTTGTCCTATTGCTTTACCCGGAGGTTAGGAAAGATGAGTTTTACCTGGAGGTAAGGAAATATGAGTTTTACCTGGGTAAAGAAAGATGAATTCATAACTTTCACCTTAGAGATTAGAATGAAGTGAACGTAAGTAGCCAAGACTAAAAATCAAATTCGGCCCGCAGATTTTGATTTACGCGTTGATGACCTTTTACGTAACGCTGACCTTCATATCTTTGATAATGTGAAACAAACACAAGCTCATATCAATTTAATATACGGTTGGGTAGATCATTATAAAAAAAAACTATTGGTGTATCTTTTGAGTTTGTATTTACTTTGGATAGTCAGGCTAAATTTGTTATGTTCAAGCAATCATTATTACCGAATAATTGGTGGTATACCTGTATCAGATTTTAGGGATCCACTTACTGTGTCACATAAGTGTAATTCCGTGATGGTCTTGGTTTAAAATCGTAGCTGATTAACGATCTTTCGTCAGGTCTGTAGCCAACCCTGTACAATAAATAAAAACTCACTTTGGTACTATTTAATAGAAAAGAAGAGTTATATATATATATATATATATATATATATACGGATAACAACCTATATTTGACATAATTCTTTGTCGAGATAGTGTTATGATATTATGGATTGAAGGCTAGCATCTTTATCATTACTGTAGGGTACACCAGCCGTAAACTAGTAACGTAGGCAGTAATGATAAGGATGTTAGCCTTCAATTCATGTTTACGGCTGTTGTACTCTACTCTCTAGCCTTCCTCAAGTGTATGTCGTATCAGATACAAAAGAATAGTTAAGTGAAAGAAAATGACAGCTTCTTGTCTGTTTCATGGATAATAAAGTTGCCAACGAGATCAGAGTTCGAGCTCAGACAAAGTCCAGAATTTGGAATGCTGATTTTTCAAAACTTGACGCAAAATAATCTTATATTTGACTAAACTTAGTAAAAAAAATCGGATGTTGGATCATGTTTCGACGCCTGGGGATTATAAGTTCAATCCCTAAGATAGGGGGTTCGTGAGTTCGTGAGTTCGTCGTTGCATTATTACGTAAGTTGTAAGGGGTAACAAAGCGCAACCCGTTAAGGGATTGTTAGGCATAAAAGATGATTGAGAGCAGTTGTGATTTCAATCGTAAGGGAAACCAAAACAGGACATGAGAACAACTAAGTCTACGACAAAACACACATGACAAAATATCCAGCGACAAAAACTAAACACAAAAATCGCCTTTTTTAAAAATCGTATTTTGCGCTTTAAATGTCGGTGTTTTGTTTAGAACTGTGGCAAGTCTCAGTAACCCACAGGCAGCCGATCTTAATGAACCTTTTTAGAATATTTGTGATCACAAACATTACAGAATCATCTTTCATGAAATTTGTGCGGCTCAATGTTTGAGCTAGCGAGTTGTGATAATCACAACACCCAGATCTACAAAGTTATACATATATCATTTATCACACGGCGAAAATTAAAGACTCAAAGAACGGAGTATTTATCTTGTAAAGAAATCAGCAATAAATCGAATCCATATTTGGGATAAATGTCCAAGCGAGAAACATCAACTGTATTTACTTTCTTCAGATGTATATTAAATTCGTTAACCGTTTGGAAGTAATGACGCAAAGATGGTATGGGATTTTATTTCTTGATATAAAACTCATATTGTTACTTTTATTATTGTTCTCTCGTTTAATTTTTTAAACACGCTTTTAGCAATTGAACTTAGGGAAAGAAGTAATAATATAAGCTCGGCCTACATTCAACGAAGGAACGCAAAAATACGCACATTTCGGGGTTTTAGCTTACCCTTAGCAAAGGAATTCAAGGATAGGTATATTTTGTGGTTTCCGTAAACGCTAAGAGAAATAACTCAAAAATACAAACTCCACCTATCACTTAAGAAGTAACACAACCCCCCGCAAATTTAGGGGTTTTAGCATAGCTATCGATAGGCTTTCGGTCATATGGAAGTCAGACCTGACCGATAAAATGAAGCACAGTTTCTTCCAAGCAGCGGTCGTGTCGATACTGCTATATGCATGCATCACATGGACGCTAACTAAACGGATGGAGAAAAAGCTTGAAAGCAATTACACAAGAATGCTGCCAGCAATATTGAACAAGTTCGGGTGAGAGCACGCCACAAAGCAGCAGCTATACGGCCATCTACCACCCACCATGAAAACTATCCAAATTAGACGAACCAGACACGCGGTACACCGCTGGAGACGAGCTCATAAGTGATATACTCCGGTGGACCCCTTCACATGGACGAGCAAAAGAAGCACGTCCAGCTCGAACCTACATACAGCAGATCTGTGCTGACACTGGATGTAGCTCTGAGCATCTGCCGAAAGCAGTGGACGATTGGGAGGTGTGGCGAGAGAGGGTCAGGAATATCCGTGCTGATAGCGCGACATGATGATGATTATAGCGAAAGCACTCAAACATACACACATTTCATGTTTTCTCGCCCACTCTTAACGCATAAACGGTTGATTGATGTCTTATAGTATATCAAATCTTGTGGGTTATTTAATGCCAAATCCTGTTTATATATATATATATATATGATTTATCATATTTACCAACCCCTTCCCCCGAGCAGGATATGACACAAGGTCAATTTTTAAGCGGAGTTTAGCTGGTTTGAATTCAGGGTTTTCCTTCTCCTAGACTAGTTGCCACACCAAGGCTGAAGAACCCAGTCTGCCCTACTATTTACCCATAGTTGGAGGGAGAATAATTGGATTCATACATTTCCCAAGTGTATTAGTGCTATGTGAAAATGCAATTAGCCTGGTCCAGGATTTGAACTCGTGTCGCAGTGTCCATTTCCTACGACGATTTTCATTACACCACAGGCACCTCCATATATATATGATTTATAAGCGAATAATTTGTAGGGAATTTTCTTTTTAAACGAGTTGTTTGAGCTTATTTGCTTGCACTCAGGTAAAAGGTTTCAAGTATTGATATCTAGCATTAATAAATCTGTTTATCAAGTATTTCAATGAAATATGGATAATTTGCAAACGACAACATGGTTTTAAATTTCTAGCAATAATATTCCTTCGTAAATGATTGCACAGTTCTATTTGACCCGTAGAAAAGACCTTAATATGTGTCACATTTAATGTTTAAATAATTGAAGCAACAGATTTTTGAGAGGCAAAAAATATGGCGACATCTTTTATTGCAGGAATTGTCATTCAGACCTTAAAAATTCACTTCGAGTAAGAGGAGACCTGGGAGTAATGGCAATGAAAGAGTACTCCATATTCCTCAAAGATCCAGGACTGGAACCTCACCATTAGATGCAGTTTAGTGCTATACTCAGGACATTTGTTGGGGGGGTGTTGTCTTACCTCTTTGCATATTCAACAGCCCCAGCCAACAGAACGGAAAGGAACATAAAAGTAAGCACATTTCAAATGTTTAGCACACACCCTCTCATCAAACATTAATATTCGTTTCTCTGTATACGCGTGATGTCTGTCTATAAAGTTTCCAAATTAGAACTTACGGTACTGTATAGGCGTTCGGTCTGCTTGGCCACACATTAGGTCGCCAGTCATAGCTGATTCGGAATCTATCCTGCGGGTAATAATCCGCGCTGGTTGACGGGCAGATAAGAATAAAAGTTGACCAAAGATTAAAAAACATCTTACAAAAACATCATCAAAATAGTGCTAAAATTTTCATTATGTTTGTTTCTATGCATGTAACCGCAACTCAGCAAAAACGTCACCTTATAACAAGTCCTTTATTAGAGCAATACATTTAAAAACGCAATTTCCAGTTCAATTTGCAACTGAATGTATTTACCTCTCTCACAACGGTTGTACGACCGGTTCAACACAAATACCCCTCCCGGGACGCACCTAAAAAAGGCTTTGTGCCACACACATCCGGTTGGTGGGACGTGCGACAAATACCGATAATCTCCAAGCTGCCTGACGGTACCGGAAGGACATTCCTAACTGTTGTATAACACCTGTATTCTGTATATTTGTTCTGTTACTGTAATATATTTGTTTCAGCCTATTTTTCTTGTCTGCGTGTTTTCATTTTGACGCCCAAACATCACAACATTAATCTTATCCCTTTCTTTGTTTTTCTCCTCCCCTCTTAGGAAAAGAAAAAAAATATCAAATATATGACGGACATTAAAGTTTTCTGATTCCTCCCTCGCAATTAAACAATGCTGCATTATATATATATATATATTGAGAGAGAGAGAGAGAGAGAGAGAGAGAGAGAGAGAGAGAGAGAGAGGAACAAAAGTGATGAGAAAAATATGAATATTATCTTTATGTTATTTTTTGATTGTTCTCAACTAGTTTCGACAAACACCAACAGTACATAGTTGTGATACTTTCCCATTCTTCTTTCAGAAAACCCAATAAGTCATCAATATTTTGAGGATTTCTGTTCTGAGCTTTCTCTCCTATGATTTTCCATACATTCTCTAAAGGATTCATATCTGGGCTTTGTGGTGGCCACTTCATAACAGCTATTCCTTCCATTTCAAGAAAACTTAACACAGTTTTAGCTTTGTAGCAAGGCACGTTGTCTTGCATAAATATTGTCCCTTTGCGTAAATGAGGAAGAGCATGCTGGTGAAGAAGTTCTTTATAAACACTGGCATTATTATTACCGTGAAAACGAAGAATAGATCCTACTCCCACCGAAGAAATCATACCCACACCATTACGCCCCCACCTCTAAATTTCACAGTTTTAACGCATTGAGGAGATAAGCGTTCCCCATTTTTATGTCTTACAAACCTCTTACCATCAGATCTAAACAAGTTGAATTTAGATTCATCACTTTAGTGAACCATACTCCATTATTCCTCTGTCTACAGGATATGCTCTGTCAAGAAGAACCTTTTGATTTTTCTTTGAAATCAAAAGTTTGCGACATGGAATCCGAGCCACTAATTTTTCCTTATTTAACCTACAAGAAGCAGTTTTCCCAGAAATTGGCTTTCTTGTTTGCTCACTAAATGCACGAGAAATAGACGTTGCTATGTCGAAATGATCTTTTAAAGACATTTTAACAATCATCCAATCTTCCCGATTGATAGTCATAGGAGGCCTGCCGGTTCTCGATTTTGGTTCAAGCGTCTTGTCAGCCTTAAATCTACTGATTACACGATAAACAACGCTTTTTGACTTTCGTACGATGCCAGCAATTTCAGAATACCATTTGCCTCCTTCGAGATATGTTAAAATGAACTTTTTTCTTCTCAAGTTAAACAATTACGTGCTTTCGCCTCCATTTTGCTTAAAAATAGTTCCAACGATGTTGGACAGTTGACTATAAATCAAAATTAGCAATCAAGTTGTTTGAAAATTACCTAAATTACTATTATTCAACAGCGATCATTAACTTTTGACCATTGCAAAATGTATATTCTTGTTTATTTTAGTTCAATATCCAATTACTGTAAACGTTTTTTTTTTTTTTAGAAAACTTTAAATGTAATAAATACATATATGTTCCAAGTATATTTTGTGAAAATTTCGTAAACGGACATGCAAATTTTTTCAAGTAAAAATTATTTTAATATTTGTGGTTATTCCGTTCCTTAACTTAAGTCCGCTACTGTATTTCTTTCCCTTTTCTTTCTTTTCTTCTTTTTATCTCTCCCTCTTTTTATCTATTTCTTCCTATGCCTACCGCTACGAAATCACTTCTGATGATGTCTTTGAGTAAATAAAGACGAAATAATTATTGAATCAGTTGTCTATGTTTCGGTTTATTCACTTTTCCACTTATTTTTCACACACACACACACACACACACACACACACACACACACACACACACACACACACACACACACACATATATATATATATATATATGTAAATTGATATATAAATGAATATATATGTATATAAGTAGTAATGTTGGTGACCGTTGTCGAAGGCAACTTGAAGGCTCCATCTTCATTAGATACTGTACCAAGGTGTAGAGGGAGGCGATACTCCTTTCCCTGGATTGCTCCGCTTTACTCTTGGTCCCTACCTTATGATGCTGAATGTGAAGCAAAGCGGCATCAAGTACCATTTTTTGAGCCTTTGGTATGACTGGTTATATATATATATGTGTGTGTGCGTGTGTGTCTGTGTGCGCGCGTGTGTATGTGAAGAAATACATACATCTACACTACTGTGTAAAAGATTTAGGCTGGGCTATATCTTTAACATTTATAAATAATGAGTAATGTTCTTGAGGCAAATCAATGAATATATTGCTATTCAAAAATTAGTATAATCAAAAATTCTTAATTTCAGTCATATTTTCATTATATGATATAGGCTTGCTATATGACGTTTATCTAATGTAAAAGTGTTGATTTTATGCTATATTTTTGTTATTTTTTATCATGAGCCTTTAGAACGTTTACTATTAGCCAAACATTAAATATCTATAAAAACAAGAACTGTTTTAATTTTTCTTTTTTATAATTTCTTTCAATTTTTCATTTCAGAATCGGAAATTATATATTTCTAAACATAAATCATCAATATGCCGCGAGTATCTGATGAAAAAAGATAAAAAATTATATTGTACCATAAACAGGGCATTTCTCAGGCTAAAATATAAAAATATTGAAAGCTTCTAGGTGTACATTACAAGAATTAATAAAGAAAAAGATTGAAACTGGGGATATCAAAAACACAAAGAAGAGTTGAAGGCAAACAAAATTAACTAAAAGTGATTGTAAATATCTAAAGATAATATCTTTAAGAAATAGAACTTAATATTGTCAGGAATTAGGCTCAGATCTTTCTCAAACATCTGGCACCTCAGTTCCCACTTCAACTATCAGAAGAGCATTGTAAACGAAGGTCTTCATGGTCGAGTAGCAAAAAGGAAACCTTATCTAAGACAAGGAAATAGAAAAACAACCTGAATTTGCCAAAGAACAAAAGAAATGGACCGTTGAACAATGAAAGAATGTATTATGGAGTGATGAATCAAAATTTGGAATTTTCAGTTCAAAGAGAAGTCAGTATTTAAGAAGAAGGGTGGGAGAGTAAATGAAAGATGTATGCTTGAAGCCTACAGTTAAACATAGAGGAGGTTCTATTGTGGTTTAGGTATGTTTGACTGAAAATGGTATGGATGATTTGGTCAGAATTGATGGAATAATGAAAGCAGAGTAATATAGATAAATTCTGATCCACCGTAAATCCCCTCTGTTAAGCGTATAATTGGTAATGGTTCCATTTTCCAACAGGATAACGATGCCAAGCATATTGCAAAAAAGGTAAAAAAGTTACTTAGAGCGAAAGGAAAAATCTGGGGATGTTCAAGTTATGAAAGGGCTTCCTCAATCTCCAGACTTAAATATAATCGAGTCTTTGTGGGATTATTTGGACCAAAGAAAGGCTGAAAATGAAAAGAAAAAAAACCGTGGCAAGTCCTCCAAGATACCTGTAATAATATATCTATGGATTGTATTATTAAATTACGACTTAGTATCCCAAAACGAATAAATGCTGTTCTTGCGGCAAAAGGTCGACATACAGAATATTAATGATTTTTAAGTTATTAAAAGTTATAAACATAATTAAAAGTTATAAACATAATTAAAAGTTATAAACATAAAATTCATAATGATTATTAATTATGTTATTATATATTAGCATTGAACACAATTTTTTCATTTCCTTTAATATTATATGGAATTTTTGTGACGATATTAAACATGCTTAATCTTTTGCAAAGTAGTATATATATATATATATATATATATATATATATATATATATATATATATATATATATGATAGACAGACACACACAGTATATATATATATATATATATATATATATATATATATATATATATATATATATATATATATACTATAACTCTATCTGGCGAGCTTGAATAAGCGAAATAAATCTATTATGGAAGCAGAATACAATTACTAAATTTTTAGTTATTTTAAACAGGAAATTATATATATATATATATATATATATATATATATATATATATATATATATATATATATATATATATATATATATATATATATATATATATATATATATATATATATATATATATATGAACATTGTATACGATATATATACATATCGACGTAGTGGGTAGAATGTTTGCCAATGGCCTGTGAGACTGGGGTTCGATCCCAGGTCAAGTTATACCATAGACTCAAAATAGTACTTGATACCTCCTTGTTTAACACTCAGCATTATAAGGTACGTAACAAGGGTAAACAGGAGCATTCCAGGGTAGTAGCTGTTAAAAAGGGAGCCTTCGGGTCACCTTCGATTACAGTCGCCAACTTACTTATATATACAGTCGCCAACTTATATATATATATATATATATATATATATATATTTGATACCTATATACGTATCGAATATATATATATAGCATAGATATTTATGTAAAAGACACGCACACACACACACACACACACACACACACACACACACACACACATATATATATATATATATATATATATATGAAATATATATATATAAATATATGTAAGTGAGAGGAAAAATGAAAAGAATCAGACAAATATCTTGAAAAATAAACGGAAGAAAGAATATACTTGGGGTGGATAAAAATTTCGACACATATTTCGACTTGAATATTTTGTTTGCATAAAAGTTCTTTCTTTTAAGATTATTTTAAATGTAAACATAAAATAATAATAATAATAATAATAGAAAATCTTTACATTGCAAGCTAAAAAAATCATCTTCAGAGGAAATGTTTTGAATTTTTAAAAAGCGAGTAATACAAGAAAATATATTAAAAGTAATTACGTCATAAAACGTAATCTCTTTTTCTAAAAAAATAAGGTAACATAGCTTCATAGTTTTGAGAAATTTTTTGAATGGTTTAAAATTTCAAAAATTCAGAAAAACAGTCTGCTATTATTAATAGATCTTGAAATCTTTTAACATCATTTTTATTAAAAAAGGTGATATCTTATAAAATTCCGGTCTTTGGATAATTGTATTAAAAGAGAACATTGAGCAAACTTCAATTATCCTACATTTATCTTTATCGTGTATGAAAGCAATTATGGTTGAGTACTGAAAGGCAAATGTAAGGCCGCTTAAAAATATCTCAAACTAAAGAATCGGATTTGTTTTCGGATTTAAAATCTTTTTTATATTCATATGTTCTCTTTTTTAGATTTCTGAAAGTCTGCACAATGTATAATTTATCAAATTTTCGACAATAGATTTTATATTTACCTGTGTCGGAGAAAAAAAACTTGTGTTTTTTAATTGTATTTTTAATAACTGTTAGATTATTTTTTTATTTACGAGTAACGGTTTTGTATGCAGGCAAAATATTTAAGTCGAAATACGTGTCGGCAATAAATTTTCATCCACACTAGATATATTCTTTCTTCCGTTAATTTGTAAACATGAGAATATATATATATATATATATATATATATATATATATATATATAAGAAATACGTATATATACATAAAATATATTCATATATATAAAACAGATATATCTATCTATAAATATAATATATAAGTAATATTCATAATTTATATATATGAAATGTATATTAAAAAGATATATATATATATATATATATTAAAAAGATATATATATATATATATATATATATATATATATATATATATATATATATATATATAAGCGCTCATAATATATATATATATATAGTATCTACATATATAAACATATAATATAAATAAATATACCTATATATATATTTATAGATATAACATATATGTATATATACATGAAATATATTTATAAAATTTAGATATATATTTAAGATGTATTCACACACATATATATATATATATATATGTATGTATGTATATCATCATCATCATGTCGGGCTGCTAGCACGGATCTCCCTGACCCTCTCTCACCACCCGTCTCTATCGTCCATCGATCCCGTGAGATCTTCCAGGCTACATCCTGTATCGGCACAGAGCTGTTGTATGTAGGTTCTAGCTGGTCTTCCTACCTTGTGAAGAGGTCTACTGGAGTATGTCGTTCATGAGTTCGTCCTAACTTCTCCAGCAGTGTCCCGCATGTCTGGTTCGTCTAACTTGGATAGTTTTCGTGGTGGGTTGTAGGTGGCTGTAGAGCTGGTGTTTTGTGGGATGTTGCCTTCAGGACTAGTTCAATACAGCTCGCAGCATTCTTGTGTAATTACCGTCAATCTTTTTCCCCGTACGTTTAGTTAGCGTCCATGTGGTGCATCCATATAACAGTATTAACTCGCCTGCTGCTTGGAAAAAACGGCGTTTTATTTTATCGGTCAGGTCTGAATTCCATATGACCGATAGTCTATCGATAGCTGTCCATGCCTTTGCTAGTCACATCTTGATGACTTTCTCGGTTGATGAGACACTGCTTCCTTGGTAGTTGAACTTGTCCACTAGTTTCAAAGGTCCACCATTTAGAGTGGTGATGTCACTTCTTTGATAAAAGCACATGTATTCTGTTTTGTCTGTATTGACATGGAGGCCACTACTGCTCGTTCTAGATAATGCGTGAGTGTATTGGCTATAAGCCCTATGTCATCGGCGTAGTCAGCATCCACGATAGTTTGTGCAATGTATCTTCTGCTTCTTTCTTTTGCCAGCTTAAACCCTTTTTTCTTTCATTAAATCTATAGACGTTCTAAGCCCGTAGTCTAGGCAGATAATAAACAGGTATGGGGCTACTGTGTCTCCTTGTAGCACACCTGTTACAATGTCTAATTAGTCTGTGTCTCCATCCGGGGAGCGGACTTTTATTTCTGTGTTTTTATATAGCATCATTATGGCTGCGAGTTTCTTTGGGTAGACCGTAGGCGAGGAGTATTTGCTCCATCTTCCTTCTGTGTATAGAGTCAAATGCCTTGGAGAAGTCGACGAATAGAACTGTAGCCACAAAGTTTTTTGAACGTACATCTTCTAGACGGATTGTCAAAATTTGTGATGTTTTGGATCGATTCCTCTGAAAGCCATTTTGGTTCTTCATACGTATTTTCTCAATTTTGGGTTCTATACGGTGGCGTAGCAGAGCATTGTATATCTTGGCCACTATGGATGTAAGGGTTATACATCGATAGTTCTTGGCTTTTCCGAAGTTACCTTTCTTAGGGAAAGGGAGGATGCATCCTTTTGTCCATATGTGTATTTTTTTTTGGCTATATACGGCATTACAGTGTCAGAGCAGTATGTCGTCAATTTCCCTGGTTTCTCCATACTCCTGGGAGGTATTTCATCTAGCCCTGCTGCTTTCCTATTTTTAATTTTTCTTAGTGCTGAGTCGAGTTCTTTTGGCGTAAACTGTCCTAGTTTGATGTCTAGTTGATTATTAATAATTTTTGTGATTGGTTCGTCCGTAACTTTCAGAGGATTTCTGAGTAAATTCTCGAAATGTTGTTTCCACAGGGGTATTCGTTCTTCTTGGCTGACAGCTTTTAGTTTAGCTCACGCAATACTCTTCCTTCTGCAAACTTCGTTTACTGTCTGACATGCTATCCTAGATTGTCTATCTTCAACCGAATCTCTAAGATTATTGACCTGATTTTGTATGTATTCTGCTTGTTCTTTTAGGTATATGTTAGCTAATTCATTTATGTGCCTTCTTAAGTTTCAGGGTATTGATATTGATTGGGTTCCTCCTATTGCATTTGAATGCGGTTTTCACGTCTGCACGCTTTTTTCTAACCGCTAATGTCTCCATGGGACTCTAGATTTAGTTCTTTGTTTAGTTAGTATGTATTCTGCTGCCACTTCTAAGTGGGCCTTGACGAAATTCTCATATTCGTCATTCGCAGTAGGTGTTTCTGGTATATCCTGAAGTGCATCGAATTTGTTTCTTAGTGTTAACGTAAATTTATCTCTAATATTCCTGTTGTTAAGCAGGGACCAGTCATTGTGTACAATTGTGGTTGTTCAGGCCGCATTCCTTCGTAGGCTCAGTCGTATCTTTGCTGTGACAATTGGGTGATCGAAGGACACACCCTCGAAAGAGGAATATGCCTCGCAATTCAATGCGCTATTATTCCATTTCTTATTTTTAAGGATGTAGTCTATTTGTGCTTTAGCATTGTTTGCGTAGGTGTAAGTCCATAGTTTTCCCTTTCTTTTCTGGAATTTAGTATTTAGGCATGTTTCGTTTCTTTATTAACATTAGTAGAGCTGTAGCAGGAGATGATTGCTGCACTGGGGTTGCCATTAAACGTTGCTACCATCATCCTCGGTTGTATTTTCTCGATGCTATTTTCCATGCAGATGCTGAGACATCCACTGCCGGTATCATTGTATTTTATATCTTCGCTATGAAGGTATCTGTGTTCTTGTATGCATATTATGTCTATGTTATTATCTATTGCAGAAGCTGTCAGCTCCGGTAGTTGGCCTATATATATATATATATAGCATGCATATATATAATATATAGATATAAAATACGTATATAGATTAATTATATATATATATATATATATATATATATATATCAGCACTATCAATTCTTCGCCGAAATAAATTTATAATGGCAATTTAACTAGGTTTGAGTTTGAGCATTATATATATATATATATATATATATATATATATATATATATATATAAAATATCAATATCTTAAATATATTTATCTCTGTATTTCTTTCTCCCTTCCATCTCTCTCCCTTTCACTCTTTATATATTTATAGCTTTAAACTTTTCCACACATTCACGTATATATATATATATATATATATATGAATTAATGGATGGCTTAAGATATATGGAAGGTGTGAATTTTTTTCTGTTTATTCCCTTATAATATATTTTTTGTCGTACCCTACATCTTTTCTAAGTGTTCATCCCGACTGCTGTCAAACATTTTAAATTTGGACAGCTGTCAATTATAATAAATTGAACTTACCTGTGGTGACAAGCTACGGTCATGTCATTTGGAGTTGCATCGTAAACATATTTATAACCTTGTGATGTATGTCCGATCCTAAAGTGAGAATGATAATTCTCTTTTCACTTTTTCTGTATAAACTAAAATGAATTTAAAATGGAATCATAGCCATATAGACACAGTCAACAAATTGAATATGTGATTATAAAAATGTATGACAGCGTTCAAGGAATGTCTACGCTTAAAAACTTGCAGAAAACGGTGTTAAGCGTATTTTAAGGCAAAACACACTTATCGTAATACTTTTATGTAACAATTTAGATTTACTGTTATATATCTATCTTCCCACACACTTAAATACATACACACATACACACACAGACACGTATATATACAAACACATATATAACCACACAAACGCGCATACATATACACATATATATATACGCACACATTCTTCTATTGACTCATATATGTACGCTCTCTCTCTCTCTCACACACACATATATATTATATTTATATATATATATATATACATATGTTCACACACACACACACACACACACACACACACACACACACACACACACACACACACACACACACACACACATATATATATATATATATATATACGCACGCACATATATACACTCGCACACATGTATATATACACACATGTATGTACACACACATATATATACACTGATACACATATAAATAATTACACGCACGCACACGCACACACACACACACACATATATTCATCGTTATGTATGTAAATTACAGGTATATATCTGCCCTTAAATATAGTCTCTCATAATGTGTTCAATATATGCTTTTTTGTCCCAAAAGCAAAGTTTGAAGACAAAAATTGGTCTTTTCCATTTACTTTGGGCATAAAGAATAAGGAAATGAAACTCTCTGCCAAGGAACCAGAAAAATAAAATTTTGTTACATCGTCTAATTTATCAGATTTTTTTTTCTGGAAGATGGAGTTGAATTTGTTTGATTTTAATCCCAACTGCATCAAATTAAGTTTAATGTGATTTTTAAACATAAAAATGTGTTTTACGGTGACGAAATTTCTTAACTACCATCGAACTGAATGTATTAGTGTTTTTTGTTTTTTTTGTTATCATTATCCCGTCAATAGTACAGTTAAAGATGCGAACTGCTTGCACAGGTAATTTTATTTGGCAAAAGTTAGTCTGACTAAGCATGTGTCTGAGACAATGAGTTTTTCTAATTAGCAACAGAAAATGAAGAAATGAATCAAATAGATTAGAAACAGTTGAAATAAGAAATTTCCTTGATGAAATGCCAGGTTAAATACAATCGCATGGACAATTTCGGTGTAGATAAATCACTAGTTTTGTGCAATATTTTGGTATGTACAATATTTTGGTCAAGTGACCAAAGTAGTTCAAGTCCTGTTAGGTACTCGCTTTGTTTGGTAGTATCGTAGTAGTTGGTGCGCTGAGACGTTGTGCATTGCTTCACAATATATGTGATTTATAAATGAACGTGCAACCAACTTGCGAAAGTTATGAATTAAATAATTTTCATTCCAGCTATGAGTAAACAGTAGGACAGACTGGCTCTTAAGCTTTGGTATTGCAGCTGGTCTAGGAGAAGGAAAACACTAAATTTAAATCTGGTAAATTTTGGTTAAAAAATGACCTTGTGTCTCATCATGCTCGTACGGAGTGGTATATATATATATATATATATATATATATATATATATATATATATATATATATATATATATTATTGCAAGAAAAAAAAGCAGTATTCGGTGACATTAGGATAATAAATTTATTTCCATCCTGTTAAGAGCATTGATATGAATCAAAGACTTTAAAATAATTTTTAACAGGAGTTCATCTGATCCAATAGGAAACTAAAATCTTGTATATATATATATATATATATATATATATATATATATATATATATATATATATATATATACAAGAACCTCGACGATCAGGGAATGTCATGTTGGCCTAAAACTGTGGATTCTGAAGCCGGGCTCGATGCCATAGAGAAAAATCCGGTGAGTATCACTCGGAGGGTATCAGGCGAGGTCGACATCTAACAGTCTCGTGTGCTTCGTCACCTTCACAACCTCCGCAAAGTTATCAGTAGCTGTGGAATTGTGTCTGACGTTACCAAAATATTGCACAACTTTTAACTCACCCTTGTAAAATGAAACTTGTCACTTTAGAATAGCAACTATCACACATTTTACGCTTTTGTTTTTATCGTTTCCTCATCGAAACATTGGCAGGATATTTGAGATTAGCTTTACTGTTCTTTTTCTAATTCTTAAAATTTGACTTCATTTTATCTTAAACGGAGTACATTTATACACATAATTTATTTTCGTAATTATTGTTTGAAGTAGAGTTCATCAAATATTTTAAAGATTTAAACTGATCAAAGTAAATGAAAAAAATTACAACCAAAAGTTTCAAAACAAACGAATGAAATTCGCCTCTGTGCAGTAACAAAGTCCACGTCAGGATTATCATGAAAATACTTTTATTTGTCCCTCTCTCGGGTTTGATGTATACACACCTCTTACTCGTAATAACTTGGCCATGGACTTGGTTATCAATCAGTCACAATGCACCTCATAACAAATTAATCAGGTCATACATTTATACGACTGTATTTAAAATATTGATTTATCCCATTGATAAATCTAGACATAGACTTAGGATCTCACATTTGAGAGTTATTAAGTATATTCGATTCATTATCTGGGACTGGTCCTCCTGAGAGTGCCCCTCCTTAACATTGAGATAGGAGATATACATTTTTCTTTAATGTCACAAACAAGTTTAATTTTTTTAATTTTTAAGTTCAGAATTCAAAAAGTCGAGAACCATATTTCTTATAAAGTAGGGATAGAGTTGATTAAATAGTTAATTGCTTACAATTGTATTATTTGCGAAATCAAGATTAAAGATTAAAGATTCTAACTCTCACATATACATGAGGACGAAAAAAACCCTCATATCGTTTGTTCTTATTTTGGAGAGCCCCAGGCATCAGATATTAATTCTGACCCTATCACTGCAATGGGATGGTGCAGTCTAGAAGGACGATTTCCTGAAACTAAGTGGTATACTTATTATGTCTCCGGGTACAAATAACCGAGGAACCTGATTCTGTTCCTCATGAGGCTAAAATGTGATACAAGGTCAGTTTAACGTGGTTGCCTTGAAAGATGGTTGCAAAAATTGCTTATGTTCCATCGGAATTCCTTTTCAGGAGTGCCCCAGGAACCGAGCAATAAACACAACCCTAACCCTTTTTAGGTTTGGAAGCTGGTACTGTCTAAAATGGGGCGAGGTCCCCTGTAACTAAGCTGATTGCTTTTATCCCAGCAAGACCAAAATGTTACACAAGGTCAGTTTAGTGTGGGAGAATACCGTCAGGAATCGAGACTCACGCAAGGCAGAGATAAAAAAAATTGCTCAGTTCCGTCGGCATTCCTCTTTATTCCCCATGCACCGAGAAATAAACTCAGCCCTTACCACTTTTAAGTGAAGGAGCAGGTCGAGCCTAATGCAGTGGGTAAGGCCTCCAGAAACTAAGCTGATGATTTTATTTCATCCTCTCGGTGCGAACGCTTAGTAAGTAATCGATGTAACCTTAAATGAAACCCACATACACGTGTGGGTGTAGAGTGATTTATAACTTCTTAGAATACTATTTTACTCGAATTTTTTACCATACATAATTTCAAAGAGAGCAGTTTAATCGTCTTAATCTATTGCTTTTAAATACATAATGCAGATTTCGGACTTTACATGAAAGAACGTTTTGAGCGGTTTAGATCCTCTCTCTAACAGTTAAAATACCAACAAACAAAGAAAGCATTAGAAGAAAAAACAACCTCTTATGATCAAGTCTGTACTGGTTTTGTCCAAACAAGGTTTGAAATTCTTTAGCTGTATATAACAGTTTACTGCTTGTCAAACACTAAAAACACTGTTACCTTTCTTTCCTACCTGTAAAAATAATTAGTTTGCGCATGCGCATTTCTTCACAGAAAAATGTTTGCGACTGGATGAAGAACTTACGGCGGGGCATTAGCCATTTCTCTGCCAGTTCTGTTGTTAGGTTCCGTTCGGCAGAAGTATGGGTAGTCTTGTTCAATCATTCGGCAACTTCTGATAATTTAAACGATAATATTTAAAAGATAAAATATCAGACTTTTTTCTTTTGCATTTCATAAAATTGTAAAAGAACTAAATCACACCCAGAAGACTGCTTCGGTTGTTTAAGATTATTTAGAATCGTCTTGAATACATTGAAATTGAACTGTAATACACGATTAACAATAAACAATAGGTTGCATAGATTGAATATGAATCCAAGTGAAAAAATAAGTCACTGAAAAAATCGTTGGAAAAAAAACGAATCTTAAAACAAAAATGTTATGAAATTTCTCTCGTCTCAATCGAATTAAAAACATTTCTCTACAAAACGTAGACTTAACGAGCCACCATAAATTGATTGTAACTATTTTCCTGAAAGTTTATTACTGACCACATTGAAGACTACCTTTGGTAAAAAATCTGGACTCATCACACCTAGAAAAGGTTTCTTCCGTTATTTTTAATCCATGAAAAATAATCTAAGCACAAATCTGAAACTAAACCTGTTTTGTTTGATAGCCAAAATTTCTGGTTTCATGGAACATACCTCAAATTGAAAAGTCGTTTTAAGAAAGTCGTATCAACGCAAGGAAATGGCTAGTCGAAAATTTATGGCGGAAATTAAATAAAAAAAACAAAAAACAAAAACAAAAAATCCAAAAGAATTAAAAAAAACCCTAAACAAAAACATGACAAGGCTCCAACCAGTATGACTGATTTGTCAAGCACTGTTCAAAAAGCTAGAAACAGCTTGAAAAATTTTTTTTTCTCGTTAGTTAAGTCCATGCCTCGAAGATTTGAGGCTGTCAGGGGAGGAGCAACAAAATACAGATGAGATTTTTTTGTTGGTATCTCCATATCTTTTTCTTCAAAATTTATTGATTCATTAATTTGTTCTTCAATTTTATGTTGAAAAAATCGAGATTTTATAATTAAAATAAAATCATTATAATTAATTTAATGTTCCAAGTTAGGCGATAAAACAAAATAAGTTTTGTCTCAGATTTGCACTTGGTTAGAAGAGCGTTTGCCAGTGGCTCGGAAGACAGGGGTTCAATCCCAGGTCGAGTCATACCAAAGACTCAAAAATGGTACTTAATACCTCCTTGCTTAACACTCAGCATCATAAGGTACGGATCAAGGGTAAAGTGGAGCAATCCAGGGAAAGGAGTAGCGTCCTCCCCTGCACCTCGGTGTAGTAGCTATCGAAAAGGGAAACTTGGGGTTCCCCTCGACTACGGTCGCCAACTTTACTACTTACTTATTTTTCATGGATTAAAAATAATAGAAGAAACGTTTTCTAAGAGTAGTGAGTCCGTATCTTTTTCCTCGGGGTCATATATAAAAATTCTACGTTTAATATAAGGGAACACTGTTGTACTTTATGAGTGTACTAAATTTAATATGTGTGTACTAATTTACAAACCTTTTTGCTCAGATGTGGCATAAGGCTGTATGAATGGGGCACCCAATGGGAATCTAACACACTCGTGAAGGTTTGCAAGTCAAGGTTGCTAACTATTACACCACCCGAAGCACCCATTTAATATTCCGTATACCACAACGAAGTGTGTTAATGTTAATGTTTATTTAAAAATATGTGGTGTAACTATCTCCTACTTAGAACCAAATTTGGGTCACCTTGCATATAGAATAGTTTGCTAGCTAGGATAGCGGACTATTAGTAGCGGGTTCAATTCTAATTGGGTACCTCATACATCGATGCAAAACAAAAGTAAGCTTTGTAAATTATTACTTAGAGTCGAGATTAATTTTTGACCAAGAAAACGTTTTTTAACTTTTTACAAAAATAAGTAGATAAATAAATAAACAAAAACAAAAAATAACATAGATCCAAATGAAATATTACTATGGCTGATCTGTCACATGACAGTCTCAAAGACCCATCCTGGATTTATCTTGGCAACTGGTCTTTAAACAGTAGAGACTTGTCTCTGACCTTAACAGGGAACGGTAAAACCACATGGTTATATTAACTATAATCATCAAGTAAGCCCTTTTCAATTTTGTGCCCCTTCTAGATACAGCTTGTTCATGGAGTAGTAAGTATATAATTCTAGTTTTTCTTTCTTTTTTTGGGTTTTGTCTTTTTTTTATAATTGTCATCTGTAATACATGAACATTCGATATATCATAAAGCAACCCAGAAAACACAGTGGTAAATATTGTCCTTTTCTATCCTGATAATCCATATATCTATGGAAATTAGAATTAAAATTCGAGGGTGTACAAAGAAGAGTGACCAAAATAATAAAAAAGAGTTACTGGGTGGGATTGAATAAATTGGATTATATGGAATTTCTAATAATGGTAGACATTTTTCGATATTTCTTCTTATTGGAGAGATTTACTGTCAAGACAGATTTTAAAGTAACTCTACTAACCAATTAGATTTTTATGCAAAGAGAATTAATATATTTCTAGAACAAATTGTTTGATCAGATCAAAAACAGTAATAGTGTAAAACAAATTTAAGATTAAATTGAATAGTCTCAGAGAAAATGTTAAGAAAAAGAAATTAAGAGGGAACTATTGAATGAATGAATTAACAGAATTTGATTTGAATATAGATATTGCATTGAAAGTTTATATGTTTTGCGCAAAGATTCTTTTTTATAAAGCTGATGCGAGAAGATAGTAAAAAGGAAAGATGCCTTAGAAGGAATAACAAACAAACAAACAAACAAACAAATAATTGAATAAATAAATGAAAATAATAATAATAATAATAATAATAATAATAATAATAATAATAATAGATTGTTTGTTCCATAATTAAATGGGGGAGGTTCTGAGGGCATACTATACAGCGAGATTTGTATTCTTAGTCTCAAAAATCATAGGAAAGTAACATTTCTTAAATCGATCTTCTATATGAAATTTGACTATATTCACGCATGGTGCGGTGCTCGGAATTGGTCAATGAGCGCACACAGCAGTTAAAGAATATACTATATTTAATATAAAGATCTTGCCCCGCTACAGACACACACACACACACACACACTTATATATATATATATATATATATATATATATATAGACACAGTTTTGCAATACTGATGTAGGGATACAATCATTACTTTTTTAGATAATTTACATGCTCTGTGGGAGTCCCATAGAGTCACATGTCAGCTACAGAAACCTATTCTTGACCTCTTTTTACCTCTGTTCTTTGAACAGTGAGATATTGTCTCTGACCTTTCAGGGAGAGGTGAAGCCACGTGACCATATTATCTACACTCATAGAATAATCCTTTTTCCAGTTTGAACCCATTCCACATGCTGCTTGTTTATGGAACAATATGCGTATATTCTGCCATGTGTATTCTTATTTGTAATGTTACCGGTATGTATAATATGTATATAAAAAGTTAAATGTTCTTGTATCTGTAAATGAGGTATTTTCTTCCGTTGTGTTCAATGTAAGTACAACTAAAATAACGTTGAATATTGTTATTACTGTTAATATCACATCCTAATATTGAACGAGTTAATCTCACAATGAGTTGTGTGGGAATTCGCGCCATGAATGAGGCCTCGCGTTAAAGTTGTCTTTCTCCGAGAAATATCCAAAAGTTAAACTGTCATATATTTATTAAATAGAAATTATTATGATTCACTTGTATTCTAAAATACACGATAGTTGCTCCATTAATTTTTTATTGACATGTCAAATGCATATCAGCTCAAACCACAGCCTAAATCTGTCATGATTAAGATTAAACATCCCTCTCTTCTGTATGTGTGATAAGATTAAAAAAAAACCCTCTATGGTAGGATTGTACAATTAAGTATTTTATATATTTAGTTTTTAGCTTCCAGTCAAACTAAATTAGACACAAAGTCATTTTTAAAATGGGTGCCACGCAGGAAGCAAGTCTCCCGCGGCAATGGGTTTAAAAATTGCTAAAATTCCGTCGATTTTTCCTTTGCGGAGCGCCTTAGGCACGGGGAAATAAACCCAGATCTTATCCTTTTTAGGCGAGAAGACAGGTACTGCACGTGGGGAAGTTCTCCTAGAATCCTGCCATTAGCTTTTTCACACTACCTGGTAGTTAAACTAGATTAAAAAAGTATTACATTCATTATTAAACATCCCTATGTTATGTCTGTGTGTCAAGATAAAACTCCTCTATAGTAGTACTCGTTAGGGTCTCATCTATGAGTCAAATAGATCTGTTTAAAAATTATTCATATTCGCTTGGAATACTAGACGCCATATAACTGTACATTTGCATCAATAGTTACTTGAAGCTAAAATTGTTTACTAATGATTATTTTCAGTTACTTGAAATCATATAAATGGGCAAATAAATGACTATTATATTGCATAAAAATAATTACTTGGAACCATATAATTATTAGTATTAGATCGGAATACTTGATATCGTATAACTGTGTGCAAAAAATATCTAAAGAAACTACTACATAAAAAATGTTAATCTAAACTTACTATGTCGGTAGTTTCCGAGACCATACACACATACACATACACACACACACACACAACTATATATATATATATATATATCGTAACAGTGTTGGTTGTCACTAATTCACTTTGTGGGTTTGTGGGAAACTAAGTGCGATATAATTTAGTGAGTGCTCAATATTTGTGATAGAGCTATAATAATAATAATAATAATAAATAATAATAATAAATAAATATTAGATTTATATATTTAATGCCATGGAAGTTTGTCTACGACCTTTGGTTTCACGAAGTTTTACTAACAACAATCGTCTGGCAGATAACGAAAGGAAATGAAGAAATCGAAAAATACAGTCAAAAACTGTTGGAATTGTGCATAAATCTTATGTGTGCTTGTGTGTGTGTGTGTGTGTGTGTGTGTGTGTGTGTTATAGTTGCGTATTATCGTGTGTGGACATGTAATTGGTGTTTAGTGTATGTGTATTTGAAGATACATACGCAGCGCCGCAATTTTAGTGCGTTGGATATCCTACATACACTAAACACCACTTACACGTCCACACACAATAATACGCAACAATAAATCACACACACACACACTTTCTGCCTGATGATTATTTTTTGTAAAACTTCATGAAACCTCAGGTCACAGACAAACTTCAATGGCATTAAATATATAAATATAATATATATATATATATATATATATATATATATAAAGGTAAAAACAAAATAAATTTTTGATCTACTAAAATCAACGAATTAATAAGATTTTTTTTATTATATTAAGTTTATCAAAATTGATTAAACTCTTCCTCTTGACTGGATTCTGTTAATAGGTATGAATTTTTTGTCATGTGCAAAAGTATTGATAAGGATCCATAATGAAATAAATAAATAAATAAATTGCAGGTGTTGCTACATAATTTAACAAAGATGAAACAGAGATATGAAATATGAATAGAATTGCCTACAAGCAAATAAAAAGGTTGTAAAAATGCAAAGTGTACTTCCATCGATTTTTTGTATAAACTTGCACATAACATTTCTAAAATGTTTACCATAAAAACGAGAGAAAGAAACGAATAAAGAAAAGAATGAAAGAGACAAACGAAAAAGAAAAAGAAAAGAAAAAAGAATAAAATAAGAAAAGACGAAAAAGAGAAAAGAAGAGAAAAAACAAAAAAAATGGAGAAGAAAAGAGAAGAGAGAGAGGGAGAGAGAGAGAAAGAAAAGAGAAAAAGAAAGTAGAAAAATAAAAAAGAAAAAGGAAAGAAAAAGAAAAAAGAAAAAGAGAAGCGGGGGAGAGAGAGACAGGGGAGAAAAAGAAAAGAAAACCGTTTTGACTGAGAAAAATAATCACGAGTCTATATTTTTCACATTTTAAACTTGTTTTAAATGAAAGAAAGAGAAGTCAAAGAACAAAGAGAAGATAAAGAACAAAGAAAAGACAAAGAAAAAATAATTTTACGGTCACAAGCAAACTGGGAGTCAATGAAAATAAAAAGCATCACGCAGACAAAAAAAAAAAAAAAAGGAAAAAGTATTTAATACAACCCGTATCACAAGAGATGAGAAATTACCCAAAGTTTTCATTATTTTATATGAGATACATCTTTTCATCTTCTGCTAAAAAGTATTTATTTGTCACTGCCTCCCACTAGACCGAACTTGACACAAGATCGGATTATAGTGGGGGTTAGGGAAAAGGAAGGTTGGACTCGAGTCGAGGCTCGAACCCTGCTGGACTATGTTAGAATATGTTGGTCACCGGCTCATTTAGTACAATATGAGCCTGATAAGCCCAGCTGCTGGTCCTCGGAACCAATCCTTCTTCTGATGGTACGGATCCATTTTGCCGACTTCCTTTACCTACATTGATGCCATAGACGAGAGGCCCTACACCCTGGAGACCTGCAGCGGGTGGTGGGTACGGACCGACTCGAGAGCTGTAAAATAACCGGACCTAAATTTTCCAGGGCTGTCGAAATTACACCGAACGCCGCCCGAGCCGTGGCGCTATACAGGTACCTTTTCCGTATCTCCGGACGAGCCGATTCCACGGGCACAGAGAGAACTCTTCCCGGGGCTCTTGGTGACGTCTCCGGGCTCGCTTGCGTCACCGCAGTTTCGTCCGGGAAAGGGACGGGCGCCACCGACGACGACGACCGTGGAAGGTCACCGCTGCCAACAGCGTCGCCACCCACGGGCCCTCTCCGAGTCCGGGTGCGGGAATATTAACCCGATTCCCATTTTGCTATTTTGTACCCCTTCTACATACTGCTTGTTCATGGAATAATATAGGTATGGTTTTTTTTCTATGGAATATGCTCGTGTTCTCTTTCCTTTAATATCACTGGTATAAATATTGTGTGTGTTGAATATCAAACATTCTTGTATGTACTAATGCATTTATCTTGTCCTTTCCGTTGTGTTCAGAGTTAGTATATCACGGATATAGTAATACTAATATTGTTCCTTGGGACTTGACTAAATATCGTCCTTAGTACTAAGCATTTCAAATACGATTATTCTGTAATACTTTTTGATTATTTCCCTTTAACATTATTATATACAAATTAAAAAAACTTTTATGCATACTTGAGAGCTTTCCATCAGATCTACAATTAGAATTGATCAACATGCAATCAAATGACATGACTGAAAAGACAAATTCAAAAAAGGGTGCGTTAGCCGACTTTTATAAATGCCTCCCAGATAAAGAATATTCTTCTTCAACCCTCTCACTCCCGCAGGGACTCAGTAAAGCCAGATAGCCATCTTCCACCTACTCTTATCAGTTGAGCCTTTTGCTATTTTGTAACCCTTCTGGTGTTCTTGTCAAATATTTCATTTTAACTCTTAAAACATCGTATTCAAAGCATAATTTTGCATATCAAATACTAAAAAAATAAAAATAAAAATAAAAAAATAAAATAAAAACAAAATGGTGGTGAAAAGTTTAAAATATTTTGTCCCAACAAATAATTACGATATTTGGTATAATAGATATTTCCAAAGATAAAGCATGCTAAATTTGAATATTGATCGGTCATAATAAACATTTACACTCACTTTTGCCGTTAAAAAAGGACAAATTTTGAACCACAATTTGACTTTATATTAGAAAACTGTTTTTTCATTCTTATATAATTCTTTAAAACAGCCGTTAAACAATTGTATTAGATCGTTATTACATTGAATATTCGGACTATTGATAAAGGTCATGAATTGAATAGAATTGAAACAGTCTACCCCTGTGGTTCAAAAAAGGATTTAGTTTGAGGTTTTGTGTGGGCTCCTGAGTTCGATACCAAACACTTGAAGAAGACCAAAGGACATATTGGTCGAAACGTTGTGAGTAACAATAAAAATGAGGCCTATAGTTCGAATATTCTAAGTAATACCGATTATCAAGTTTCATCTTAGAAATATAGACAAATTATTGTATTAGAATTTATGTTTATTCATAATAGAAAATACTACTTAATACAGTTTAAAATAATAATTTTAAAACGCAGTGTGTTCTTAGTCTTATATATCAATGGTTTTACTTTTCATTTGTCTTAGTCTGTAAGTCCATGAACACCAATCTGGCCTACTTTCTCCAAAAGTTACTTACCACTGACTTATATTAAGCTTGCAGGGAGACAATAAATAACCAACTCCCTTAGAAAGTGGGCTTATCTGTTTGGTGCTTTGTGAGGTGTCACATGACCGTCAGAAACCCATTCTCGACTTTTTGCCTTTTTTTTAACAGGAGAAACGTATCTCGAAAGCTGCCAAGAATCGATAACATCACATGGTTATTTTATTTTCCCGCATAAAGAAAGTTTTTCTCTATTTTTATACCCTTTCCACATTCTCCTTGTTCATGGAATATTTCTAGTTGTTGAAACACGTTTGTACATTCTTTCTTTTTAATACCATTAGTATGTATATTATGTATATAAAAGGTTAAATGTTCTTAAATGTGTAAATGATTTTAACTTATCTTTTCTTCCGTTGTGTTCTGTGCCAGTATATTATGGACGTACTAATGCTAATATTGGTCCTTGGTGAGTGGGTAATCGAATTAAATATCTTCCTTAGCACCAAGCAATTCAATAACCCTTTCACTGCAGCATTTTCTAGTAAAAACGACTTTTTCAAAACCATTAGTTTAAAACCATAAAATTTTATGAGAATAAAATGTAAATTTTATGAATTTGTCTTACAATTATAAAATTAACAGCAAATAGAAAATTACGAACGTTGTGTGAAATTCGACTTCAGCCGCATACAGCAAAAATACTGGAAATTCGACTATAGTCGCACAGAGCAGTGAAAGAATCAAAGAGGCTGAGAAAAGAAGTTAAAGATTAATCATAAGCTTTGTAAATAAATTCTTAATTTTCATTTACCTTGAACAAATTTTAATTTTAACTATCTTGAAAGCCAATCAATCATCTTTGCGGATCGATAATAATCATTTTTTTTTGTTGAATGGCTGCGAGATGCCAAAAGTGATAAATGAATAAACAAATAATATCAATATCCAAGGACGTTTTAGTTATCTAATTTTCAACACACAGACAATTATTTTGTGGTGCCTCGTTTTCTAAAAATAAATAGAAATGTCTTCCTGGGAAAATTTTATAGAGTTGAACTTTTCCAGAACTTTAGTTATTTTTTTAGAATAATTTTATTTTATATGTGAAAGAACAAAATTAAACCTACCCGAAATGATGACCGCAATATGATGTACTGTAATTAATTCTTGTGAGAATTTATAAATCAATAAAATTTAAAATGCGAATATAAAATTAAAAATAAAATATCCTACAATTACACTTCAGCTGAAAGCTAAATTTTCGATGCCAAAAGAAGAGTTCTTCGAGTTTAGCCACCCACTGGATAACACATGCGTTTTGCAGCCATCTGAAATGAGCTGTCCATACTGTACAATTTTTTATAATAATAATTCATGAGCATAATTTTAAAAAAATCAGAAGAAATTCATAATTTATTCTAAAAAGATGAAAAAAAGGACTATTGCACTTTAGCAAGTCGCCGACTAAGTAGAGTGTTTTTCAAAAGATTTTAGTCGCGACATTTAACATATTTTTTTGGTTTTCGTCTTCTGATCCTCAAAGCAGAACTGAATTTAATTTCAGTATGAAGTGATTACCTCTCTTACTTTGCAAATAATACTTCTAATGTCCGTTAGGTAGCATGGTCAAAGTAGCATTATAAAACGTGCGGTAAAGTCGAAACTTTCTCTCTTCGTTCCGGCCCTGACAAGAAGAAGCACGCACAAGTGTGTACGTCTTCCGATTGGACGAGAGGAAGTGAGGCTTTCGCTCCAACAAACCGCGTATCGCACTATGCAACGCTACCATACTTTGGTGTAAGTCTTCATGAATCAACTTTCATTCTATTAAGAACGCTCCAATTATACCAAAAGACTTTTCTCTATTAAGTACTCGTTTTGTATTTCATGTAATTCCTATGTTCATTCAACTAAGTTTGCTCAGACAATAAACGTGTTGTAGCTAATTTATTGTGAATTGTTCTACATTGTTTACCTCGAGGAAATATTAAACCATAATGCATTTCCTCTGCTACAAGTGTTCGAATTGTGTTCCTCTCTCTCAAATATTAGTGGGACTTAGTTATGATACCCAGACACAACAAATATGTGAAGGCACGCCTTCAAGTCGTCGAAACCATAACCTCTCCCAGTCGTCAGGGGCTGCAGAATACATCGACTGCATATCAGCCGAGTAGTAAGACTTCCCTCTTTACGAGTCTCCTGGATATGACATTAAACAATCTGATGGTGAGGTTCCAGTAATACTGGAGCTTTGGGGAATCCGGAGTACCTCCTTAATTGCCATCGCTCCCAGGTCCACTCTGACCCGGAATGGTAGCTCCCGATAGGGTCCTATCTATTGGTCAAATAGAACTAGACTGTGTACTTTTGCTAAAGTGAATTGCTTGAAATAGAACTGTTTTGACATTTAATTGTGTGTAAATAAATGACTGATGTTTAATTGAATTGTTAGTGATACATACCAATACTTGGAACCATTTAACCTTGTTGACTAAACTGAATAGCTTGAAATAGAACTGTCGTTGACATTTAAACTGTGTATTTATGCTAAACTGAATTGTTTGAAATAGAACTGTTTATACGTATAAAATGGATTTGGCATTAAATTATATACAATAGTTGATATGCAATAAAAGCAAACCAAATCAAACCATACCATAGTCCACTTAATTCAATTCCCGTAAATACACAAATCAACCACAAGAACAACAGCCCCTGTTCTGAAAAGACTCGAATTTCTAAATTGCTTGAACATGTTCATGTTTAACTCTGAGAGTCCTTATGTATTTATTATCATTTTAATGAATTTTCCCATAAATGTCCTTGTTTTCTGTTTTGAAATTGCAAGACATTTTCCTTCTTATTTCTTTCCTTACAAAACGAGGCATCACAAAACTTGAAAACATAGTAGGCCGAAATTCCAAAGTTATTAAAAATGTTTGTCTTGTTTAATTTAAGAAAAACTCATAATTCATATAAAAGATTACATACTCGCGAAAATTTCATTGAAGGTAAAAATGCTATATTAACTGTTTTAGCACTGTCCCTACTTAGAAAATTCGAAAAATAAACGCTGAAAGCAACTTTGAAAAACATGCTTAGGTGATCAATATTAAATCAATAAACATAAGAGAGTTTCTCAATGTTTCAGTGTTTAGAACATAATCAAAAATATACGATAATCTTCAGAAGAAAATGTTAATGAAACTCGAAATGTCAAGAAAAATTAAATTTGCTTTTACATTTTTTGAATCCGAGCATGTTTTTCGGAGTTCCTTTTTTTTAACGATTAAGGTTTTTAGCTGAAATAATTTGGTCATGTTTTTCACTTACGGTGTTGGGTAGCCGACCTCATTACTGAAATTACGGCGAGCAACACAACAGCATTGGTGGACAGAATCATCGGAAAAGCGGTAACCTCTGACAAGCAAATGATATTTTGTCTTTTTTACAATTCAATGGCTTGATAGTTTGAAATAATAATAATAATAATAATAATAATAATAATAATAATAATAATAACAACAGCAATAATAGTTTTAACGATCTCATTTTAAATGTATATATGTTACTACAAAAACAACAACGATCTTACTTTTGTATGTACATATGTTAATATAACCCTGCAAAAATGACACGACGTAACGGGGTTTTTGTTAGAAGCTTCTAAACACTATTGCACGATCTTAAAAAAATGAAGTTCCCTGCAAAATAAAGCAATTTTTCAGTTTGCAACCTTATTGCAACAATAGCAACAATAACAACAGTAATACAAGTTTTTTTTTTACTTAGGTTACAAGTAACAAACCGAAAAAGCAGTGAGAATATTGTTTACACACTCACGTTAAATGCTTTAACTTAAAGAATAAAACAATTTCTAATCCAGTTTGTTACTCAATATTGATAATGACGTGGAGGAGGGTCTATTTTCGAATTTCCCTCACCCATTATAAAATTTATAAAGGGTAAAAACAAAAAAAATATAATACAAACCATTCCCCATATTTATCTATATTATCTGCAGTTATGATATAAATCGGATAAGAATTGACATCAAGATAAAGACTGCCAAATTTAAAGATGAAAATAATTTTCAATCCAGTTTGTAAATTAACAATAACAACATGGAGCCTGCGTTCGCACTCATCCCAATTATTATTATCTTTATGAGGAGACAACTATTAAAAGTTAATTATTATGGACTTAGTTTATTATTATTTATCATTATTTATTTGCAGTCAAAATACAAATTTCATTAATATTGAATTTAGCGTTCACCAAGTAGTTAACCACGCTAGTATTTTATCAACCTCTGCAATTTGGTGACCTTCTGGGTCTTCCATTTGATTTCACAAACTCGTGACTTCTAGCCGACTTCCATTTGAAAAATTAACCAAACTACACCCTCTGTAAATTGGTTATAGATAAAATATCAGATGTGACAGATAGGCAGGATGAGATCGACAGACGAGCGGATAGACAGGCTGAGATAGGCTTATAGATAGACAGGGAGTGACAGAAAGACGGAGATGGACTGACTATCAGACAGGCTGAGATTGATAGACATAAATAGGATGAGACAGACGAGTAGATAGATAGCCAGAGAGAGAAAGAGAGAGAGAGAGAGATGGACGAGCAGATAGGCAGGTTGAGGTAAAATAGACGGGCAGATAGTTTCGATAAAGTTGACAGCTAGATATAGACAGATGAGCAGACAGACAGCTCGAGATAGACTAGCAGATAGGCAACCAGAGATAGAATAGTAGATAGACTGGAAGAGATAGACGATCAGATATACAGTCTTTGACAAGTAGTTAGATAGGCTTGTTGGGGAACTAAACATAGTGGTCGATCTTTTTGGGTGAGGTAGGCGGAGCTTCCGAAATCACGTGACGTTTGGTCATGTGACATTTCGAGAAGCGAGTTCTACTTCTTTTTGATAGCAGACACCACCCGGAAAGGGCTTGCTTTTCGTCTCCACTTTTACGACCTGCACATGTACGCAAATTTATCCCTCGTGGACCATTTCCCTATAACAGAAAAATGAAAGTTTTTAACCGCCACTATCGACCTGTTGATTCAGTGGAATTTGGGACAGTATGTCATATTTCTTAATTATGTGTACTATGCATGTCATGTTTCTTAATTATGAATACTATGAATGTATATAAAATGTATGTCGTTGTAGTTTAAACGGACTTTGCTTTTCATAACCGAAATATTCTGTGTTGGTTTAAACCATAGATAGACTAATGCATTGAAGGAATAGGATGGTGGTAGTCTCAATGAATACCACACACGTCCTTAAATTCTTATAGACTGATAGACAATCCGATAGACTTGTAAATAAACTGGCAGAAATAGATTATTACAGACAGACATACAGATAGAAAAACATTAAGTACAATAAATTGATTGAAGGGATATCTTTGTTGGAAACCATGACTAGAGAAGCGAGTTCGATCTTTCTGGAGGTAAGCTTTATAGTGTTGTATTTTGACCTTCGACCCGGCCAAAAATGCCATTCAGAGTGATGCACCGGAAGGAAGTGACACATTCTAATGGCAGTTATGAGAGGAAATCGCGTGGGCAGAAATTGGCTGATGAAATGGGACGAGGTAAAAAAATTCCCATGGTACACTCACAGACTGATGCACCGGAAGAGAGTGACCTGTGAACTGCATAACAGTTATTTCCGCTTGATGACGATCAAACATGTGATTTCAAAGATCGAGTAGGCGATTGAGTGGGCGTGGAACTATTATATAACTCACTCAAGACAGAAGTCAGAGTTACAGTTGGAGACGGAGTTATAGACGAGTGTGGTAGGGAAAGCCACATCAGGCCTTGGGGCCTTGGGGCCCTGATGAGTTGGGGTCCAGAGAAGTTGCTGATAAGATGCAGTAAAGAAAGCCATCACCCAGCAGAGTGAGCCCCTGGGCCTCCGGTTGAGCATTAGGAGAACGAGAAAGACACAACGCTGATGGCCATAAGAGTGGGGGTCAAAATATTGCAGTTTATGTTCGATCTCCAGCTCCCTCTCACAGTAAAACCCAACACAACCCTTTCGAACCCTTACAAATAAAGTGAGAGGTACAGACATTTTTCTAAAGAAGTCTTCCTGCGTCTTTATTATTGTGTCGTTATGATGCTGTAGATGACAATATAATAATAGCATTTAATCAAAATAAGTTAATTGTATGCACGCGATAAAATATAATTCAAATTTTATGATATTTATATATAAAAGCAGTGACTAGTCGGTAGATTTGTAGTCACTGTCTTCAGTGTTCAAAAACTGGAAATCAAATATCAAAATTAATGAGAAAAAAAAAAAAGATAATATCCAAACAGCAAGTTACATTGTCTCGTAACATTTAACGGTAAAACATTATAAATATATTCCGGCTAATCAAAAGCACACCCGAGGATTGGAACCTGGTTAAACTTGTCTTAATCCTTAAAGGCAGATCTTTCAGCTTGGATTGACAGTAGTGACAGTGGTTCCGAAGATTTCCAGATTTCCTCACCTCCCACTACATATACATGTATCAACATTATTCACGAAACTCATCAATGCAGCGATTTAAATATTCACTTAAAAATGCATCTCAAAGAAATGGTGGAACTGATGTGGGTAATATTTAACGTATTACACTGTATCAACATTAAAACATTTGACAACCATTTTAAGCCGGCTTTTGTAAAAGGCTCATCTAAACTATAATGAACCCCTTCACTATTGTACTCTTCTTCATTTAAGCACCCTGCAGAACGATGATAAACTTTTCATTATTTTTATTGTTATTACTTGTATTTCTAATGTTTTCATTCACTCGAATTTAGTATCGTCAATTATATTGCTCTTCCCTCACTTGGCTTCTAAAGAGCTTCTCAACTCAATATCAAGTAGCTACCCTCGTCGGAATCTTTTTAGCCTCAGCAACCAAGGCTGTATTGAACAATTTGCTAAATAAGCTATAGCTTAGAGTTGCTCACACTGAAATAATATTTCATAATATATATATATATATATAATGATAAAGAAATAATTATATATATCTATAAATACATATATATAATCTATTTATTTATTCATCATTGATATAAAAAATAGTATTAATATAATAAATATTTTTTACCAAATATTTTTTTGGACAACAGCCATAGTTTCATGTAGTTTAGGGGCTCAGCAGGTGAAAGACTGGCCCTGTCTGCAATTTGATGATCTCTTATGTTCACTATCTGACTTCACACACTGGAGACCACGAGTCAACCTCAATAGAAGAGTTAACATGATTTTACAACTGTTGCATGCGCAATTATCCTCACAGTTGCGTCCCCTACCCGGTAGCTCTCCTCTTAAGAAAATACCACTTCCTGTAATGATGACTTGACAATATAGTTGGTATTGTGCCTATATCTGTATCTTCCTTCTTGATGGACTTATCATATTATAAATGTAGCATGGCGGCAGTTAGCAAACAGAACACGTCTCAAACACTTTCAACGTATGACAGGTCGTCAACCACAGACCAAGCTGTTATTCCTTTGTTTTTCACAGTCTGTTTCCTTTCGTTCAAGTCGGTTACTCGCGTATATAGCGTGCCTATTTCGTGGCTATAACCCTTCTTCATTGTTGTTACATTGTTTTGGATTCTATTACTGGATTCTATTGCTCGTCATTATCTCGTATTTGCGTTCTTTGGTCGTTTTCTTTACATTTAAATTGTCTTCTGTGACTAAATATTGCTATTTATCTCACTCACACAACAATGGCTATCGAGGAGTCAACAGATACTTTTACTGCTACTACTATACCCACGGATATATTTGGCTTACATATCAGGTCCCAAGAACGACAAGAGTTTTATGGAAACAAGGTAGACCCTTGGAAATTATTCCATGAACTATGGTCTAATTATTCTTTTAGCCCGACAGGACGAAAACCATGAGAAATTCAAGTTGCTTGGCATGAGAACTGCTTAGGCGACGATGTCGTGAAAGCGTATCAAGGCATGCAGTTTGCCACCCCTGTGATTGACCATACTGTACAGGAAATATTATAAGCCCTGGAAGAATACGCTATCGAAATCGGCAATGAGACTCACGTGAGATTTGCTTTCCGTCTGAGGAGATAGGGGGAAGATGAAGCTTTTTATTCTTTTCATGATAACCTAAATTTCTCTTCAAAAATCTACAATTTTTGTACCAGATAAGGTTACTCATTGCCGAGGGACCCGATTGTGGAAGGTATCCACAACCAGAACACTAAACAAGATTTAATGAAACTACATAACCTCACTTTGCAGAAGAGTATAGATTTGTATTGTATTGGCAAGGCGGCTGAAAAGGATTCAGCCCATAGTCAAGACAGGGTTAGAGGTAGCCCGAGTAATAAAGATCCATGAAGCCAGGTGAGTGAGCTAAGGAACGAGCTCCAAAAAAGGAATACCTGTTTTGTAGCTATTTACATGCACACAAACGTAACAAATGTCCAGCCAATGGCAAATTGTGCTATAAATGCAATGAATAAGACCGTTTTGCATCTAAGTTTTCCCAAAGGACAGAAGACCCCTAAACATAGGAATAGAAAAAACCTAATCACATGTGCATCACCTTGACACAACGTCAGAGGAAGATGAAGATGAATGCGCCCACTCGGTGAATGCAGTAAACTATACGGATATGCTGGGAAAGGAAATGGCTCATGATTATCGACAAAGGGGAATTATTTTCCTGATCGAGATGGGTACAACAATCAAAGCACGTCCTGCAAAGTTTGCTGCCAAAATAAAGCCATACAATGGAGTCTATGAGGTAGAAGGAGATTTTGTCCCCACAAGTCTTTTCGATGTGGAAGAAGACTTTATTGAGACCACTCGGGGTCTGTTAAAAGACCATAAAGAACCCCAAGACACATAAAAAATACCCAGTCAAGTTTATTGTATTCAAAGATGAAGATCGTTGTCAACCTCTGCAAGGTCTTCATGCAAGAGAACAGCTGTCACGAGGTGAAAATAAGAACAATTTTCACCTCGTGACAGCTGTTGCCCCAGAAACCGAGCTCAATGAGGTATATGATGACATACGAAGTGAACTACCAGGAACAACACCACTAAAGAAGCTAGGTGCTATTCCAGGGGTGATGACTAACCGAAGAATACCCATTTCTGTGTGTCCTCAGCTGAATCAAGAACTACGGAGACTTCCCGAACATTGATCAAGTAGAGAGGCCAAGGTCATGGGTCAGCCAGTAAGTGCTAACTAAAAAGAAAAATGGACCCCTAAACACTTATGAGGGAGAATTATATTATAACCATACTAGAAGATGTACTCCATGATATAAAGGATGCTAAGATCTTTACCATGGCTGACTTGTCATCAAGCTATTGGCATGTGAAACTGGATGAGGCTTACCATGACCCCACAACATTTCAAATCTGTTTTAAAAGTTTCCACGGGTGACAGCTACCATTTGGACTGAACTCATCAGCACAGATATTCTTAAAAAAGAATGTGGGAACAGTCCCAAGATATGAAAGAAGTCGTCATCATAGCTGATGATTTGGTTGTATTTGACAAGAGCCAAGACGAGCAGGATAAGTATTTTCAAGCACTCCTGGAAAGATGTTGCACACTGGAAATCAACCTGGATAAACTGGAAATGGGTTTTGATGCATTAACCTTCATAGGACATCGCATTACCAAAGAGGGCTTTATTTGTCTCTGCCTCCCACCAGACAGGACTTAACACACGGTCAATGACCCGAAGGTCGGTTTAAAGTGGGGAAAATTACAAAAGAGGGCATTGTAGTTAATCTAGAAAAAAATCAAAGCTATCTGACAGTCCTGGAAACAGTGGGAGGGGTCCTCAGATTTCTGGTCAATGTAGAGAAATTTATGCCAAACCTGACGACCATCATAAAACCCCTTCAAGATCTAACTGAGAAGGATGTCCTGACAGGCAGCTTTTGATACAATGAAAAAATGATCTCATACTTGCCAGTTATCGCTTACAATGACCCCTACAAAACACTGGTACTTGAAAATGATGCTTGCGAGTATGACCTGGGAGCAGTATTGATGCAGGAAATACCGGTGGCATTCAGCAGTAGATATCTCTCAGACACTGAACATCGATATGCACAGATTGAGAAGGTGATGCTAGCAGTAGCATTCGGCTTTGATAAATATCACCACTACACCCATGGGAGAAACAGACCACAAACCCCGAGTTTCCATCAGGTACAAAGGTGGTAAAACTGATGGAGAGCCTTCTTTTGCGCGCACAGCAATACTATAATGTACTAAGATACAAACCAGGAAAGGAAATCCCAGTTGCAGATAGACTTTCAAGAGCACTAACAAGCAAACAAGATATAGAAGAATTGTTAAATGGGAACAATCTGACGATGTAGCCTATAAAATATATAAAACTAAAGACTAACACAGATCTGATGCAATACCGTTGAGGACCCCACAATGAGAAGACTAGGAGAGGTCATCGCTAGAGGGCGGCCTAACAACAAGAAAGCATTCCCGATTTCCTGAAACTATTCATCGACTATAGGAATGAATGCACAGTCCAAGATGGACAGAAACTGCAAGGACAAAGAATCGTCATCCGACTTCCAGGTGACCAGAAATAAAACAGAAAGTGCATACTGGCATAAACACACGTCTTTGAAGGGCAAATCTGGCCATGTATGTTCAATAGATTTTTGAAAATTTTATTTTGAAAACAGTTAAGATATGAATAAAAGGAGAGAGGTTGATATATACAAAATTTACTAATACGTCCTGATAGATAGATAGATAAATTGATTGGTCGGTTGGGTTTTCTGGCAGTACGTAGGAGCCTGTATCGTTTGGTAAATCTAGACGGATCACTAGCCAACAGAAGCCCAGATCATCGCACTAGTGCTATAAAAAGCATGGCGACAAGTAGCTACAGACCTCCTATCGAGGAGAAGGAAGAACTATCCTGGTCACCGTCGATAAAGACAGCAATTTGTTTGAGATTGACAGGTTCGACACATCGACATCAGAGTCAGTAACCGAATGTATGAAGGCACACTTACTATGCTACGGAATACCAGAGACACTGATATCTGATAATTGGCCCCAGTTCTCGTCACAGGCCTTCTGAAAGTTTGCAAACAAGTGGCTATTTAAATATGAGATATTCTCACCAGGGAGCAGCCAAACAAATGGTACCGACGAAGAAGCAGTCAAAATTGCCAAACATCTCCAGCAGAAGTGCAGAACTTCCGGAAAAGACCCATTTTTAAGGCTGCTGAATTTTTGTAATACATCAACCGAAGGGTTCAACACCAGCTTAGCCCAAAGGCTCTTTGGCTAACGAACAAAATCAACTGTTCCTGTGGCCAAGTCGAAACTAGAGCCTCACCACTCATACTCTGTTGAGAAAGCATGGAAGAAACAAGAAAGAAGGCTTAAATAACAGGACATGGGTAAAGAACTATGGGCGATAATGTCCGTGTCCAGCTTTCCAATCCACACCTGAGAGAGGCAACAGTTACGAAACGTTTGAATCGCTTGTTATAAGAGATAGAGACTGAAGAAAGACAGCGATATCACCAACGTCAAACCTTTAAATCAACACGTTCAATCTCAGAAGAGCGACAATACACACTCGCAGCTGCTGTTCAGGAACAAGGATATACGTCCCACACCATTGGTAGAAAACACTTCCAATGACACTGAAAAGCCGCGTGACAACATACCGTGGCAAACACGCCCATGGCGTTTCATAAGTAAATTAGCCAGCTACTGTAGTGAATAAAGAACTTAATTCCCACACCCTTGCCAAACGACACATACGACGCTGCTGGTTATATATATATATATATATATATATATGAATGAATAAATCGCTCCCTAAAAGGGAGGAGATGTTACGTGTATAACCAACCCTTGACCGAATTACTTTTCCGGGCGACTTTAGAAAGACTAGTTGTTACCCTACCAAGATTAGAGAGCCTAGTCTTCCCTACTATTTCACTCATAGCTGGAGGGAGAAGAGATGGATGTATGCCTTTCCCAAGAGCATAAGCGCAAAGTGAAAAGTTATAGTTCACACTTCTGTTTCTGCTTGTCAATAAAGTCGGTATTGTGTCTTCATCTGCGTCTGCATTCTTTTTGTGCTAAACCGATTACAAACGCAACAGCAACTACCGTAAATATGTTACTTTGAATTTAGATATTTTACCATCATTTGCTACTGAGGATTAAAACAATTATCCACAAGGAATATATATTTTATCGTCTAAGTGCTACAGCTTTTTTACGGAATTGTTGACTAGTATCATCGTCTCAAATTACATCTAGCATTTCTGTTTTATGATAAAATAAAATATTTTTTACTTACAAAGGATCGTAGTTAATCCTGCTTCTGTCATTCATTTCCGCCTCGTATGTACTTTTATATTTATCCTTTAAAAGAAAGAAAAAAGGGATTTATGGCAAAGAAAATTTAATAATGTAAGTAAAGTTGGCGACCTTAGTCGAGGGTGACCCGAAGGCTCCCTTTTCAATTGCTACTAAACCGTGGTGTAGATGAGGGCAGTACTCCTTTACCTGGATTGCTCCACTTTACTCTTGACCCTTACCTTATAATGCTAAGTGTTAAGCAAGGTGGCATCAAGTACCATTTTTTGAGTTTTTGGTATGACTCGACCAGGGATTGAACCTCGGGCTCCCGGACCATTGGCGAATAGTCTGCTATTGTGCCAATTGCAAGAAAACAATTTGATAGCAAAAGCCGAAGTAATTCTATAGTGTGGGGTTTTCATCAACATATCAGGATTGTAGATACAATGATTAATTATCTCCCTTAAATAATTTGCATGTCCAATGGGGTCACATGACAGTCCAGAAAACCATTCCTAATCTCTTTTTGCTTCTGTTCTTTGTAAAGTGGAGACGTTGTCTCTGACCCGGCTACAGTTAAGCCACATGGCTAAATTCCTCACACTTGTCAATTAAACCATTTTGCTCTCCTTACACATACTACTTGTTGATGGAACAATATAAGTCTAATTCCAGCGTGGGATACATTTCTGAATACTTTCTTTTAATACTACTTGTATGTATATTATGTAGAAAAAGAATTATATGTTCTTGTGGCTGTAAATGAGTTTATCTTGTCCTTCCTTCTGTTGTGTTCAGTCTTAATATATCGTGGATAATTTGGTCCTTGATGAGGAGAAACCCATTTAAGTATCTCTCCCTACCACCAAGCATTCCAATATCATCGCTTAGATTTTTTCAAGGGAGATAATCATTAATTATTAATCTCAGAGGAATTTTCTAATTTGTTTGCATTTAAAGTACTTGAATCTGCACCCAAATCTCTGCATATGCTAGAGAAAGGCTGTATGGAGAACCGGCAGTAGGTATATCATCATCACGATACCAATGTTGTCCAAATGTTGAGAAAAATGTGAAGTTGAATGCAACGTCGGACTACCTTAGGGGCGTAAAAATTTATAAACTAAGACTAAAAATACCTCAAAGAAAAATAATCTTAAAGACCCTTGAAAGCTCTTCCTCCCACACGCACAAAGATAAAGAATTGTTTTTTGGCCAATCAAAAGGCAAGAAAATACTTTTCCGTGATGGCTCAACCGAGCCGATTTTTCTCAACAAATTCCTATTAATAAACAAGCGAAACAGTCATAAGCCGGTAACATTTTGGACACCAATTTTGGAATTGGGCGTGGATCTGCTACTCGTAGTCGCAGCCAAATCGACATGTGAGGTTAGCTTTCAAACAGTCGCTCATTGGACGCGCGTGTTCGCTAGTCTTTGGCCATACAACGCATGATGTCTGCCACTGGAGTTCCTCTGCGGAGCAAAGAACAGAAGTTCATATATATCCAAGAAGGAAATTTTCTTCCTCAGTAACAAGCAGTGCCAGTTGAAGGGAAAAAAATTACAGAAGTCTACAAATACCCTACATTTGCAGCAAAAGTGCCAGCCTAAGAAGACAAGGAACTCTTCTTCTTCAGGACTCTACAAGACTTTTACTCATTCAAAATACCACTGCATTTTACTACTTCTTCAATATCATCTTCTCTGAAACAATCTAACCTTCAAAAAGGCATCTATTTGTAATTCTTCCTCGACCTAGTAAATAAAAAAAGATCTCCTCTTCTACTCTGGCTAATTTTTGTATTTTGCTCAAATATAGTTTTATAAAATGAATTTTTACATGAGTCCCAACTTATCTTAAAACTGTGGTCGTAACAATCTGAGGGAGCCCTATTTTATGGCATAGGTCAATATCGTACCTAAATCTCCGCACAGTCCTGAGCAAGGTTGTATGGAAGAGGAAAAGTTGCCCATGCAGCAGGACTTCCCACTTGACGATACAATGTTGTCCATAGAAAGAGTAAGGTGTTTTACAACTTGTTGCTGCATAAATTGGCGAAAAGAAGTTAAGACAATGTCAAATTGCTTTTTCCTTCTCCCAGATTAGTTACCTTGCCGAAGATACAGAGATCAGTGTGTCCTACTATTTTACCGATAGTTGGAGACGAGGAGGGCATATGGATATATACCTTTCCAAAGGGCAATTGCTCGAAGTGAAACACTCAAATTCTTGAATGATATTCCATTAGATATAATAAAATCCTGTTATCTGCTCTTTGGAAGAAGATTAACTTTTAGTTATTTTCTAAACTGTGCTTAGTTGTGATAAGAAGCCAGAAGTAAGGAACCTTTATATTTCTTGTATATTTCTATACAATGTTACGGTAACAAAATGTTACAATGTTACCATCATCATCATCATGTCGTGCTGGTAGCACGGATATCCCTGACCCTCTCTCGCCACTTTTCCCTATCGTTCATCGCCTCAGGCAGGTCTTCTGGACAACATCCCGTATCCTCACATAGTTGCTGAATGTATGTTCGTGCTGGTCGTCCTGCTTTTGCACGGCCATGTGTGGGGGTCCATAAGAATACAGCACTTATGAGCTCGTCCCTGCTTCTCCAGCAGTGCCCTGCATGTCTGGTTCGTCTAACTTGAATAGTTTTCGTGATAGGAGGCAGGTGGCCGTACAGTTGGTGTCTTGTGGGGTGTTGCCGCCAGGACTTGTTCAAGATTGCTCGCAGCATTCTTGTGTAATTGCTGTCTAGCTTCTTCTCCAGCCGTTTTGTTAGAGTCCATGTAAAAGTAAAGTTAGCGACCATAGTCGAGGGTGACCCGAAGGCTCCCTTTTCGATAGCTACTACACCAAGGTGTAGGGGAGGGCGCTACTCCATTCCCAGGATTGCTCCACTTTACCCTTGAACCGTACCTTATAATGCTGAGTGTTAAGCAAGGTGGTATCAAATTCCATTTTTAAAGTCTTTGGTATGACTCGACCTGGGATTGAACCCAGGTCTCCCGGGCCATTGGCGAACACTCTAACCGCTGGGCCAAGTGCATCCATATTAGCAGAGTATTGATAATTGTTATATAAAACCAAGCAATTCCTATCCATTTTGCTGTTTAGTAATATTAGTGTAGGATCTTCACCAATGCATCACAATTACTATGATTTTTCAAGGAAGACATTCTCTTACTTAATTACTCGTTTCTTCGTATATTTATTTGTATTTGATCTACTTATATGAAATGCTATCCGTCAGTCTCACAAGACTATTGATCTGAGCCTGGATCTTGGAAAAGGTATGCGTAAGTTTTTATGGAAGGTCGATATTTATCCATACATAAAGTTTCCTCTCTTCACGGCCTCAATGTGGTCTAAAGAGAGTCATCATCATCATCATCATCAATTCCCGAGAGCAAGGAGTTCCATGATTCTCTCTCCGACCATCTCTATTGTTCATCGCTCCGTACAGATCTTCTAGACAGCATTCGGTGTCCACCAAAGCTGATGTATGTAAGTTTTTACTGATCGGCCAGCACTAATGTGTTCATGTATAGGAATCCATAAGAGAATGTCACTTATGAGTTCGTATTTACTTCATCAGTATGTCTTGTTCGTATTACTTGGTTGGTTTGTGAGATGGAAGGCTGGTGGCTGTGCAGCAATTGTTTTATGGGGTGTTGCTTCCTGGATTTGTTCAAAACTGTACGTAGCTTTTTGTGTAGTTCCTACCTAGCTTTTTCTCAAACAAAAGAAACTACAAGATGGTTTATCTTGGTTTTAGTGTTGCCGGAGGTTGAACACAACATCTGACTATTTTAGAAAGACCAGTTGTTGCCTTACTGTGGTTAGAGAGCCTAGTCTTCCCTACTATTTCACCCATAGCCGGAAGGAGAAGTGATGGATGCATGCCTTTCCGAATGGGCATAAACCAAAAGTGAAAAATTAGAGCACACACTTCTGTCTCTGCTTTATTCAGAACAGAGAATGACAGGTCGAACAAGGGATACAATTTCTTCTTCGATTAAACAAGGAATTCACTATGTCAGGTCAATTCCGACCGCACTGTAATGTCTGCATCGTGCTGAATAACAGTTTTTGAATCATTCATGGTTCCTTTTTATTATCTAAGGGAGATAACTATGGGAGGCCCATTAAAATCTTACATTCCTTCCCAAACAGAAACATCGATATCACAGTAGTGCACTGTTAAAACAGGAATCTGTCAAGTTCATGGGTCATCTAGTTTATTAAATCCAAAAGTTAAGGTTATTTGGTTTAATGGTCTATCAACCGTTGATGATTATTTAATGCGAAATCCTGTTTATACACACAACACACATGATTTGTAAGTAAATGGTTTGTAGGTAATTTATTCTTAAATGAGTAAGAGCTCATTTGTTTGCACACAATTAAATGTTTTCAAGTATTGTTAACTAATAGTTCTATTCGATATTTATCATTTGTTTGCACACAGTTAAAAGTAACCAAAGTTGGCGACCGTAGTCGAGGGCGACCAAACGGCTACATTTTCAATAGTTACTACAACGAAGTGCAGGGGAGGGTGCTACTCCTTTCCCTGGATTGCCCCACTTTACCCTTGATACGTACCTTTTATTGCTGAGTGTTAAGCAAGGAGGCATCAAGTACCATTTTTAAAGTCTTTGGTATAACGCGACTTGGGATTGAACCCAGGTCTTCCGGACCATTGGCGAACACTCTACCCACTAGACCAATGAGCTAGTTATATACACAGTTAAAATTGTTTCAAATATTACCATTTAACACGAATAATTCTATTTATTAAATGGTTTCAAGTATTGCTATCGAATACTCATAATTTTATTCAATATTAATCATTTATTAACACAATTAAATGATTTCAAGTATTGATATTTAATACTAATAATTCTGTCTAATATTAATAATTTCTTTTCCCAAAGATAAATTATTCCAAGTATTGTTATGTTAATGCAAATACACACAGTCATCGCCTTTTAGCACCTTCAAGATAAAATAGGGTTGGGTACTTCTTTGCCACGAGACCAATTGAAAGAATAAGGTCGGGATTATCACATGCATGCTAGGGCATGCGTGTGATAATCCCGACCTTGAGATGGCCGGCTGATTGATCGGATCAGGCCTCTCCGACTGATCGTCTTGCCCAGTTAGGGCTAAAGTTAAGTATTGCAAGTCAAGTAACCACTTTTGTTGCCCAGTCACGAACTGTTCAACCACCAGGATCCCGTCCTCAAGCACCACGCGTCGTCACCCACGACCAATAGGCAGCCTCATTGACGGCGGGGGCCTTACCTCTCTGCAGAAGCCGCAGCCGACCAGACTGAAAAAGTTAAGGAGCAGTCAGTCACGGTACTAATTATAATATAAGTTTAAACAGCACCACAATTTATACGCTATTTTCGAAAGCCGATGATTTTCTGCCAATTAGCAGCAAGTATTCCTATAGACGTCTGTCGTTGTAATTAAGATTTCTCGCTTTGATCAGATGCAGAATGAAGAGAGAATTCAAACGAGGCATAATATTTCTACCTCAAACAAGAAACCCATTTCGTCTGATTGGAATGTAGGAATGTTTTAACGATACCTCTTTCGGATCTTGCTGGTTTTATTAACTGACTTACTGACCACATTTTTCATTTTTAAGTAGAGGAATTAGATTGTGAATTGAATTACCATAACCAGAAAATCCGGCGAACACATACGCACGACATACAGAAACACTGGACGTCTATTTCGACCTTATTAGGTCGCGCAATTACCTAATTTGGCGTCAATTGCGGGCGATATGGACTGTGGCTCAGTAGTAGAGTTTCGGCTCTGCAATCTGTGGTCACTGGTTCGATCTCCAGTGGTAGATATCACGGTATACATTGCTGATGAGACCTAATAAGGTCGAAACAGCTGTCTAATGTTTCCGTATGTCGTTCGTTGGTGTTCGCCGGATTTTCTGGTCATGGTAATTCAATTCACATTACTGACCACTGTGGTGAGCCTAATAGTTTTTTAAAATCCACTTCATCCTGACACGTATTTCCAAGTTGATAGCTCAGTGGTTAGCGGAAAAGATTAGACTGCATGGTTTATACTTCAATAAACTAAAAACGACACAGTATTTATTTGCCATCCAAACAATCTCTCTATAATACATTACAGTGCCCCACAGCAAAATGAGCAGGATAAAAAATTGAGTTTTAATAATTATAATAATAATGATAATCGACGAAGCCATCGGAAAAAAAACCATGGAAAACTGAAGAGTGGAATTGATATCAGGAGGAAAAAGTTTAGCTGATGTAAAACTCCAGAGCGGTGCATTCTAGGGAGATGCGCTATCACCATTACTATTTGTGATGGTGATGATGCAACTCAGTCATATGCTTAGGAAATGCACAGGCGGATACAAACTTACTAAATCGCAAGAAAAGATTAACCACTTAATGTACATGGACGACATCAAACTGTTTGCAAAAAATGAAAAAGAATTGGAAACCTTAATACAGGCAGTGAGAATATACAGTCTGAATATAGAGATAGGATTTTGGCATTGAAAAGTGTGCCATGTTAATAATGACAAGTGGAAAACGACAAATGAAGGAAGGAATGAAACTACCAAATCAAGAAAAATAAGAACCATTAGCTAAAGAAAAAAAAAGAGCTTTAATAAAAAAAATAATTGAATCTTAAAACAAAAAGGAGCTGAGCCTTTATAAAAATATTAATTGAACCTTAAATTATAAATCTCTTACAGAACCAATTACTACTATTGGGTAAGTGAAGCTATCTATCTATCTTGCCTAGTCTCTTCGTATATATAAAACACTCTCAAAAGAGAAAATAATAATTTACCGTCCCGACAGGCCACTGAGTAAAAATAAAAGAAAGCGAAAAGAGAGATAAGTGCCTTGATCTTTCGAGAGAATAAAAAAACAACAACCATGGAACATGAAGGTAATAGTGCACTTGGAAAACCCTCAAAGGATTGGTAAATAGATAAGAAAACTTTAAAATTAGAGGACAAGTCGAGACCATCCAGATTACAGTATTATAAAGAACAGCTAGAATACTAAGAATCCTGGAAACTCGAGGAGACTTACTTTCACTTAAACTTCAGTGAAAAACCATCTGCTAACGCTGGTGAGAAAAACTCTGCAAGGAGCGAGATAGTAATATTAATAACTGAAACTTAATAAAAAATTGATTGAACCTGATAAAATAATTGAGCCTGAATAAAAAATAATTGAACCTGGATGACAAAAATCAAATGACCCTAAATAAAAAAAAATAATAATCGAACTTTAATTAAAAAAAGTTAGCCTTAATAAAAGAAATTAATTGAATATCGATAAAAAAAATGAGCCTTAATAAAAAAAAATAATTGAACCTTAATAAAAAAAAAAGGAGCTGAGCCTTTATAAAAATATTAATTGAACCTTTAATCATAAATCTCTTACAGAATCAATTACTACTATTGGGTAAGGGAGGCTATAAAAAGTGAAACAAAGCAACTTAGGTCTTACAGGCAATCTCTCTCCGTTTTCAAAGCAAGAGGAGAAAAGAATAAACAGGGTCGTAAAACCGAAGCTCCCTACTGTTATTAGAAAAAAAAAAAAATTCCTGTCCAATATGGGTCTCGCTTTCTATCGGTGGACCTGAAACAAACGTAGAAAACTCTCCTAAAAGTTTGTTGTTATTGTTGTTGTTGATAATGATGATGATGGTAATAGTCTGTATTTAATCTTGATATTCAGTCAATCCACACCGCCTGAGCCGGCTGCTATTCAGATCGGCTGACTGATGAAGGTTATTTATTTCAACACAAGATGTACTTTGTATGCGTAAACACTTGAAATCTTTCTAAACAAACATCAAAATGACAGTCACCTATCATACACTTGAGATCGCTCGTGAGATCCGAAGTCGAGCGACGACCTCCTACTGACTTTGTTGTCACTAATTAAGTGTAACAACACGATTGAGTACACCTCGCTACAGTCATCCCAGACAATCTATAAACAGATAGGAGATCAGATATATGCAATAGCTCAGTGGTCAGCAGAAAAGGTTAGACTGCAAGTTTTACGCTTCAATAAACTTAAGAACGAGACAGTATTTATTTGCCACCCAAACTCTCTTTCCATAATACAGTACTGTGCAAAACATGGAAGAGGTTGCTTTCTGCTAATGCCCTTGGGAGTAGTATGGATCCATCTATTCTTCACTCTCCTCCGGCTATGGGTAAATAGTAAGGCAGACTGGGTTATTTATCTTTGGTTTGGCAACCAGTCTAGGAGAAAGAAAACTTTGAATTCAAATCTGCTTCACTCAGCTTAAAAGGGACCTTGAGTCGGATCCTGCTCATTGTGGAGAGGTTGGGTAAATACATATATAAAATATCTATCTATCTATCTATCTATCTATCTATCTATCTATCTTGCCTAGTCTCTTCGTATCTATCTATTTATCTGTGTGAGCATGTCAAATCGAGATCAATTATGAGATTTTGCTTCACAGGGTTTTAGCTGGAAGGAAAACACAAACTCCTTATTGATTAAATAGTAGCACTACTCTTCTTCAACAAAGATAGCTTTGGTATTGAATAACCCACGAAGGTTGATATGCAATTAAAAAAAGAAACCAAACCAAACTAACTGTACCTCTGTGTCGCATCCTGCTCGTGGCGAGGGGGTGGGTAATTACATACCTAAATGATCTATCTATTAATGTCGAGTTAGCCTCACTAGGTTTTGTTATATGATTACGGAATGATTTTTTTATATTAATCATTTTTCGTTAATTATATTTTATCATTCGGTTTGGTTGGGCTTTGAACTATTCGGCTTTTAGTGCAGGTGTACCCACATTGAGTACAGTTCACGCTCGTGCGCAGAGGATATGACAATCACAAATGTCATAATAAAAACCCCAGATAGAAAATGTGACTGGGGTGTGAATGAAGTCATACTTGGAAGCGATGGGCTGAGAATTTGGTGATTTTGAAAAAGACGTTAGTTGAGATCCGACTGAGGGCCGGAGCAGTCCAGCTGGGGGCTACAGGATGCGCAGAGCTTTGTTGGGTCCGATAGTACAGTCAGTATAGTAAAAATTGTGCCTCTCTCTCCTCATGTCGAAAAACTAAAATCAAGAAGTTACTAAACGTTTCGTACCTGAACAACGGAGTGTCGTCAGTGTTTCGTATTTCCCTGCATCAGTATATTTTACTGTTTTAGCTGGAAAGAAAACATTCACGAAGGAGTTTATGAATGTTTACTTTCAAGCTATAACCTTGGAGTTTTTAAGTCCAGTTTTAACAAGAATCTTAATTTTGATTTCAGATTTGATGTCCCCATTTTAATACACTTTTACTACATTCTTTTTTACACCTACCCAGTCAGCTTGGACTGTAGAATAAATATGCCGAATGCCCTTCTCCAGAGTTTTAAGCCCCCATTACACAGCTCTTGAGTGTCCATGGTATGGCACTAAAATGCATTTGATGGTGAGGCTCCAATCTTGAAGTTTTGGGCAATGTGAAGTACCCTTTAATTCAGGTTCACACTGACTCGGAGTGGCTGTACCTGTTTAGGTAGAACTGTTCAGTCATTCATAAAGGATTATCATTATTAGTTATTTGAAACCATATATCTGTGTGGAAATTGTTCGTATTAGATAGGAATACTTGATAAAAAGAATTACTTATGTTAAAAAGCAATGTGTGAAACTATTTAACTGTGTGCAAACCAATGATTAATATTAAATAGAATTATTAGTGTTAGATAACAATACCATTTAACTTTGGGCAAATGAGCTCTAACTTGTTTAAAATTGAACTTACCTACAAATTATTCACTTACAAATCATTCTATCTATCTATCTATCTAACAGGATCTGACATTAAAGAGCCCACTTGGATTCACCAACAATTTTTCATATTCCAGAATGCACAATATTTACTCTATAAAGTACGGAAGCGCTTCACGTAGTAGTTATAGTCGTTGGAAACTGATGTGGTGACCAGAGTTCAAATCCAAGACGAGGCTTTTGTGTTTCATTTCACAAGTGCTCTTGAGAAAGGCATGCATCCATCTATTTTCCAATTAGCTACGAGTAAATAGTCGGACAAACTGGGTTCTTTAACTTTTCTAAGTTAACTAGAGATGGAAAGTTTTGAATTCAAACCAGCTTAAAAACTGACCTTATGTCGAACCTTGCCCATGGTGGAAGGGTTTGGTAAATACATATATATAAGCATTTTCTCATTCGTATTCAAACAATTTGTTGTAAGAGTTAACAGCAGGAACAATATGCAAGAAGAAGCATAAATTATTTCATTTGAGATAACATGATTTGCATTCATTTATTTTTTGTAGTAATGAATGCTAAATTTCTGGAACTAAAAAAAAATCCCTTCTAAAATAAAAAAAAGTTGCTTTTAAAATCTTATTTCAATTGATTAATTTGATTGAAAATACAAACTCACGAAGTTATTTGAAAGACTTTCTAACCTAGAAACTTACTTTGTCCGTTTAAAAATACTGTAAATTTAATGTAAATATTTATAGGTACTTATTGCAAATAAAACTTTTTCACAGTAATGTATATATGTACACTTTCAATGAATCATATTCATGTAAGTAAAACGAAAAATAAGTGTCTTACATTGAGCATCTTGTGAAGAAAGGCAAGTCTTTCCATGTGCATTTGTTTTCTACGAGCCTCATTGTGCTCTTGTATCCCAGAAGCCGCCATGCTGGAAAGAAAAATTGAAAAACACAAGACAGATTATCGTAGTAAATCGAAGCAAAATCAAGAATAATTTAAAACAAAACAAAATAGAATGAATGTCTGATACGTCTGCACTTAAAAATAAAGTCAAGACTTACAAAATATTTCGTAATGAATTTCATGTTATACAAAAGAGAACATTTATTTAAAAAATTATGTATATTCATTCGGCTCGGGGCCGGAAACGCTGGGAGAAATATAGGTAATCATTATTCTATCTTACTCGTAACGAGTTCCATTCTTTAAATTAAGGTCCCATCTATTGGTCAAATTGATTTATTAGACAGAAATAAATACTATTATATAACTACGTGCTACCCCTCACAAAAAATAAACTCTTAAGAAAAAAACTATGCATAAAATGTAAATATGAATTTACAATAAGCACAATTACCTAACCTCTCGGCATAAAATAACTGTAGTTGGATTGACATGCCGTTAAAATAAACCAATCAAAAGTTTATACCGTTGAATTATAATAAGTTAGGAATTAAACTGAAACAGAAAATTTTAAAAAATTGATCTGAGCCCAAAATTTAGGAAGACGCTATAAGTAATGATCGATTTTCTTTTTCACAAAAGAAGGAGGAGCTTTACATCGTCCCTGACAAAAGCCTGTGCCCAGATTCAATTCATATTTCGCCCGGAAGTGTCATATCCTTTTATCGTGGTAAGACATTACCGCAAATTGAATTTTGCGTATCAGAATTACAAAAGTGAATGTATGCTTACAAGTTTCAAGTGTTCATTACTACAGGTATAAATTCACTGAGTCATCAGCAAAATGAGAATCTTGTGGAATACTCGAGAAGAGGAAGAAGAAAAAAAAGGTGGGCACATGTTTCATTCACACCTCAAACTAAAAGTACATATTGACAACATGTTATGATAACCAAATACAGAATCCGGATGGATTGATTGATTGATTTTAACGTTATATCAACCTGTCTAGGGTTATTTTATGACAAGAAGTTAGGGAATTGCGTTCATTGTACATTTTGTCCTGGCCGGTAGTGCTATAGACTATACCGACTCCACCACAGCAGAGGGGTAAGAATATCCTCCCCCAACAAATAGGCTACCCGTTGGCCGTGAGTGGTGACCTGTGATACTTGAGGATGTGATTCAGGTGGCTGAGTAGTCCGTGACCTGACAACCAAAGCAGTCACGTGACCTGCAACACCAATCGGTTATCTGGTCATGCCAAGCTCTAGCACCTATATGATTGTCTTGGCCATATTCTTCAAATTGCTCTTGTGTCAAACAAACACTCAACCCTTTTCATCTTAAAGGTGATAAAAAACGGTGGCTGAGGGTCAGTCGGATGCAGAAAAACAAGATTGAGTTTTCTGGGTATGACATTAAACTACATCTGATGGTGAGGCTCCATTTTTGAAGTTTGGTGAATGTGGAGTACCTCTTCATAACCATTACTCTCAGGTTTACTCTGACCCGGAGTGGTAGTACCTGCTGGGTCTCGTCTATGGGTTCAATAGAAATGCTCAATAATTTTGTAAAGATTATTATTGGTTATTTGAAACCATATAGCTGTGTGAAAATTGTCTGTATTTGATCGGACTACTTGATGAATAGAATTACTAATGTTAAATAGCAATACTTGAAACCATTTAACTGAGTGCAAACAAATGAACTCTAATTTGTTTGAAAATGAAGTTAGTGACAAGCTATTTGCACACAAATCATATCTATCTATCTATCTATCTATCTATCTATCTATCTATCTATCTATCTATAAAGGGGGTTTGGCATTAAATAATCCACATTATTGCCATATAACACCACCAAATTAAATCAAACTAAACATATATGTAAATAATAAAATAAAGGATTTGGTATATAAAAAGCCATATATATTTATATTTTTGTGTAGTTGGCTTTTAAGAGATTTTTTGCACACAGTCAACAAAGTTTTAAAACATTCTATTTCCGTTGTAGCGTTTTTGTTTGTTTGTTTGTTTAATGGCATATCAACCTTCTTGGGCTATTCAATGCCAAATCCATCCTTCTAGAAGAACAGTATTAGTACTATTCAACCCATAGCTGGGAAGATAAGAGGGTTCATACTTTTCCCAAGTGTATTTGTCCGAAAGGGAACGTAATAGCGCGACTATAGTTCGAACTGATTTACTACGATACCGCAGTCCAGCGGTTGAAGTGTTGTGTTTCGAATTAAATGTTTTAAAACTTTCTAATCTTTTTCGCTTCATTTAATGAGTTATTAAATACGCCCTGATGAAGGTCTAAAAGCTGAAACGTTTTAAGTTGGCAAATAATTCTATAAGCGAAATCATCCTTTTACGCTAAAGAAAGTTATGAGAAAAAAAAAAACACTTGTTTTTGAATAGGGCTAATAATAAAAATGTCACACTCATTTTCAAAATAAAATTCTAGAGAGAAAATATTTTTAGTAGTGTCGATACTTCTTAAGTTATAGGATTCATTTTATAATTAAATCATATATATATATATATATATATATATATATATATATATATATATATATATATATATATATATATATATATATAAGGAAAAGCATACAAAAACTGAGTTAAGAAATAAAGAAAGAGAAAGTCTTTTTTGGCTTGAGTAGAACAATTAAAAAATATGATTGCAGATTATCAAGCCCGAATCTGACGCAGTGGAATGGTTTCCGACGTCATTGTGATGTCATATATCATTGCCTGATTCTGGAAAACATATAATGTCCTAATAAGCAGCAAGCAGTGATAAGAGTAAGAATAAAAAAAACAAATTCCAGTTTTAGGTGGCTTTTCTCTTAGTCAATACCTCTCCATTGCATCCGAAAAAATCAGTCAATTTCAGATTCCGGGGACATCCCATCAAAAATGCTTACGGAAACTGGTAGATTTTTGGAAATGTCCGCGTGACGACATCCGTAATAAACTTAACCTCGTGTTACCCTACATCTTCGTGAGGGAGGTGGAAAATTACCCAGAGAGAAGTTGTTGATGAATAAAGAATTAAACCTGATTAGTGAGGACCTTAGCGAAGTTTTTATTTTAGGATATGTTTTTGTTTTTTCAAACTAATATAGTTTTAATTTGTTTTCCAAGCCTGTATTAATATTTTGGCTGTGATAGTTTTTTCATTAAGGTCGTCACCTTTTCTTTGTTAGGCATGTGCCCAACGCGTTGTCTTTTTTCTTTGTGAAGTCATTATTCTTGATATCAAGTGTCAATTGTTGATATCGACTCCAACGATTAGTTTAGACTTGATCTCTAAAAGAAATGACGTCTCATTTGACGACACACGTTTCAATGTCAAAAAGATAATGATCACAGTAATTTGAGTAGAAAACCAGTAGGTCTTTAAGTATGTTTTGATAGCGAAAGTCGTCAGCAACGAGCATGATATTTATCACACTTCCATTTATGTAAGATTTGACAAAATCGTCAGCAACAACCATTGTCACATTGTAACAGTTCAAGTAGATCCAATTCACCACGTGATATAGATTTTGGCACAATATTGTTTTGAGTCATTTCTAAAAATTAAAAAAAAAATTTCTTCTTTTTAAACATAAGAAATGGATTTTTTTAATGAGAAAAAAAATACTCCGTCACTATTTGTCATTAATTGAACCCGTTCTGTCGACTAGGTTCAGAATATGTTCACTGTATCCTCGGCAGATATTTAAGACCTCCTCCACAAAAGAAAAAAAAAAAAGGTTTTCTGGGCATGACACAAAACAGCATCTGAAGTTCTGGAGGTCTGAGGAGTGTGACGTACCCCTTCGATCGCATCTTGTTCATACATATACATACACGAGCAAAATAATATTCATATGAATCAGTGTCAATTCTCAATACTTTTTTAACGGTAGCTTTTGCGAAAGCACTTTTCATATTAACCAGACCTTCAGCTCTGTGCTAGTTTTTTTTTTTTGTTTTTTTAACTGAAAATTCTTCTCTAAAGTAAGATTTGATGATATAGATGACATTAAACATACTACAATGGTGGACCTTCACACATTATTAAAATAGAATTTTTTATATCTCCAGCTACTTTTCATCAAATGTTAATTAATGTTTATATATATATGTATATGACATTTGGGATAGAACCCGAAAACTCTCCGTCACTAAGCTTTTTTTTTGGTGGAGGTATCGTACAAACAAAAGCATTAATTGGCATATACATAAATATAATTACATGTATATGTGATGCAGGCGAAAAGTTCGAGAAATTCGAAACACAAAATGGCTTTCTCTGAGAAAGAAAAAGTTGATGAAAAGAATAAAGTTTTTTTTTTATTTAGAGGTAGCGTGTTAGTTAATTGTTTTTAGGGGTTTAGCTTACCTTTTTAAATCTGAAGAACTTCCGAAAACTGAAAGAAAAATGCTACGATTTACCGAAAATAAAATGAAAGGAAAACGTCCCAATACGTTTTCAGAAATAAAAAGCTGAAAGAACTTATGTTTTACAATTGACGCTTTTGTACCACGTGGTACTCTTGCGTCATAAACAGTTAGGTGCAAAATACATGGCAAATGAGTAAATTTTCAGCGTTTCTGTTTATTCACCTCTTCACAAGGACAGATTCTGATACAAGGTTCAAGTTGGTTTGGCGCCCCTCATATGTGTATGTATTTAACCTACCCCTCCGTCACGGGCCAAATGAGGCACTAGGTCAAGTTTTAAGAGGAGTTAAGCTGGTTTGAATTCAGTTTTCATTCTCATTGACTAGTTGCCTTACCAAGGCTGAAAAACAATCTGCCGCACTATTTATCCAGAGCTAGGAGGTGAATATGTTTTTATCCGACCCCTCTGCAGCGAGCAGGATGTAACACAAGGCTAATTTTAAAGCGATTTAAAGCTTTTGAATTTAAACTTTTTCATCTCTTAAACTGGTTGCCAAACCAAGGCTAAAAAATCCCAGTCAGCTCTAATATTTACCCATAGCCGAGGTGGGGAGAACAGATAGATTCATGCCTTTTCCGAAGGACATTAGCGTGAAGTGAAACGCAAACACCCTCGTCAGGATTTAAATTTCAAGTTGCTAATTCCATATCCTACGACGACAATCCTTGCGTTAACTGAGCCTCCATTGGCTTCTGGAGGAGGGATAAAAATGTTAAGAAAATAAAGAACTACTACATGTAGTCTTTTAGATGATTTCTTGAAAAAATTCCAGTTTAGTAAAAAAAAACTAGATTAGTACAACACCCAATAATTAACTCAACAAACATGTGAACACTACCATTAAAATTACAGTCCACTAAAACAACTCCATCAGAAGACAATCGAAAATTTTCACACCAGCGTCTAAAAGTACACTGAAAGTCCCTCATTCATTCATTGGTTCCGTAACCTGACTTTGGTAGTGGGGGCGCTGCTCATGTAACGCGTCTTGGGTAGGAATAACCTGGCGGAGCCCATCTCTCTCTAGGTCTATAACTCATTTTGGAGGTGCCCGTGGTGTAATGGTTATCGTCGTAGGAATTGGACACGGCGACACGAGTTCAAATCCTAGACCAGACTGATTGCATTTCACATAGCACTAATACCCTTGGGAAAGGTATGTATCCAATTATTCCCCTCCAGCTATGGGTAAATAGTAGGACAGACTAGGTTCTTCAGCCTTGTTGAGGCAATTAGTCTAGGAGAAGGAAAACTCTGAATTGAAACCTGTTAAACACCGCTTAAAAATTGACCTTGTGTCATATCCTGCTCGAGCGGAGGGGTTGGTAAATATGATAACTAATTTTGAATTCAGTTTTCCTTCTAGATCATGTCAATACCAAGGTTACATAAACCAGACTGCCCTACTATCTACCTTGTGACCGGTAATAAAGTTACTGGGAAAAGTCACAATTTTGACCAGGAAAAAAGTCTTGGATAAAAGTCCTAATTAATTCATGGTACCCAGTTAAGGTTAGAAGTAACCTTCGCAGAGTAAAGTTTTTAATTCAAGTGAGACGTAAGGGATTTATCGACTAAATTCTTTTTGTTTAAGATTTGTTTTTTTCCTTGTGACTTTCTTCCTGTATTCATTTACCAATAGCCAGAAGGAAAATAGTTGGATTCATACCTTTTCTAAGAACAGTAACGCTTTGTGAAACACGAATAGCCTCATTTAGAATTTGAATACGGGTGACCGGGTCCAATTCTAACGACGATAAACGTTACGCAGAAGCAATACATTTTCTACAATTCAAGTCTTTTCCGATTCCCGGGCTGTTTTGCGATAAAAAATTAAATTCCACACACTAGATTATGTATACGAGGTTGGTTTGGCTTGGTTTCTTTGTTTAATAGCATATTAACCTTCGTTAGTTATTCGATGCCAAAGCCATCTTTTTAGAAGAGTTTTACCGTGGCTGCACCAAAAGAAAATTGTCATATTTTCACCGTACTCTGTACTGCAGTTACCACGTGTACAAATAAATGTATGCCTTGTGGTTCAAAGCATGTGTGATAGATTGCCACTTCAGAATGCTATAGAACTGATTATTTACATAAAAATGGATTTGGCGTTAAATAACCTACAAAGGTTGATATGCCATAAAACCCAATAAACCAAACCAAACCAACCAGAATGCTATTTTAGGTGACGGCTTTTTTGAGATTGACTCTTTACCTATCTTTCTTGTGTGTGCGAAGGTCGGTAGAATATTTTTTCGTACTTGGGTTTTCCGAGAAGCAAGCAGGTTCCCGACTCCATTTTGGATGCAAGATATATCTCTTGTCAAGTTAAAACTAACTGACACTAACACAAGGAATTTCAGTTTTACTTTTATTACTTGTTCTTCGATAATTAATTGAAATACGTTTGATATTTGAAGCAAGAGAAAGAAAGAGGGATAGGTTGATAATTTGATATTTCCTTTGGTTCGCTTTCTGATACCAACTAGACTCTTCAATTAGAGTGATCAAAAACATTCTGACTGTCTGGGTTGATGGTCGGATATACTCACTTTCCCCCAAGTACACTATTTCCGGTCGTCTACTCTCTCTGACTGTCGAATACTCTTTGACCTCCTATCCGAGAGGTATCCTTTTATTACTAAAAACCCTCGCTTAAATTTTCAGACCGTCTAGCATGAACCTCAAAGGATGACCTCTGCACTATCGGGGATTTATTTATTTCGTCTGTATATGTGTGGTCTGACCGGTGATAGGATTTATTCATTTATTTAAACTAAACTGTACTATCCATCCTCCGATATAATGTAATAATAGTAGTTGGAACCCTCTAATCCCCCAGTGATGGATGATTTATCTATAGCTGGGGGATTAGAGGATTCATGCCTTTCCCAAGAGTATTAATCCGAAAGTGAATGCAATAGTGAGACGGGAGACCGAACTCGCTTACTAAGATGTCCCAGTCCAGCACGTTAGTCACTCTGCCACAGTGACTTCCCCATACGAGGTTGGACTATAAAGAAATGAATCTAATCTTTTTATTTTTCCGATCGTCAACCCTGATCAAAAAATCAGCTGATCATCGTTCACCTTGAACACGGGTGAAAATATTTAGTCTCTGCTTATCTCTCAGAATTCACGTTCAGCTGAGAGATTTTTACAAGTGCGTTTAGTTAACTGCGTTACAAAAATTGAACACAAAGACATCGAGTAGTGTCATGTCGTGAACTAGTTTTTGGTCAGAAATGATATTCTCTTACTCTCTTGATCTGTTTGAGGCGCACTTAGCGTAACAGTATTCGTCGTAGGAAATAGAATCGGTGACTCGAGTTCAAATCCTGGACGAGAATGTTTACATTTCACTTCGCTCTAATGACATTGGGAAAGGCATGATCCATCTATTCTTCCTCTAGGAAGATTGGTAGACAGATTGAGCTTTTTAGCCTTCGTTAGTAAACCAGTCTAGGAAAAAGATAACTTTGAATTCAAACTATCTTTACACCACTTTAAAAATGGAGGTGGTGCGTAAATACATATCCACCGATCTGTGTCGTTATGACTCTTTAGAAACATGAACAGATCGTGATGAACCATTTGAAGGCAGTGTAGGTTGTATACTCTCAGCCCTGTTTCCTGGAATGGGAACGTCTTAGTAGTTGTAATACCCTAACTAGTACTACAACTCCGGGTCCGAGTAGATCTGGGAGTAGTGACAATGAGAGGATACTCCACACTCCCCAGAGCTCCAGGACTAGAGCCTCACCACCCACCACCAGATGCCGTTTAATTTCATAAATAGGAGACCCCTTTTTATTGCAGGTGATACACGTGATAAAATTGACATAGAATTTTTTTCCAAGCAGCGGTCGTGTTGATACTGCCGTATGGATGCACTACATGGACTCTAACTAAACGTATGGAGGAAAAGCTTGACGGCACCTATACAATAATGCTGCAAGCAATATTGAATAAGTCCTGGAGGCAGCACCTCACAAAGCAGCAGCTGTACGACCACTTACAACCCGTCACGAAAACAATCCAAGTTAAACGAACCAGACATGCGGGACACTGCTGGAGAAGCTAGACCAGCTAGAACCTACATACAACAGCTCTGTACCGATATACGATGTAGCCTTGAAGACCTACAGGAAGCGATGTGTGATAGAGTAGGGTGGCGGGAGAGGGTCAAGGAGATCCGTGCTGATGGCGTGACATGATGATGATATAAAATATATACATAGACTCAGATATTTAAGTGCATGACTAAATGACCTCTGATTTTACAGTTCTAAGATATTTCCTTCGAGATGGATTTTAAAAATCTAACTACATTATCGAAATCAGTTGAAGAAACAAACTAAAAGCCGATATTGAATTAGGTAACAAAAATACATTTAATTACCATTTATAGACAGAGACCATTCTAAAAGAGAATATACACAGAAGTTTTAAGCAAACACAATGTTTTAAAAATCCAGTTGCTTCGGTTTGTACGCATATGAATAAGCAAATATAATACAGGAGGTGCCGTAACGAAAGTTCTACAAACTTGAATTGATTGATCAATCTGTTTATTTCGCTAGATACCCATTCTTTTCAATGTCGCGTCACACACCCATGACACACACTATGACACATCTTCGCTAAAAAACAAACAACTTCATTTTATAAATCTATCTTATTATTATTATCTATCAAAGATTGTTTAAGGCACTTGATTTAAGTTTTTATTTAAGCAAACAAAATATACAAAGTGCTACCCTAAAAGTTCAACAAACTTGTACAGATTGATTAACCTGTTCATGTGTCTAGATACCCAGATAAATTACTGAGTCATGAAAATTCTCTATGAGCGTTCGGCTTAACGATGTGTGATTACCAAGGTTATGAATTTGTGTATCATAGTTGATGCGTTGAGTTATAATATATAATTTCGATGATGCTTCATAGAAACATGAAGTAGAAACAAATAAAAGACAGATATATTGAAATTATAAAATTATATTTGATTACAACAGTCACAGAACATGATGAAAGAGAATTCACATTAACGATTGCAATATGCACGGTGTATGGAAAATGCAAACACGGATTTTGTTTGAGATGCTAAAAGAGTGAGGTTAATTCCATTAGGACGCCAATAAGAAGATACAAATAGATTTTCCCTCTCTCTATATACACAGGAGAACAACACACTTTTATGATCATCTAAAGAGTGAGCAAAACATTATCCTTTGCATATCCTTATGTGGGCAAAGTTATGACATAGTTGTCAACAGCAAATTTTGTTTGCCAAATTTTGTGCCAGTGGTAACAGATTTGATCTTTCCGTCTAATTTTATTTTAATTCGTATTTTCAATTAAAGATTCTGTTTAAATGAAACCAAGTGACTCGATAACTTTGTATAAGCGCTACGAACCTGGAAAAGTTCATTGTTTTTATAGTCAATGAAAAATGGATTCAATTTTACCTAAGCTGGCTTTGAACACAGTGAAAGTTAGAGTATGCAAAAGAAAAATGGCGCACTACAACTTATTGATTGCGTTGTAAAATTCAAGCGAATGATTTTACTTGCGTGCATTCTATTGCTGTTTCTCAAATAAGAAAGGTTGAATCATTAAAATTTTGAAGTGAAAAATAATTGGGTTATTTGATTAAAAACACCACCCTGTCGGCAAGGTTTAGAATATGATGACTGTATCTCTCGCAGGTTAAAACTCCCTTTTTCTCCAAAAAGGAGTATTCTGGGTATGACGCTAAACTGCATTTGATGGTAAGGCTCTTGCCCTAGAGATATGCAGAGTGTGGATTACCTTTTAGGGTCGCATAAATGAGTCGGATATATACGTCTAAGAATTATTAGTATTAGACATGAACGGGTGCAAAGATAAATAAATAAATAAATAAATAAAGTGCAGAACACTTGGCAATAAATTTTATGGCTGTAATGCACTTTTGACCATTAAATTAAAAAAAAAGCTTGCAAACAAAAATTATTATTGTAGTTTCACGATTACAAATCTACACTATTGACGTTGGAGGGTATATCTCACAAGTGTGTTTACAAGAATTTTTTTTTTATTCACTAACACTTTTAAAAACAACTGTTTTACTGAAGTTTTTAAAGTAATAACGTAATTTTTTAAATTTCTAGAGCCAGTATCTGTTGGACAAGAAGCAGTTGTGGGGGTTGTATCACACAAGATCCCAAACTTTTAAGTGATATGGACAAAAATTGCATCTGGTTCTCAAGCACTAAGTATATTTGGGTGACTCCAGTTGCCCTCCGCACCAAAAGAGTTAAGAAACGACTGCACAAAAAATATAGATATGAACGTACAACAATTATGATTCCCAAACTTTTATCCTAAAATAACCCAAGAAGTTTAACATGCCATTAAAATCAATCAATCATATCAAAGGCAGTAACTAATGGAACCGAATAAAAGGAATTTAAAAAAAATAAGAAGCATTTTTCAATGGACTCACCTTTGCCTAAAATACAGGAGCAGACGATTTAAATACGGCGACTTCACAGAAGCCGATGTCTTGTGGAGAGTGTTTGATTTGTTTACGTGCTGTCGAATAGGTAGAGTGTATCGTTGGTTACCTGGCAGGTGAGTTCAGGATGATTTTAATAAATCAGTGTTGGTCAGCACAATAGAAAAGAACGAATTACGAGTAGCGTGGAGGAAAAAAAAGAAGAATAGAAAGAAGGGGTAGGGGATGAATAAATGAGAAGAAAAAGAGTACAATGTAAAGGAGGGTTAAAAAGTAAGAAAAGAATAATAAAAGAAAGAATGAGATAAACATAGGAAGAAATAAAGGAATATAAAAACAAAGAAAAGAAAGAATGGAAATGTAGTAGGGAAGGGAGACAAGGTTAGGAGATGGTGCAAATAAGGTAAAGATTGAAAAGAAAAAGAAAAAAAGAAAAAGAAAAGAATAGAAAAAAAAAAGAAGGAAGAAAATAAATAAATAAAAATGAAAAAGAATAAAAAAATAGAAAGGAAAAGTAAAGAAGACTGAATGGGAATAAGAAATAAAATTGTGTGTGTGTGTGTGAGAGAGAGAGAGAGAGAGAGAGAGAGAGAGAAGATAGAGACAGAAATATAAGAAAGTCAAGTAGAAGAAAAAAAAGAAAACAGAAACAGAAGAAAAAGAAAAGAAAGAAAAGGGGAAAATAAAAACAAAAATTAATGGAGACGAAAGAGAAAGAGAATAAGAAAGAAGAAAAAGAAGAAAAATAAAAAAGAAGTCAAAGGACATTTAGAAAAAGACAAGTGGTTGTTGTTGGTTGGTGTTTTATGGCGCATCAACTCTTGTAGGTTATTTAATGCCAAATCATGTCTTAATGATTTGTTAGCAAATAATTTGTAGGTAATTTTTATTTCTAAACGAGTAAAAGCTCATTTGTTTGCTTATAGTTAAATGGTTTCAAGCATTGCTAACACAAATAATTCAATTAAATTTTAGTTATTTTTTATACACAGTTAATGTTTTCGACTATTGCTATTTAGCACTAATAATTCTATTTAATATTAATCATTTGTTAGCATACAGTTACATAGTTTCAGGTATTGCTATTTAATATTAGTAATTCTATTTATTAAGTATTCCTATCAAATACGAATACAGTTGTATGGTTTAAAATAACCAACAATAATAACTCTTAATAAATGATTGAACATTTCTATTTGATTCATAGATGGAACCCTAACATATACTATCACACCGGGTCAAAGTGGACCTGAGAGTAATGGCAGAAAATGAAGCCTCACCATCATATACAGTTTAATATCTTACTCAGGACACAGAGAATGACAAGAAAAACAAATGAGAAGAAATATAAAAATAAAAAAGAATGAAAAGAGAAGAAAGAAAAAAAGGAGGAAAAGCGAAAAAGCAAATAAATGGGGACGAAAAAGAAAAAGAAGAAGAAAAAGAAATAGAAGAAAGAAATAAGAAAGAAAGAAAAAAGAAAAGAGAAAAAGAAAAAAAACCCGAAAAGATAAATAAAGACGAAAGAGAAAGAAAAGAAAGAAGAAAAGAAGAAAAAGTAACGATGAAAGAGAAAGGGACGTTAGAAGTAGGGAAAGAAAAATAAGATAAGAAGAAAGAAAAAAGAATTAAGAAAGGAGAAAAGGGACGAAAGAAAAAAGAAGAAAAGAGAAGAAAGAAAAAAAGCAAAAAATAGGAGAAAGTCAAGTAAAAGAAATAAAAAGCCGAAAGAAGGGACAAAACAAAAAGGGTACAATATTAAAGTTGTGGTCCTATCTTAGGCGTCGTCATGGTCAAGGTTTCTTTTTCACTTCTCTTTCATTGCTACCATCCACCGAAGCAGTCTCCCCTTTCCTTGTTTTCGAAAGTTCACAACAAAGTTGTAGTCCCATCGTTACACCTTAAACGTCAGTATTTTTGTTTACCTGTTCTTTTGATAAATTGATTGATTGATTGATTGATTTTAACGTTATGTCAAACTGTCATGTATTATCCTATGCCAAGAGGTTAGAGAATCGCAATCATTGTACATATATATTTACGTCTTTTTTTTTGTTGTTTCTTAAGTTTTTTAAACGGCTATGTGAGAGCAAGTACTCATGTCTAAAAAATAATTTGTATACAGTTATATGGTTCCAAGTAACTTATGATAATAATTTTAATCTTTAGTAAATGATTAAACAATTGGCATAATGATTCGAGTGTTCGACAAAGGTCCGGGAGACCAGAGTTCAATCCCAGGTCGAGTCATACCAAAGACTCAAAAAACGGTACTTGATGTCTCCTTGTTTAACACACAACATAAGGCACAGATCAAGGGTAAGTGGATCATCCAGGGAAAGGAGTATCACCCTCCCTTACACCTCAGTGTAGCAGCTATTGAAAATGGAGCCTTCGGTTTTCCCTCGACTACGGTCGCTAACTATATATATATATATATATATATATATATGTACCATAGACGAGACCCAGCTCCCAGATCAGAGTAGACCAGAGAGTAATGGCAATGAAGGAGTACTCTCCACCCACCAGATTTGTAGAACTGGAGCCTTACCATCAAATGTAGTTTTGTGTCATTCTCATGACCCCCGCTTTTTTCGGTGAGGTCTAACTCTCACACAAGGAATATATCAACCAATTCTAAGCCTCACTGACAAAGCGGTGTTCTTTTGATTGAAGAATTATACTTCGTAACTGTTGCTGGGCCGATAAATATGTGGATCCCGAAATATTTAGAAATGAATGAAGTGACATAGAAAAGGCAAGGATGACAAATGTCGGAGGATAAATTTAAATGCCAACTTTTATTTGGTAATAAATATACGAAAGAATTTGAGTGAAGTTCCTGCTGTGTCGAAAGTGTATACTCTACTGTCTGGAAGTTTTTGATGACGGTGAGTCTAGCTGATCTTAAACAATTCGTCGGTGCAGCTATGTGGCCAGTTAGACATATCGGAGCAAGCAAATCGACATCTCTGTCATTGATTCGGCACTTAACCGAGATTTGGAGGACGTTATCTTCAAAGAGTAGATGAAATATCGTCGATTTGAGCGGTGTCGTTAACATTTTGACAGGAGTGAGCGACTCGATAGCTGGGTCATATAGCCCTGTTTGCTTGGCGTAACTGCTCTAGTAGAGAAGACAACGGCAGTCCGAGCGGTGTCATCTGCTCGTGGGCTGGTCCTTTACTCTGGGTGTTCGCTGCATCTGGTTGACTGTTAACATATCATCGTAGCGTTGATAAAGATGTAGCTTACTGCCTTGAAAAGGGTAGTAGTGAAGTTATTAGACCTGTAGTAATCCCGAAAAGGATAGTAGAGTTAAGAGAAGACTTGTCTCCCTAAAAAAGATATTTTAAGGTCGTCCTGAAAAGGGCAGTGAAGAAGAAAAGGCTGGGCTGCTGTCTTCACTGCTCGCGGCCGGGAAAAAGAAATGATGGCGTCTGATTATCTGTGACCGCTGAAAAGCTTGGAACTTCAAGCCGAGATATTTGTTTTGCCTCCCACCTGGCAGGACTTGACTCAAGGTCATTTTATAATGGGAGTTAAGGAGGGGGAAGTTGCAAACGAGCTGAGACGTGCGTTGCTGGACAATGCTGGTCATAGGATTACAAGGTGTAAAGTGAACTATGCTAGCCTTTGCCAATCTCCCGGCACGAATGCCAGGTGACCTTGCTGGTCATAGATTCACTAAACCCGAAGGTCTAGTGTTATGCTTGTTATTGATCCCTCTTCCACCCAGAGTCGGAAGCCCCAAATCCGAGCCACTTTCTGAATCTCTTCGTCCGAGGCCGGTCAGACCAATCCTGCTGAATCTGGTTTTTCTTTTGGGTCATTATTTATACTAAGACGGGGTTACAATTTTTGCTAAATTTTCAGTTTTTTCAGGAAGTTGGAGTAGCACTATGCTATGACATATCAAAACATGAAAAATCGGTACCAAAAAGAAAAATAAATTGACATGAAAAAGAAAGGGGTTATAGAAAAAGAGAGGAAAAAAGAAATAAGAAGACAGAAGAGAGAAAACGAACAAAGGATGATGCTCAGAAAGAAATCAAGGGAAAAAAGTGGGGCGGGGTGTAACTTTACTGTCACGGCACCAAATCAAAGGATATAACACAATGAACCATATAAAAAATTCACAAATAATAATGTGATTGTTATTCTGTATACGAAAAAGTCTTTACACAGACTGGTACATTTCTAGCAGTCTGACACAACTACAAGGAGAGAGGAAGACTTTATAAGGGTATATGGGCGAATCTCGCTTCCAGCTACAAAGAGGCACCTCCTTGACCGATTCGCACCAACGTCTTACCCAACTTGTCTCTTTGGGCTTCAAAACCCAACTCCTACTGAATCTAAAATCATCTTTTCTTATATAATATCTTCTTAATTATTGCATCAGCAAGTCATATTAGAACACGCCATTAACTTTTATATTTCCACGACGGTCGACAAGCCTTGATTAGTTTAATATCCATTTCCTGTCTTCCCCAACGTTATTTTGATGTGAGGTGTTTAAACCTGGTCACCACCTGTGCAGGCGATTGACCTTTGCGAGGAACTACACTTACATTCAAAGATTCGTAACTAGTCCACAACCTCACCAAACCAAATAATAAGATAATTAATATAATCAATTATCAATAAAATAATTAATATAATTGATTACCACCCTAATTATTTTACAGAGGAAGAAAAAACGAAAACATGAAAGAAAAGGTGACAGGTTAAGAAAGATTGGTTTGGTTTATTTATTTAATGGCATATCAACATCCTATGGTTTATTTAATGCCAATATTTGATTCAATCGTAAATGTTTGATCGTAATCACATTTATTTGTAGTTTTGGTTTGGTTCATTTGTTTAACGGCATAACAACTCTTTATGGGCTATTTAACGTCAAAATTTGATTCATTTGTAAATAAGTAAGTAAATATGGCGACCTTAGTCGAGGGTAACCCGAAGGCTCCCTTTTCAATAGCTTCTACACCGAGATGTAGGGGAGGGCGCTACTCCATTTCCTGGATTGCTCCACTTTACCTTTGAAATGTACTTTATAATGCTGAGTATTAAGCAAGGAGGTATCAAGTACCATTTTTTGAGTCTTTGGTATGACTCGATCTGAGATTGAACCCCAGTCTCCCGGGCCACTGGCGAACACTCTACCACTAGGCCAATACTTGATTATAATTAAAACCATTTATGTTTTCAATGTTCCAGTGCATTTCTTTAAATCTCACTTTTGTCTGTAATAATAATTTAACTGCACTCAGTTAAATGGCTTGACTTATTTCTATTCAATACCCTAGTTATAGGTTAAATAGTACCACTACTGTCCATCAACAGAGATGAATTTGGTATTAAATAACCAACAACGGTTGATATACCATTAAACAAAGAAATCAAACTAAACCAAACCAAACCAGACCAGACCAGACCAGACCATCAAGTCAATACTAACAATTTCCGAAAAGTTCTATTTGACCTGCCCTATAGGTGGGACCATCACAGCAATTACCATTCCAAATCAGAGTGGACTAGAGAGTACTGGTAATGGAGGGATACTCCTCACGACTCTAAACTCTAGAACTGGAACCTCACAACCAAGTGCAATTTAGTATCATAATCTGAACAGGAGTAAAGCAGAGAGCCTAAAAAGTGTAAAGGATTTAGTGATATGATAATTATCGCCTCAAGTGGTGTAATGGTTGGCGATCTATGCTAGGAGACTATTACAAATGAATTTGATTCTCATTGGGTGTCCCATACTTTTAGCACTGTGCAACAATCAAGCTAAGCTTAGTAAATGACGAGAGAGAGGGAGAGAGGGAGGAGGGAGAGAAAACAATTGATGATCAGATGGGAGTCGGAGGAGGCGCTTGTTTCTGTCTGTTGTTATATTGTAAAAAGCAAACAGCTTAATTAAACTTACAATACAGGAAGGTCTCGGCATAAGCAGAATAGGTTTCCAATTACTGTTTAGTGAAGAAGAAGAAGAAGAAGAAGAAGAAGAAGAAGAACAACAACAACAACAACAACAACAAAGTGGAGCGATGAAACAAGAAAAAAAAGCAATGTATATAGTTGAGAATAACTTGCTCAAAAAGTAGATCGAACGAGAAAATGAAAAAAAAAAAATAATGAAAATGTTGGGAGAACCTAGACAAAGAATGTGCGAAGAAGAAAAAAATTGGAAGAGGAATACAGAAGCTAAGTTTGAGACAAGGCTAGAATATGGGGCACCTAGTGAGACGAGAACTCAGAAGCAACAATGATCTGTTAGCCTAGCTGGCTAACCATTACATCACGCAAGGAACCTTTTCATTTACAACGCTTAGCTTAGTTTGGCACAAGACTAGAAATACGAGTCACCCTGTGAGAATCGAACTCATTAGCAACAATAATCTTCTCGCCTAGCTCGCTAACCATTACATCGTATGAAGCGTCTTTCCGTTTACTAAGTTGAACTTAGTTTGGCACAAGGCCAGAAGTATGAGTCATTCAGTGAGAGTTGAACTCCAAAAAAACAATAGACTATTCGTCTAGCTGGCAAACTATTTCTTCACGCGAAGCGTCTTTTCATTAACTAAGCTTAGCTTAGTTTGGCATTAGGCCAGAAGTTTTGCGCACTTGGAAGTGGTATAAAAAGATTATAAAAATAATGATTGAAAACTGAAAACAATTAGAAGAAAACAGATTAGAACTGTATATAAAAGACAGAAACAAGTTTTAGAACAACAGTTGAAAGGAGAATTTTGCAGAAAGAAGAAAAGCCATGAAAAAAAAAAAAAAAAAGAATCAGAGAAAAGGAAAAAAGAAAAAAGAAGTAAAACCTGGCAAAAAAAAAAATGAAAAAAAGAAACAATTTTCGATAGCTTGAAAAAATGTTAAAAAATGTGTATACTCATGTATTAGTCGATATCGTGTAATGATCGATCCTTGATTTATTATGGAAACGAAATCATTATTTTATGGAGTTAATTTCTGAAGGGAAGGGTTGCCTTGTTCCTCGTCCTTCTTATCATGTTTGAATATCGTTTAAACTCGTATATAAGTAAATTTAGTCGATCAACTCTTCATTTATGGTCACGAAATCATGAATTTATGGAATTAATTTGAGAAACAAAATTATTACTCGTGTATAAGTCGACCGTTTGATTTTATTCCTTCAAAATCATTTATTTATAGAATTAATTTTTAAAGCCAAGGGTTGCGTTATGTTTAAAATTTAACTTTACAAAATTATTACTCATGATGCAAATTTTTACTTAAAAATTTGTTCTTCTAAATTCGATTTGTACACGAGTATATGCAGTAAAGGAAGAAGAAGAAGAAGAAAGAATTCGAGTTACTAATGCATTATGGGGTCAAGGGGCAAGCTGTGTTGACGTTTGATATCTGACACCATTCTGAGGTTGTTTTATTTTACCCCACGTTGGCTAGTTGATGTAACTCTTTGAACAAGAAGACCCAAAAAGAATTATACGACAGAAGACAGCAACAGATAGGAGACGAAGACGTTTTGTCTTATTTTCCTTTATTTCCTGGGTTCAACAACCGTTCAATGGGTAAGGGAATTTTCCCTGAATACAATTGAAATGGTTGAATCCCCCAGTCAAGGTGTCTAAAAATACGTTAATCGTTTCTTGGTATATGCGTGTCCTCATTTGGTATTTTAAAGCTTTTAACATGGTGTTAGTCGCTTTTGGGAGGTTGTGTTTTAGTTCGTAGTTCCATTTCGTAGCCTTTTATATTTCGGCATACCGTTATTCGAGAGGGCTACTACTAGTGAAATGAATAGCCAACGCTTCGTCCAAAAACGAATGCATGGCGTCTTCCACCAGTTAGCAAGGTGTTGTTGATTCGCCGGTCACTGCCTGAAAGAGAGTCAGCCTCCTCCTCTTGTTGGGAGGTCCCTTTTTCCTTACTCATGCGTCGTCTCTTTTCCTGTCAGAGACCTCTGGGAGTTTCTGCATATTTTAATAATTTTCTTTTTTAATTCAATTAAATTTTTTATTTATTTATTCATTCCCTACAGCATTAGGGATCAAATTACTAAGGACGTAGGTAGGATATATCAATATACAATATGATAACGTTTCTGTTGTTTATTTTTAATTAAAGTTTGTTCACGCAAAGTCATGGTCGTCGCATAGACCAAAGTGAATGATTAAATCGATTATTTGTTGACATCTATCAATCATTAATAATAATATAGAAAAGAAAAATGCGACTAAGATTAATAAAGTTTTCATTTGTCTATTTATTTTATTTTCTCCATTTTATGGCCGTTACGTCATGGCATTACGTCAGAATCCACTTCTAAGATTTTCAAAAGTTCCAATACGTTAAACCAGAAGTGTGCAACATCTTTATTGACGGAAAACTCACGAACATTGGAGCAACAATCTGAGCCAGTCACAGTCAAAAATAAGTAATCCAATGATAACTTGTGTGCTGAGCAATGAATACATTTTTAAATAATAAAAATAAATAAAATTAAGTTTTTACACACAACATTGGTAATTATTTCAAATAAATAAGATTACTAAATTTCATTAAAAACTTAATCTTCAAACTTTGAATTCAAAACAAAGTCTCTTTATGCAGCAAGCTTGAAAGTCAAAACTGAAATGTTCTTGATATTCTGTATGGTTAAATGGAAAACTTGTCTTATGGTGACGAAACAAATTCGAAATTAGAATACGGGGTAAAAAATAAAAACAGTAAGCGAGGGATACACTGATTGGCCTGGTTGGCCGGGTTATGACCCACGGGCCGCCTGTTACACACCCCTTTGAGAAATGTGCTCAATTCAATAAATATGCTAGATTTTAGGTTTTAAATTGCAACGACCAACATACGAAAAGTTAACAAAATTATCCGAATGCTAGTCGCTATATAAAGTACAATTCTACTGAAATTATCTTGTAGACTTTATCTCTGCTTAACCCTGGAATATCTAGCATTAACTGTCAGGGTTGGCAAAAGGGAAGAGAGACATATAGAAATAAAGGAAACAAAAAATGGGTATGAGATTGTTAACTTTTCTACCTGAAAAAGAAAGTTGTCTATATTTCTTAAAAACAAAAACAACCAGTTCCCACAAATAAATTCATTTCAGGAGAAATAAATTTTACAAAATCCAGCTTTGCATATTTTCCCTTATGCTTGTGGAAAACATTGAATTTAAGGTAGCAAAAATGACATACATTCAAGTAATGACAATATTATAACTAAAAAGCAAACAAAAAACAAACAAAAAAACAACAAAAAAACAAAACAAAACAAAACAAAAAAACAAAAAACAAAAACAAAAACAAAACAAGAAAAGGGTATAAAAATAATTACTGACTCGCACGAAGCAATGCTATCAACCACCTTCGGTCCGTTTAACTTTTGTTAATGATAAAATACCATTCTTTGGTATTTTATGTCAAAGTTTTTTTTAAGCCAATTTTTTAGGATTTGTTCTTTCCTCGGTGTCTCCTTCTAGTGTAGAATCAACCTGGATAACCGTGTTCTTGTTTCCCGTGTAGACTTGTTGAAAACGAAGTTTGGTATTTCTTTAAGTGAACTTCGAGAAGACCACCGCTTCCTCCTCCAAGAGATGAATATCTTTCTCTTTCAACTCGAATTTTCTTCTGTTGACTCTACGGAGGAATTTAGTTCTATTTAACCCATTAATAGGGCCCTATCAGGTGCTACCATTCCTGGCCAGAGTGGACCTGGGAGCAATGGCAATGAAGGGGTACCCCGCATTCCCCAAAGCCCCAGCATCACTGGAACCTCAGCATCAGATTGTTTAGTGTCATATCCAGGATACTTGTTGGTGTATTCTACAGCCCTAACCGACTGGGCAAATCGGGTGGCCGGATCCATTTCCTACTATAACCATTACACCATGGGCGCCTCCATTTTAAGGTTTGTAGTATCAAGAAAGGTTGGGGAATTCTTTTATAGCAGATAACATCCCCAATAAAACATTTTTTCAATGTTTGTCATGTAGGATTATACGCAAAGAGTACCGGGTTTATCAAAAAAAAAAAAAAAAAAAAGAAAGAAAAGAAAAGAACAAAAGAAAGAATAAACAGCAGCCGAAAGAAAGAAAGATGAGTTGACAGAGTTCAGTACCTCTTCCACTGCGTTGTAGCAATATGATACACTTGACCTTGCTCTTAGAGACCTGGTCACCAAGTGTTAACGGGTGTCGGAAGTGTCACACACCATCCGAGGTAGCAGTAGGGATGGAGTGTTCTGCGAACCTCCGTATATACGTGCCGTGATTTCATGATTCGTTCTGTTTCTCTCGTTTAGAAACTTGGATATAAACGCACGAGACAAGACTGTCCCTCTGTTATATTTTGACCTTCGATCCGGCCCAAAAATACTATTCCAAGGTAATACACCGGAAGGAAGTGACACATTCCAACGGCCAGTAATCGAAAGAGATCGCGTGGGCGGATTAAGGCTTATGATATGGGACAAGGTGAAGGTCCCATTACAGTCATGCACCGGAAGAGAGTAACCTCTGAACTGCATGACAGTTATTTCCGCTTGATGACGATTAAACATTCGATTTCAAAGATCCAGGAGGCGATCGTGTGGGCGTTGAGTTATTATTTAACTCAGTTGAGTTTGAGTCCCAAAAGCAGTTGCCAGCAGACTCCCAGAGGGTTAGAGACGAGATGTGGTAGGGAAGGCCACACCAGACCGAGGGAGCCCTCGGAAAGCCCCGATGGAGTAGACCCCAACATCAGGAGAACAATAAAGACACAACGTGACGGTCATAACAGTGGGGTCAAAATATGAAGTTTATGTTCAGTCTCCAGCACCTCTCACACGCAAACCCTTGCAATAAAGAGAGAGGTAAAAATATAATTGTTAAAGAAATATTCTTGTGTCTTCCTTCTTGCATCTTTATCCTGCGTTATCCTTCATGCATCTGTATTTGTAGTTGTGTCGTTGTGATGCTGAAGATGTATATGTATACAACACCTCGAATAACGAAGATGCTGCCACGTAGTGTCAATTGTCTATTTCTTTCCGTTTCAAAATAAAACAACGGAAGATCCTAACTCTAGAATTCGAGATGTGTTCTGTGTTCTTTCTCTCTCCAGACAACAGTCTCACCGACATAGCAGTCTGTCGCTGAACACTCTACAGACGTTCATTCGTGTGACAACAACACTACAGACATACTTTTGGAAGCCGCTGACCACGCCACATACATTCATTTGTTGTTGTGTCTACGCTAGAGTCATTTTTTTTTGTTTTTTTTTTTCAAATAAAAAAGAAGTTTCTCTTTTACCCAACGGATTGTATACCTAAAGAAGGCTGTACAGTGGATCGGCTGAACCATGGGTTCAATAGTACGAACAATTCTTTGAATAATACTTGCTCTTCACAGAATTATGAACAAATTCACTGCCAGAATTTTGGAAAACACCAGCAACTATTACTCAAAATGCAGCAGGAAACACAAAAAGCATTTTCTTATCAATCAGAATATAGAATTTCTAAATTTAGTTTTTATACTCTTCACGGGATTCACTTTGAGACATTAAATACAGACAGAAAATTATTAGGAGGTATTCGTAGTGTAATGTTTATCGTCATAAGAAATGGAGCCGGGGACGTGAGTTCAAATCCGGGACGAGATTGTTTTCATTTCATGTAGCGCTAAAGGTATGAATCCAGCTATGCTTCTTCAAGTTACAGATAAATACTAAGGCAGACTGGGCACTTCAACCATGATATGGCAACTGGGGTAGGAGAAGGAAAACTCTGAATTCAAACCTGTTAAACTCCGTTAAAAAATGACCTTGTGTCACATCCTGCTCGGAGGGGTTGAGTAAATATATACACCAAATAATAAATGTCAGAGACTTAACCGTATCAACAGTAGACAGATGTCTCTCAGAACTACTTCCCAACATGCAACAGTCTTTATTCATCTTTCAAGAATTCTGGTAGCTTCACTTGACAGGATCACTCAACTCAGCCAGGTATAACGTTCTCATTTATACATTTTCTGTCAATGATTGACAACTACAACCGATAATTTCTGATAATTCATTTCTAGTTCATTAATATTACCTTTGACGAATAACGATATATATGAAGAGGCGCGCTCAGCGAAACGATCATCTTTTGAAAAAAAGAATCGGTGATTCGAGTTAACATCCTGAGCGAAGCTTTTTACGTTTTACTTTACTCCAATCCCTTTGAAAAAGGCACGAATCCCCCTCTTCTTCTCCAATCTATGGGTAAATAGTAGGGCAGACTGGGTTCTTTTGCGTTGGTTAGGGCCACCAGTCTAAGAGAAGCAAAACTCAAAATTCTAACCAGTAGTACTCTGCTTAAGAAACTGACTTTGTATCATCTTCTCTCCAGGGAATATGTGACAGATTGTATTAGGTTATATTGTACCAAAAACAAAGAACTAAACTATTATGAAACATTTTTGTTATAAAACTTCAACTGCACATCCTTCCATTGCTGTAGAAAGAAGTTAATTAATGCTTTTTCCATGGGCACCAGTGCGACCTGAACACAAACTGAAATGTCCCAGCCTAGTTTCGAACTTCGTTAGCCTATTCTATTTTCCATTAGGCCGTCTCACGCCCTTTCGTCAATGTTGCACATAATAAAAAACAGCGCCCGATCTTGTTAATTCTAGCATCAATTCTATTTCTTTTTCCTTATTTTATAACACGCTCCAGTCCGATGCCTGTTCAATAGAACTAAGTATTCTCAGTTTCCTTCATTTTATCCAGTAATTGATTCCCTATTTAGCCTGTTCCTGTTGTGGTGGATGGATGAGTATTTTGCGGGTATTGCTCCCAATATTATTTCCTCCACAAATACAACACAAAACTTTACAATCGCGTGAAAGAAATGGAATAGAACACAACGAACATTAAACAACAAACAATTTAATATGCATATAACAGAATATGAAAACAAATAAAATACATGATGTGTAAATGGCCTTTTGGAAAATAAAGTTTGGCAAGAAGAAAATAAATTTGTTTAAAGGTGTGTGTATGTTCATGTTAACGGAGTCCGTAAAAAGTCGTCCTTACTGACATTAAGTTCATATAGGGTTTTATGATTGTGGCGACAGCGTGTCGCGTTGATGAAAGAAAGTTTGTCGGTTTTTTCCTTTGAACGTGATTCGTAGCCATCTGTAGCTAGGCCATGAACTTTGGCTGTAGAAGAAAAGGAATTTGCCGGACAGAGTATCGGCTACTGCTTTACTGACTTAATTGCTAGGCTTGGTCTTAGTGAATGGCTCCCTAACTCTGTGTTATTTATACCGTAATAGTGGATCAAAGATTCGTCCTAAAATTTTGGCGCGTAGACATTTGACCAATCAGATTTGCATTTTACTATCTTATTTTAGAGCCTAAATATTTTCTGTTAGTTGACTTCCGATCCTATTTTTCTAGAATGTTCTATTCTATGTTTTTAGCTGATTGGTTGAAAAATATAAAAATGTAACTTAAATGCTAATGCGGTTTTGATCCTAAATTTCTAGAATGTTCTTAAGTATGTTTTTATTGCTTATTTTAAGACTAGAAGAATGTGTATCCTATACTGTAAATCAACGAAAGTAGTTTTTTTGCATGATTGTAAATCGAAAATCCTACCTGGAAAAATGTCTCAGCGAAGCGCGCGTAATACGGCTAGTTAACTAATTATAAAAGGCTTAGATATAATTCCTTGTAAATAACTTTTCTCGGTTCAGGATATTCTGTGAACATGCCAACATTTAGACTTTATGTTTGTTCAAAAAGCCTTTTAAAAATGATTTTTCACATGTATGTGAAAACTCTAATACTTTCTGTACTAACTCGTAAATCTGAATTCGTCTTCCGTTCAATGCAATTCAAAATTAACATTTTATATTCAGCATTCTTCAACCTAATCTTTACTGCAAGTAGCACGTCGTTACGAAGGGTTGAGAAGGCTTATATTCAAATATTGCAGTCTTTTGTCCTATCTTGCTGAGTTAAGAATGTAACAGCATTCGTTCGGACTTATTCATAGAGAGTGTGGGCAAAATTCTCTTGTCTGCCTGCTGACCAAAGTAGGAGAGAAAATGAACGAACGAAGGGAGAAATAGAAAAAGGCGTGTGAGTCATAAGAATGCGTTCATAAATTTACTGTAGAAATTACAAAATGGGAATTTATTTAGAATTTGAGTGAGAGCGTCCTTGAAAGCGGAAAAAAAGAAGACTTTATAGCGGATGGCTATGGTACCGACGACTGGAGATGGTCTTGGTGTATTTGTCGTAACATAACATAACATAACTGCTAACATAATTTGAGTGAGGGATACAACCCGGACAATTTGAAGCCAAACAAAGGTATCAAAGTCTAATATTTCCTTGTTTCAAGTAATGTAATATCAATTCAAGATGAATTAACAACATATTTTATTGCCTGAGCAAAGTTAATCGAATGAAAACAAGAATGACATGAAATACTACTAATAAAATAAGTCCTATTGTGTTACTGTAGAGTCTTTTAGTATAAGTTGAGAGAACTTATTATACACTTGAGATAGAATGGAAGTTTTAAATAAAGATTTATATGTTTAAGACATGCCATCGTGTGCATTATGACATGAAGTCGTTAGGTTCGCGACCCCTTAATTTGTGTGGCTAGGAATAGTTGTGTACGTCCTGTTAGGACCACGAGAGAAAGATAATTTGACTTTTCTGTGCCTTTCTTTTATATGCTACTTTGGTCACGTCACCTTAGCAAGCAAGGAATGTGATCTCCCCAACTTTGCTGTAGAAAAATCTTGTGGCGATAATAATGGAGTTTCTTACTTGGCGAGAATCTTGCTTCGTTCGTTTCACTGAGTGGTTACTGCACGTCTAAATGTGTCTCTCTCAATGTTCTTATATGAGTGGCAATGAACTGTAGTTGATCTGTCAGGTTACGTTGATAGACATTGTCAAATATGGTCTGCTACCAGAGGGAGAAGTTAGCTCCTTCCATACAAATTCTGCTACGACTGCTACAATGGAGTGTTACCTCCCCACTTCCATCATGAGGTCTCTCTGTGCTCTTCTCTCCACTGAGCGCAGTCTTCTCTCACCACGTAATTCATACGTCATGTCCAGCAGATTACTTATTTCCAAAATTAAATAAATAATTTCCATTTCTCAAAGTTAGATTTTCCCCATAAAACGATTAGCCTGCACCTGGCCGACACTTTGTGACCCTATTTCCGGCTCATCATTGATTTGGCTAGCTGTCCCTCCGATAACAATAGATATTAACTTTCTTTTTTTCTGTGGTTAGAAAAAACAATTTCAGATGCTTTTGTATTTTTTTTGCAAGCTTAAATTAAACAACATTTCTCGCTTTTTAGAAAAATATTGTTTTTCCTATTTTCTATTCATTTCAATAACAACAACAACAAAAAAAATTATTTATTATTTATTCTCGATTTGTCAACGTACTACCCAAATTTTCTAAAATCCATATTCTATAGTAATTCTTCTAAAATCCACCGCGAATATCTTTTTTTTTTTTTAAATCTATTTCTAGAAAAAAAAAGGTATTACGCTGTTCCAGTTGTTTCTGGCTCTTCCTAGCTGCTCCTGGTAACTACCAACTACTCCAGTCTGCCCATTACTATTACTGTCCTTTTTAGAGTACTCCTCTTAACCACAACTACTTATCAAGGCAAACCAACATCCACCAAGAGCCGACACTGACGTCGACGAAGACCGACTCGTTTCTTACCAGCCGACGCTGTCCAGGCCGCAATCTCAGGCCGACTACCAGATAGACGTTGCAGATGCAGCTCAGGCCGACTTCATCAGTCCTCTTCCAGCCAACGCCGACTAAACGCCGGGTTTGCCGATCAACTACCGAGACGTCGACTTGCTTGCCGCAGCCATCTGACATATCTACGCTCCTGTTGTCTGCAGACTACCTGGCCACATAGCTGCATCAGCAACCTGTTCAAGTATCATCCAGACTCACTGTTGTAAAGAACTTTGACATTTAAAACTACGTTTTCGACATAAACATGATTTTCCTTCAAAGACTTTTCTTGTGGTTTCTCGCTAAATAAAAATGGGCTCTTTTAACAAACCTTCTTGTTTGATCGACATATTCATCAGTTCTACAACAAATGAAATAAAATGAAATAGAAGTGCCCCATAATTCAAGTTCTGCAGAAAATTTCAACTTCGACACTAAAAAGAAGTTATTGGTCTCTTTCAGTAATTACCCAGTCGGTTGGGGCTGTAGAATACACCGACTGCACCTTTGCAGAGGTGTAAGAAACCCCGTCCAAGTGTCCTATTTATGACAGAGGTGAGGTTCCAGTAATGCTGGAGCTTTGGGGAATGCGGAATACCTTTTTATTGCCATCGCTCCCAGGTCCACTCTGACCCGGAGTGGTAACACATATGAATCAAATAGAACTAAACTGTGGTTTCGAGAGTTTACAGTTTTTTGCATTTAAACTTCGTATTTATGTTAAAGTGAATTGTTTTAATTAGAACTGTTTTGACATTTAAACTGCATACTGATGCTAAACTGAATTACTTAGAATAAAACTGATTTGATATTTAAACTGCGTATTTATGCTAAACTGAATTGTTTGAAATAGAACTGCTTTGACATCTAACTGTATGTGGACAAAAATTATACTTATACTAAACTGAATTGTTTGAATTAGAAATGTTTGACAAAACTAAATAGCTTGAAATAGAAATGTTTTTAACAATTAAACTGTGTACTCATACTAAACTGAATTGTTTGAAATAGAACTGATTATTTATATAAAAATGGATTTAGCATTAAATAGCATACAAAGGTTGATATACCATGATACCCAACCAACCAACCAACCAACCAATCTTTCAGTGCTTGTCAGTTCTCGTAATACTCGTGTGTTTGTACAACTCTCGAAATGTGCGGTCCTTACGATATAACTTTTGTAATACTATTTCATGGCATAAATAAGAAAACAAAGATAAACTCATAATCCAATACGCCGACTTTTATTCGTTAATTCTCATCACAAAAAGGAAAATCACACCCGAATCCTCGGAAGTATTATCGAAATAAGTATATATACATTTCCACTTTTCGAAAATATGGTGTGGTTAGACTAAAAATAGATAGTATGGGGATTTTTATAAGCCCCGAAAAGCCCGGTTTATTCCTACGTTTTGTAAAAGAATAAACCGTACTTCAACAGCAGTAGAGATTTGGTGACAGCTTTTGAAGAAAGGTACGAACGACTTATACGTGCAACAAAATTTATATACAACAACAACAATAAACAGGGTTTTACACCAAATGGAATAAACAACGAATGTGTGAGTAACAGTTCAGAAAAGAGTTCAAGGTGTAAGATAAAGTTAGGTTAGGTATTATGAAGGTTGTAAGGTTGTAAGGTGAAGGTTTGGTAGGTTTGGTGAAGGTAAGGTGTTTGAAGGTAAAGTTTGGTGAAGGTTTGCAGATAAAATGCCTGCTGGAACTTAACTGTCTGTGTGTCCTGTTCCTTTTAACTCAGCACGTGCGTTCGTCGCTCTTGGGTCCCGGCTGGTGGAAAGTACCAAATACATATGCCGTCAAGGGCTGATACGAAGGACCTGTTGCTAACAGTGGTGGGAGTGGAACCAAAAGAGGAAGAATCTCCAGTGGAGCTCCTTTTTATAATGGACGCCACGTGACCCCAAGGGGCTGCTGCTGTTCGGTGAAACAGGATCACCAGTTCCTTAACAAAATTTCTACAATAGATAAATAGATAAATAAATAAAAGCACCTTTCCTTTGGCTAAACCCTCTTGTTAATTTCAAACCTTTCACAGGATTAACTATTTCGAGTAAAGCGGTAAAAATCTGACGTTGCTCGTCGGTAAAAATCGTCGGTGCTCTTGGTAAGTCCTATAAGTTAGCGACCATAGTCGAGGATGACCCGAAGGCTCCCTTTTCGATAGCTACTACACCAAGGTGTAGGGGAGGGCGCTACTCCATTCCCAGGATTGCTCCACTTTACCCTTGAACCGTACCTTATAATGCTGAGTGTTAAGCAAGGTGGTATCAAGTACCATTTTTAAAGTCTTTGGTATGACTCGACCTGGGATTGAACCCAGGTCTCCCGGGCCATTGGCGAACACTCTAACCGCTGGGCCAATAGACGCCACTTAGTGTCTGCACAGAGCTGATGAATGTAAGATTTTGCTGGTCGGTCAACACTACTGCGTCTAAAAGTAGGAGTCTATTGGAGAAAGTTTCTAATGAATTCGCCCTTACTTTACCAGCAATGCCCAGCATGTCTTGTTAGTCTTTTTTTTGGATGGTTTGTATGATGGGAAGTTGAAATGTTTTAATTTTCCGAGATAAAATTTGACTGCAAATAAACAGCACGACTGAATTATCTAATTAACGAGAAAAAGAAAGGCAACTGCATTTTTTCTTTCTTTTAAGCCTTCCGTATTTTAAAATTATTACCGTTAGCTGTTGTTGGAAAATAACGTAAAGGTCCCAAAATATTTTTTTGACCCAGTCAGTTTCCGTTTGTAATAGCGGTCAATCGTGTCAACGGTGCTTCTATTTAGGGAGGTATAAAGGATTATAAATAGCATTTTATAATTATATCTCTTATCGAGAATTTGGATGGAAAAAAAAGAAAAAAAGTTTCCGTGCAATGCAGACCCTATGACGAAAGTAAGTTGTAAATCTTTCAATTTGACCGGAAATTCGATGAATCTCTGAAAGCAAAAGTGTGTAGGTGCACTTGTAAACGTAATCAAACAAACTTTAATAATGAAAATTTATAAAAATAATTTTTTACTAATAAAAAAAACCTAACATGGAAAATTTAACTTTAAATTTAAGATTTTCCGAAGTTGAATTGATTCGTAATTTTGATTTAAAATTGCTTAAAAAGAGCCACAGAAATATATAGAAAGAAAAAAAATGTGGTAAATAATAAAAAATTAAACTTGATAGAATAAGACATTATTAAAAAAAACTTTAAAAATTTACTCGTCGCCGATAGGATTCGAACCTATGCGGGGAGACCCCAATGGATTTCTAGTCCATCGCCTTAACCACTCGGCCACGACGACTTCCATGTATGTAGATGGCGAAAAATTTCTACTTAACCAAAAATAGTAACTTTATTCTTTAATTTTATTTTGTGGTTTATTTTCTTTGATATATTAAGAATTAATGTTATTTTTAGATTTTCCATGTAATTATCTAAAAGAGAAAAAACAATTTTCTTTGTTACTTACCACACAAAAAAGCTAAAAACTATGACAAGACGACTACTATTAGTCGTCACACAACGGTAAATATCAATTCAAAGAGAAACATTTCACGAGAATTAAAGCCTTTTCTTTTTTTTTAAAAATCATGTCATTAATCTCTAGTAATGATAATTTGTTTTCAACAAAAAGATTTACCGATTACGTTTCATCAGATGACTTATGTTCGGAAAAGAATAATTGACGTCTATTTTCAGAGTCATTTCAAGTTCGATAATTCAAGTTTAAGCTCAAGAAATTTCGAGGATTACCTCCCTTACTTAATTTAAGTTAACTGAGTGGAAGCAGCGAGTCAGATCTCATCCACAATGATTGCGACTTGTCAAAATGGTCTCGATTAGACACACACACACAAACACAATATATATAATTCCAAACAAATGCTTTCGAGAGAAAACACAAACTTAAAAACAAACAATTTTTGTTTAATTGAAGGATTTGAATGTGTCACTAACTACTTGTTTCGCCAATTCATTGTTAAAAAAGTCATTCGGTAAAACAACTTATCCATGTGCGGAGTCACATTTTTAAATATAACTTATATCTAATGGAGAGGTTAATAATACTGGTAGCTCAGTGTTTGAGCTCAAGTAAAAAGTCTAAATTCTTTATTCCAATTTTCAAAGATATTAGATCTTTCCCAATTGAAGTACGAGTGTAATGCAATGTTTGTATTCTAATTGTGCCACACACTTTTCCCTAGAAAAATACGTGTACAATTCTGGCTGTTGGGACGCCTTTGTATATTTCTTTATTTTTATTATCACTTGCGTAAATAAAATGTTAATTTTTTTTGTATGTGTCATCATCAAAGCGTGTTGATGGAACGCATTCCTTTGATCGTCTTTTCCCATCTGTGCCAATCGAACATCACTCTTACTGTTGTGTATCCATGTGTGGGAGTATATTGGAGAACGTCGCCCATAAGTTTGTCCGTACTTCCAAACCAGTGCCCCGTATATCTTCATTGTCTTAGATAATTTGTGTGATGGGGGGTTAGATGGCTTTACAGCTGTAATTTTGTAAGGGTGCTGCTTTTAGGATTTGTTCAACATTCTTTCAAAGTTTTTCATTCCTTCCGTTGCTAATATTTGTTTTGGGGGAGTGGGAACTCGCTTAAAAAAAATCTTCCTCACCGTCAAGACTCTGATATCCAGACATTAAGCTGCTTGAAATTCTTTAAAATTTTAATAGAATAAATTTTCTATGTATTCTAAAAATGTTGAAGCTTTAATCAAAAGAGTACTGCATGGCTATATATATAAATTATATCCAGGTAGTGATAAACTTGCAGAATATTATGTAGTATCCCTGTAGCAGGGCCGATAAGAACGTAGATTCTGTAAATTATTTTGGATTGATAAGCGTGTGAGTAATTGACAGTCAAAGAACAATGAAGAGAACAAAAGGCGAGATAACAGTATAACAAATGGCAATTTATTTTGTCGTAGGTTACAGAATCGTCTTATTGGTAAAGTCAACTGGTGTGTCGTCGTTTTTGGTAGAGTCAGCTGGTATGGTCGTCGTTGTTGGTGGGCTTAGACTATCGTGCCTCAGCACTGCGAAACCCAGTGTACGAACAGGGAAACCGTGGCAAAAGCTGCCGCGCCTTGGCGTTGCAAAGCCGAGGGAACGGACAGGGCAACTGACCGAAATGGTTAAGACCGCGTGGTCTTAGTGTCCTCTTCGTGTTTGCCTCCAGGCTGTCTGCTTCGACGAGTTCGTGAGACCTGTCAGAGATATATTCAGTAAGTTTCCAGACTTTTTTTTGTACGGGTATTTAAAATTGTTGCAGAGTCTTGAAAATTCAGTATGTTATTGCAACTCATCTTATGAGATGACTGACCAATTTTTATGATTTCAGGTTCAAATGAACAGCTACAGCAGGAATTGGAATACACCCTTCTAAAACCTGATTGTCACAGCTGGTGACTTTCAAAAATGCAATCTTGACTTAAGAACGATATGCAATAAAATTCTGTTTTAAACTATGAAAAAATGCCATGCGATGAAAGCTGGATCTACTATGGCCCGAAAACAGAGTTCCCAGTGGAAGCATGCTGGCTCTCACGGACCCAAGAAGGCCAGACAGAGCAAATCTACCCACAAACTTTTGATGATCCCTTTTTTTGACAGTATGATCTACGTGCACTGGGTTCCCACTGGACACAGTCAAGAAGGAATACTATGTTGAGGTTTTAAGGGAGTTCAGGAAGACATTCCTTCGGAAGAGGCCAGCACTCTTCAAATCGGCTCAGTGGCATTTCCACCAAGACAATGCACCAGTCAACTCCATCCTTGTCACAGACTATTTGACCAAGATGGGCATCAAGACAGTTCCTAACCCTCCCTACAGTCCAGACCTTGCTCCCTGTGACTTTTGGTTATTCCCTAAGCTCAAGGAAAAACTTATAGACTGTTGTTATGAGACAATTGAAGAGATGAAAGAGGCTGTGACGAAGGTCATTGACACACTCACACAAGAGGACTTCCAGAAGTTGTTGGAACGGTACAACAAGTGCATTGCAGCCAGAGGAGATTACTTCGAAGGGGATAGAGTTTCATGTGTACTATCAATAAAAAGTGCCCACATGAAAAAAAAAAAAAAACAAAAAAAAAAGACTGAAAACTTATTTAATGATCCTCGTACTCCAACACAAAGGATGGAGACCTCTAATGGTCCTTAAAAGAACCTTTTCGCATGTCTATGTAGGTGTAAGGTGAATGCGACCAAGAGATGTAGGATTACGCCTTAAGAGCTTCGCTAACACGTCAGGACTCTGGAGAATCATACCAATGGGCGAGCTAAAAGGGGCTTGTTTATACAGATCGAAGGGCGTGTGGACAGAGAGTTTGTCTATAAAATAAATTGAAAATTCAGTCCTTTAGCCTGAGATAGGCCTCAAAAGATAATTCACTTTATCTTAATAGAGACTTTTTTGTGAGTGAGTGAGTGAGTGAGTGAGTGAGTGAGTGAGTGAGTGAGTGAGTGAGTGAGTGAGTGAGTGAGAGAGAGAGAGAGAGAGAGAGAGCATAGTTCCAGAGATTCCCAACACATATATATATATATTAAATTCTTCGTTATTTATTTATACTGAGGGGGGGGACTAAAGTGGATCAAAAATAGGATTTTGATAAGTTTTATCGGGGGGGGGGTCCTAAAATTCAGACATTTCTTGGCCAATCAGATTCGTATGATTACTCATTTATTTTGGAGCCTAAATATTTTTCCGTTAATTAGTTTCAGAGCCGAAATTTCTAGAATGTTCTTATTTGGGTTTTTTGCCGATTGGTTGAAAAATATAAAAGTAACTTCAATGTTAACGCGATTTTGATTCGAAATTTCTAGAATGTTCTTATCTATGTTTTTGGAGTTGATTATTTTAAGGCTATTAGGAAAAAAAAAAAAAAAAAAAAAAAAAAAGTATTCTATACTTTCGAAAGACGGGCACTATTAATGTTGGGGGAAGAAAAAGATTTTTTTCTCTCCGCAGTTACGGCAGGTCAAGAGTACGGATGGTTTTATCATTTCCCTGTCGTAGCCGGATGTAGCGTTCTATAAGGGTTTTCTTTGTTTGTTTGGTTTTATGGCATATCAACCTTTGTAGGTTATTTAACGCCAAATCCATTTTTATGTAAATAATCTGTTCTATTGAAAACAGTTCAGTTTTGCATAAGTACACAGTTTAATTGTCAAAAACATTTCCATTTCAAACTATTCAAGCAGTTATATGTAACAATTCAGTTAAGTGTAAATACAGTTTTAATGTAGAAAAACAGTTCATCACCGGTCTTCATCAGCCTACGGGGATTACGCCTTCCGGCTGTGCCTGAAGAGGGATGGCTTTAAAAGCCATCCCCGAGACATTAATCAGCGGGGACCGGCAAATGATGGTGGTGGTTGAGGAAAGACGCCCAAGGTGCTGGGGGTGCAAACAAATCGGCCATATCGCCAAGTTTTACCCCCAGAAAACCGAAAGCAATGAAAAGGCAGCAGCCATAACAAAAGACACAGCGGCCACCACCACCATCAACAAGCAAGCGGAGGCCCAGGGCCCGGGTTAGGTCCAGCCCAAAACAAATAACCAGGAGGGCTAGGCCGAGGTGACCCGGAATAGGAAGGGGTCCTCTAAACAAGGGGGAAAAAAGTCCTATTTCATCCCCTCCTCTGAAACAAATCAAGGCCCTACCATCAGCAGCAGCACCACCAGAATCACCAGCAACACCGGCACCATCACCAAAAACATCAGCAGCAACCCCAACGACACTAGCCGCAGCAGTACCATCAGCAACACTAGCATCACCGACTTCAAAAATATAAAAAAAAAAAAAAAAAAAAAAAAAAAAAAAAAAAAAAAAAAAATAAACCTAACCAACTTGAAGAGAAGAAGGGACAGTGGGGAAGGGGCTGCCAAAAATATGCCCTGAACAACCTAAGGCAGGCCCCTCCTCTCAGCCACAAAAACAGCCACCGCCACCACCGTTTCCCCCCCTCAAATCCTACAACCTTCACAACCCCTTTATCAAATAGACACTCTCTCCCCCCAGCAAGAATACTACCTGAAAAAATACCGCCGCCCATACCAAATCCCCCTCCCAAGGTCACAATCAGCTGACCGATCCCAATCCCTAAATTTAACAAGGACATCATCCCTTTCCTCACTTTGCAAAAAAAAAAAAAAAAAAAAAAAAAAAAAAAAATCGGTAGGAGGGAGATCTCACAATTCAACAGATCCAGCAGGCAGCGGCTTTGTGCTCAGTAGAGCTGGAAGCAGTCGGCGACTTCCAGCTTCGAAAGGCGCTAAAGCCGCTGTTGAACCTGGACAAAAAAGACTTAAATGTTTCCAACCCCGCAAATTTCCGGAGTGCAGCCATGGTGACCACTTTTGTCCGGTCAGCAAGACTGATACGGGCATGAAGTTAGCGGTGTTGGAGCACTCCTCCCTGAAAAAAAAAATGTATACCTTTTTGTTCGGGTAGGGTCCCTATTTTGGTTCACTCGTCTCTTTATAGGTCCCTAAAAGCTGCGGTTTCCAATAGACGTCGGTGGAATCACCAAGGACAACCGGGTTACAACTGAACTCGGCACCGGTTCCCTGCCTCAGGCCGTCGGCATCCTCACCCCGAACGATTTCCGGCCCGTAGTCGACACTGAGTAAGGTAGGTAAGTGGGACTGATGGCTCTAAACCTAGCCAGTTTGAATGTGAGGGGACTGAGGGCTTCAAGCAAGTGCACGCGCTTGCTTGGTGAACTCAAGAACCTCAGAGTAGATGTTGCTGCAGTGCAAGAGACCCACTTCCCTTGCGGTGCCGACTGTCGGGTGCTGGAAAGCGACTTTGACGTTTTCTCAGCATACGGCAGCTGCACCAGCGCTGGGGTCTCCTTGCTAGTTGGGCGCAGCCTTGATGCTGACGTTGTTTTTGCAGGTGACGGGGGCCGGCTAGTTGTGGCCGATGTTGCCGTTAAAAGTTTCAAGTTCCGTATGGTTGCGGCTTATGCGTCCAATATCGCCGCGGAGAGGATTTCCTTTTTTCGTCGATTGGCGCCGTTCCTGGACGATACTTGAGGATGTCGCACATGTTTGTCCCTATTCTGACGGATATGTTCAACCATTGCTTCGCCCAGAGAGCCATCCCTGGTAGCGTTACCAAGGGCGTGACCTGCTGAAGAAAGGTGGCAGGCATGTTGGGGAGGGTTTAGACGACTACAGGCCCATAACTCAGCTTAACAGAGTTAAAGATTTTGGCCCGGGTCTTGGCGAATCGTTTACAGCGTGTCATCAGTGATCTGATCGGCCCCGAACAGACTTTTCCTGGGAAGGGAAGATCGATCCAGGACAATCTGCACTTGATTCGCAAGGCCCTAGAGGGGATAGAAGACGACACCGAAGCCATGCTGATCAGTTTAGATCAGTCCAAGGCCTTCGATAGGGTTGACCATCGGTTCTTGGTGACTGTTTTGGAGACTGCCAGATTCAAACCGGAGTTCCGCAGATGGATTAGCATGATGTACCACAAACCTCAGGCAGTGGTGCAGGTGAACGGAAGGCGTTTGAGGGTATTCGCGATCGAGCGTTCGGTCCGGCAGGGCTACCCCTTGCTCCTCTATGTCCTCGCGTTGGAGCCCCTTCTGCGCAGGCTTAGGGGTGAGGGGTGTCCCTTTTGCTGGCCCTCTTACGGCAAGAGTTTCCGCGTTCACTGATGATATCACAGTCTTTGTATCCCGCCGCCTGGATATAAAGGCTGTGAAGGAGGTGGTTGTCGAGTACGAACGGATTGCAGGAGCCAAGGCCAATTTTGACAAAAGCGAATAGGGGGTAGCAATACTCTTCCAGGGCCCTTCCGCTGGAATGACAGACCCGTCCGCATCCTCGGGGTGTGGTTCAGGCCCGACCTCTAAGTGGAGCGAAATTGGTCGGAAGTACAAACCAAGGTGAATGCTCAGGTGGGAATCTGGCTTTCAAGGAGGTTGTCCTTAAAGGGCAGGGCGGAGGCGTGCGTCAAGTACGTCTTACCCCTGATCCTTTACCGATTGGCTGTACCTCCTCTGCCTAAGACACGTCGGTTGGCACTTCAACAATCTCTATCCAGATTGCTCTGGGGAGGGGCAAGGCCGATGGTCCGTAGGCAGGTCTGTATCCAACGTACACGCAACGGGGGTCTGGGTATGCCTGATCTGGAGAGCCACTGGCTTGCTGAAAGACTTGCATACTTGGGCCGGTCCTTGACGGGGGAGGCAGTGTGGAGATGAAAGGCGAGTCGGACTTTTCCTCGCCTCCAGTCAGACCCAAAGGCTGAAGGTCGACGTAAGCCTTTGGGCGAAGCACTGTTTGTCCGCGAGTGCCGAACGGCCCTTCGTGACCTTCTTGGATCCAGTGAGCTTTCACGGCCTCGGAAAGAGCTATATCAGGAGCTAGTGGTGGGTTCTGCTCTCACTGGAATTGGGCGCCAGGATTGAGCTTCTTGAACAACTCCGAGTTCTCACTCAACCGGTGACTTGCACGGAATGCGTTACCCCTTCTCGGCTTGAACTACAAGGCGGGCCCGGCAGACATGCCTGATTGTCCTCGCTGCAGCAGTGGATTGGAAGAAACGGCTGAGCACGCCTTCTACTATTGCGAGCGAGTTCGCCCGTTTTGGGATCACGTCGGGGAGTGGACGGCTCGCATCGAAACAAGGGATTGTATGACGATGCAAACTTTTCTCATCGAGATTTGGTTTTGTATTTTCGGCATCAGCTGAGGGTCAAAATCAGATGCGATAGAAAACGCTTGGATCGCATAACATTCAGCAGAAGATGGGTGAATGCAGCGAGCCTGGTGATAAGAAAGGGGGCAATGTTGGAGTCATCCTTCCCTCCTCTGCCGGCCCATGGCGTCTACGGTACGGGTCCTTAGGGACCCCATCCCTGGTAAATAGGATTTTTCCCCCCTTGAAACCTAGTTAGCAGTATGCTGCGAGTCATTGTCCCCGTCATCTAGTCGTTAGTTCTCAAGATCTTCCCCATCTCCATTATATTTGTACCTCACCCCGTATCCTAGCCCACTTTTGAAGATCTTGAAAGTTCATATGTATATAATCCACATTCTCTGCAATTTAACTTCCCCCACCGTACCCAACCCTATATTTCTTTGTCCCACTAGACTAAGGCCCCATCCCCCCTAGGGTAGGTCTGGCTTGTTTTCGGACATCGGAAAACAGTCGGCATCCATTTTCGTAGACGGGGGGGGGGGGGATGAGAGGGCAACCAAACGGGGAATTTTTCCTTGGTTTCGTCCTTTTCATTTTCGGGGTTTTTCTCACATCCCATCATTTACTTTCACTGTAAAAAAACCATAAATTTTAAATAAAATCATACATCGTACTCGGAGTTTTAAGTAGGTCTTTATCATAGAGCAAATGTGGTATTTTGGTGATTGCTACGTGCATGGCGATGGATATATATACTGTTGAATGGGTCGGCGAATGTGGCTAGCTAGGTCCCCTTAGAATATATAGAACAGCAAGACTGCACCCTTCCCCCAAACCTCACGGCCTTGTACCTTCTTTGTATTTAATACATTGAAATAAAGGGAGCTTTCGCTCCAACAGACCTCGTATCGTATGGTGCTCGATAACATGCCTTGACACAAGTCTTCATGCAACTTCCATTCTTTTAAGGATTCAACTTATACCAAAACAATCAAGTATACGATAGGAATTTTCTCAATAACGTACCTTAGTATTTCATGTGATTTCTGTATTCATTCTTCTAATTTTGCTCATGCAATAAATATGTCGTTAATTCGTCGTAAATTATTTAGATTGAGGAAATATTAAACCACAATACGTTTCCTCGGCTACAAGTGTTCGAATTGTGATCCACTCAAAAAATTTAGCGGCGAGTTGTGGTACTCAGATTCGACAAGGAGAGAGAGAGAGATAGAGAGATAGAGAGATAGAGAGAGAGAGAGAGACTCTAGAATACACGTTTTTAGCCTTAAGATAATCAACCCCCAAAACAAATAAGAACATTCTAGAAAATTCGGCTCAGAAACTAATTAACAGAAAAATATTTAGGCTCCAAAATAAGTAATTATACGAATCTGATCGGTCAAGAAATGTCCGCGCGCTTGAATTTTAGGACCCGCAAAAACACTTAAAATCCTTTTTGATCCACTTTAGTTCCTCGCAAAAGTATAAATAACGAGGAATTTAATATAACTAAGGCATTCCACTACCAAACAGAGAGAAGCCAGGACTACAGACGGCATTGCATGCAGGACAGAGCGAAGAAGCATGCGACGTTCTTTTACCAACTACTGGAACGCGACACGTTGTCGCCAAAGCTCATAAACCATTAGAAAAAAAAAAACAAAAACGTACGTGTGGACTTAAGAGAACAGAAGGCCCATACTCACGGTCCCTCACACACACACGTAAGTAAATTTTTTTTATCCTCTTTACTTCGACCAACAATGGACGCATTAATTCAATAGACTCTCCCAACATGTACACACGGGCGAACAAATAATTTTTATCGAGTGTTGTTATTTCTATTAAATTACTTGTTTCTTAATATTTGTTGCCATAATATTCCATTTGTTTACGTGCTTGTAAAATTTGTGGAAAGGAAACCAAAAAGTAACTCCCGTAAACTACGGAAGGTACTTAGTCCTTCACAAGACTCAAAACAAGGAAAAAATAGCAACAAAAAGAACCCGCACCCTTTATCATTTGTCAACTGAAAGAAAATCGAAATAAATCCACTCATCCAGTGATGAAAATATTACGATAATATCTGTTGAATATTAATGATTTGATACGTCTTAGGTTGTGTAGAAATATTTAGTATATAAGTTACTTGAGAAAACGCATTAGGGTTCTTTGTGATGTTCTGAGAGCGCGAGGCAAAAAAGATTAAGATGATATGGCCAGTAGGAACAAAATGACCATTAGTAATGATGATAGCAGCACGTCTGTGTGATTCCATGTGGCGTAGTCCTTTTATATTAGTGAAAGACAAAACGAGCACGATTATGACATATCTAATTATTAAACAATACAAGAACACGCAAAGACATGTGCGACAACAATGTGACATTAAATGGTTTCAAGGATCGTTATTTAACTCTAACAATTCAACTAAACAGTCATTTGCTAACAGTTAAACGATTAATTTTTTTCAAACAATTCAGTTTAGGATTTGTTTGCGCTCGCCATCATTTTGTTTCTATTGGCTATATCGTTTAAATCTCTTTTGCTTCGCACTCGCAGAGCATCCCCAAAAGATGCCCTACTATTTTTGCTAACTATAATCAAATTAAGGACAATATGAACATTTATTTTATCTTGTTATACCAAAAGACCATTATATGTCTCAATCAGTTCAGTCAGTCTAGATTTTATAACATGGAAGTGCTACTACTTCGGGTGAGAGTGGATCTCGGAGCGATGGCAAAGGGGTACTCCGCATTGCCCAAAGCTCCGAAATCACTGGAACCTCACTATCAGATTGCTTAGCGTCATATACAGGACACTCATTGGAGGAGTCTTACCCCTCTGCAGAAATCCAGTAGGTGTATTATACAGCCCCAATCGACTGGGCCATCCTTATGTACACGTTGCCATTTTGGTAAAGTATGGGTATCGTATACGGTTTCAGTATTTGCTTTTCACTCGTTCAATGGCAAAAGATGAAAACGATCTTATTCCATCTCTTACCTGTTGGAGGACCAAGCAACGCCGATTACATACCGTTACCTTTTGTTGTCATCGTTTCCCCCTCACGCACAGCTGTAACAAATGCTAGCTTTCTAATTTCTTTGGTATTACTATAGTATTTTTATTTTTTTTTACCTATGTTAGTATTGATATAAAAACTCCGGTGTAAATGGTATCAAAAGTTCTACCATTTTTTGTAACTATAATCAAATTAATGACAATCTGAACATTTTTATTTTGTCTTGTTATATCAAAGACCATAAAATATATATCAATCAGTCAGTCTAGTTTTATTAATACAAAAGCTAGACTTAGTTCCCGGGTGAGTAATCAAACTAAAAGGGGAACACAATGCAACATCCCCCCCCACAACTCTTTAAAACCCAAAACTGGATAAACATCGACATTTAACTAGAATAAAAGATCGAAGTAAACAAATTTCAATGTTTATCTCTTGCTGATCTAGAAGCCCAAAATTTCCTTTGGTAAATCCTTTCAGAACGCGAAGTATTTAAGCAGTGGGGTGGGGGAATAGACAGTATTATAAAACAAAACATTTACAATTTAACAGAACAAAGGACAAAACAAGTTAACACATTAGAAATCCACCATTGTGTTTAAATGAAAAAAGTGATGAATTCTCAAATAATAAATACAACTGAGGAGACAAAGTAACGCAAGAAAACAATGAATTTTATAACTTAAAAAGATGCATACAAAGAATATTTTCAATTATACAATTTGGCGTTTGTAAAAACTGTTGGTAATTTTTTTTTTTGTTCAAACTTCAAACGCAAGAACAATCGATTACAGGATAACTTAAGATTGATTTTAAATGGGATATCAACCTATCTAAGGTTATTTTAAAACTAGGTTTGAGAATTGCATATATTGTACGTTTATATTAACAAAATTCTATGTAGTTTAGGGTTTTTTTTGGACACGGTTATACATCAACTTTTACTATTTAATACGAATGTGCACAGTTTCTAGTGTTCCTATCTAATACTAATGATTAGATAAGTTTCAAGAAATTATTTCTATTTAATTTGTTTAGTTATACGAATTCAATAACTAATAATCCTCAGTAAACAGTTACACCCTCTTATAACTTTTCGAAATACAAATGATTTACAATGATATAACATCAAGAATTCCTATTGAATAGGCATCATTTTTAAATAGATCTATTTGAGCCACAGGGGAGACCGTAACAGGCACTACCACTCTGGGTCATAGTGGACATGAGAGTAATGACAATGAAGTGATACGCAGCATTCTTCAAATCTCTAGAACTGTAGCTTCACCATCAGACCCAGCTTAGTGTCATATTCAGGGCACCATGTTTTTTAGTGGGGGGGATCTTACCCCTCCTTAAGGGATACAGTCAGCTTATACTAATCCCTGTTGCTCGAACAATAGGATAACAATATTCTTAAAAAATAGATTTACTCTTAAAAACTTGATTTTAGAAATCGTAAGTTGCTGCTTTCCTTTGATCTTACTTTGGTAGTTCCAAACCAAGCCACGCCCTTGACAATTTTTAGGGCTAAAATGAAAATAAAACTACGCTAAATTTGTTACGATATAAAATATCTTTCAAGGGTCTTAAAATAATCAGTTTATGGACAAAAATGTGCGGAAATAAGTTTTAATGATTCGTAATCCCGACAGAAACACAATAGAAATATTTCCTTTACAGAAGAGAAAGACCTTTGAATTTATATTCCGCCGGAAGAAAATCTCCGTTACTTTTGATCAAGTTAAGCTACTCATGTTCCGACCCCAAGAGTAAACCTTGCGGCTAGACTTTACAGTTAGCGTTTGATTGCAAGTAGTCACAAAACAGTCCAAACAAACGATATTGCTTTCGAATGGAAATACCCCTGACATTTGGAAAAGGAGCTCGAAGGGTCACTTCGGTCCAGCTATTTTCTTCGTCTAAGAAAATAGCTAGATAATTCAGTAAACAGTCATTTCTCTTGTGGTAGACATGATTGAAGTTAATTTCAATGTTTCTATCGGGATCTAGAAGAATAAAGAAAAATCGGTTGCCCATAGTAACAATAATACCTTACTTTATATACTCGATTGTACAAAGGATTAAAAACTTAAAACTGAGATCCATTATTTGATTAGTTAATCTGACTTAGAAGTTATATCAGATAAAGTAAAAAGAGCCAGGTTTAACACAGGTAAACTACAAATATGAAAACATAAAAAGCGAATAAAACTCAACATTAAAACAAAGAGCCTTTATAAACAAGGGTGTATACACACACACTTTCTTTGATTTAAACTGAAGTCCCTTCCCAACTTAGGAGATGCCAGTCTTTAAAATGGAAGTTTATCAAATCAACGATTCGAATTTCTTCTCCAAGAAGGTCGCAGATTGGCTCTGGTGTGTATAATGCGTAAATTGACATCTGGCGAATGGCAGGCAGTGGAATCGCAGGCAGTGAACTAACAATGAAGGTAGATAGGTCATACTTGAACACCTGAAAGACGTGTGGACTCCAGTGGGTACCGACGAACAGCAAATTCTTGCAAGTAGTCACAAAACAGTCCAAACATATACGATCTCGCTTTCGGATGGAAATATCCCTGACATCTGGAAAAGGAGCTCGAAGGGTTACGTTGGTCCAGCGGTTCTCTCCGTCTAAGAACAGTTCTAGACAATTTAGTAAACAGTCATTTCTCTTGTGGTAGGCATAACTGAAATTAATTTCAAGGTTTCTATCAGGATCAAGAAGAAAGATAATCTTATCTTGCAGGATTATTTTCCTATTGACATTTAGATTGGCCGGTTCACAACGGCGTTTACCAATTTGACGATAGCTGAAGTCTTTCATATTAATACAAAACACGTAGAACATTTCCAATGGCTTCATGCTTACGGCAGAGTTTTCCTCTCTCGCATTATTTACAAATTTTTCTGTTAATACTGTTAAAGTCTTAGTATTTTCTCCGCGCTTTAGATTTAACCGGGGACCTTGTCGGTTTGTGTGTAACCTTTTCACTGTCATGAAGAGGTACACATCATCGGCATCAGACGGTTCTATCGTAAGCGACACCGAAAGAATATCATTTGATAGTTCAGGATTTAGGTGTAAGACTGTAATCCATTCGTTTCTTTGCTGGTCCCAACGGTTCATTATACAGACTAGATTCTTTTCGTCTGTACACATTACAGCATCGACGCTATAAATATTGTTTAAGAACAAAAAAAACGTAGAATTCTGTGTACCCATACACTTCACGAAATTATCATCAGTAACTATTGAAGAGGTCAGATTTTGTGAATCCATAGTGTCCACATCTCGCAGAAGTAAAGCGTTTGAATTGTGAGCAAATACCAACGAGTTGTTGTTGAATCCAATCGCATTTAAAGGATTATCTTCCAATTCCAGGGTGAACCATCTGGATTTCTTATTGCAGTAGATACCAACTGTTCGTATGTCCTTTTCAGCTACGAGAAGCGACCAGCCATGCCGAAAATCGAACACTTCTATATTATCTAAAATCTCTGCAATTGTTTCTCCATTTTCGTCGAGAGCAGACATATGAATAGACGCCATTCTCTTGTAATGATCATTCAACCAAGAATCTATATCACTGTGTAAGATCAGTGAAAAGCAATCAACACACTGGTCGATAGTCCTCTTTACAGTTTGATATTCAATTTCCGAAAGTTTTCTCCAACCCAAATAGATATCCATCAGAGAGAGTAATTTGTTTCCTCTCTCAATTTTATCAACTTTATTGGAAGACATCCACCACAAAAGCATACGAACTACACATTCTGGTTTCACGGTCGCCATTACATCTTCATTCGCAAGAATGAGAGAGATAAATTCTTCACAGAGCATGAAAACATTTTGTTTCAGTACCAGCAAGTTGCATACGGTCTCTCGGCAAACGATCTGACCGATATTAAAAAGTTCCTCGAGATTGAATTTCCAGGCAATCTCCCAGACCTCCAAGACATTCAAGGGCCGCAATTTGGAAAGTAGAAATTGTGCACAGTGGTTTTTTAGGGAAGAAATTCCCAAGACTTTGTTCACAGTTAGCAAAGAGGTGACATTATTGTCAGTAATGTTGATAAAACCATTATATATGTAAGTAAAGATTTGATTCAAGTTTTCGGGTTTGCAAAAGACTTGCGTTAAGTCATATTCTTGTTTTATTGGGTCGTCATTCTTAAAGAGATCGTAGAAGAAACAGCTAGTTGCAGACAGAATGACACGGTGAGCTGGCACAGTGATTTTGTTTACGCGGATAATAACATCACATAAAAAACGATCCTTGTGTAGAGAACTAAGGAATGAATCATAGGGAAGAAAATTGTTTCCATAGGATTTGCCAAAATTGCCGTCAGAAGAACCAAACTCAGACATCTAGAAGAACAAAATGAATAAAATTAATAGAAAAGAACACTTCAAAAACATTGTTATATTAGACATAATTTTGCGCTTATAAATTTGCCGTGGCAGGTTTGCATGCTGTAATAGAAACAGAAGTTCGAGCTCCGAACCAAGCTCTTTGCTTTAAGCACTGATGATCTTGTCAAAGGAATGAATCCAATTCTACTCCATCCAAGCAATGATTAATATAGATTGGAAGAGCAATCGGCCAAGAAAGAAAACTGAATTCAAACCTATTAACTAGCCACCGTGACAGGGTAATTTGCAGCGGTGATGTGGTTTTAGAAATGAGTAGAGATTATGCTCTTGAGCAATGGTAGGCAACCAGTTAAGAAGAATAGCTAATTAAAAAAAAAAAAAAAAAAAAAAAAAAAAAAAAACAGCTGTTACAGGTTTGATAAAGGTACTATTTACCAACCCCTCCGCTCGGGCAGGATATGACACAACGTCAATTTTTAAGCGGAGTTTAACAGGTTTGAATTCAGAGTTTTCCTTCTCCTAGACTAGTTGCCTAACCAAGGCTGAAGAACCTAGTCTGCCCTACTATTTACCCATAGCTGGAGGGAGAATAATTGGATTCATACTTTTCCGAAGGGTATTAGTGCAATGTGAAATGCAATCAGTCTCGTCCAGGATTTGAACTCGTATCGCCGTGTCCATTTCCTACGGCGATAACGACTACACCACGGTAGTTGTGGGTTGTAATCGCCCATGAGAAAGAGTTATCCGATAGACCTCCTGGTCAGATTTGACTCAAGGTAATTCTAATATGAACATAACACGAATCTAGACTTGTGCGTGTCCGTCACAAAAAAATCTCGATCTCCTCGGTATTCCCCTTTAAGGCGGAATCAGGCGCCAAGCGATAAACTTAGCCCTACTATGAAGGCAGTGTCTGGTGGGAGAGCTACCAGGAACCAGGTGATAAACTCGGAAACATCAACCCGGTATGACCGCCAGGTGGTCTCGGAAAACCAAGAGAACAGACATTTCATTCCAATCGTATAAGCTCTTTTCTCAATCCATTGCAAAAACTTAGCCCTTCCAAGGTTTAAGAAATTAAGATTAATGTACCCATGACGTTCGAATTCAGAATTGTCACCCTTAACTGGCTGCTTTACCATGACCAAAGAACTTAGTCAAAGTAACTATTTCACCTATACCTTCGTAGTGGTGATAGTGGTCGAAGTCTTTGCACGAATTTTCGTGCGAAGTGAATGCAAACAATTTAGTTCCGATCTTTTAAAAACTACATCCCGATACTATTTTTCGTACCAATAAATATTGCAGTATTCGTACTTCCCTTGGTTATGTCAACTGAGTTTCTTATGCTAAAAGAGACAAATACTTTCCACTTTAGGAAGAAAAATAAACGAAAACCTTTCAGTAAAAAGTTAACCTTAAAAGTTAGATTAAAGAGACGTATTTTATTTCAACTTTTTTCTTTATCGTGATCATCATTCTATGGTCAATTGTTAGAAACACTAATTGGAATTAAATAATGAGCTTTGTGATACGTTATCCTCTCAGGAAAATATTCTCAAGATAGCCGCATATATATATATATATATATATATATACATACACACACACACGTCGGCTGACTGTTATTCAAATCTAAATTCCGCTTCTTCCTCGAACGCCAAAATTTGTTGCTGTCTTATTTGCATAAACCACTGTTAAGACTTTCGAACTTTTTTCCTCTAAGTTTTAATTTACAGCGTCAAAAAATTTGGACACCGACTTTGTACATTCGAAATTGAGTCTTTCGGCTGAAATAGTTCAGTGACTAAATATTAGTAAGGAAGCTTATCAAATAACTGGATAGCATGAATTATCGTATGTACTCTTGTGCAGGTCGATTTAGAGTCATGAAGTAATTAAATTTTCTAAGCTAAGAACTTCATCTTTACAAGTTAACTTTACAACATTACTCAATTTTTTTTTTTTTGGTGGTGGTGAGGGGGGTGTCATAAAATTGACATTTTCAAAACTCGACCAATATAGTAAAGGAGACAGAAGAGACAGGAAAGCGGAGAAACTGTTATTGAATTCTTGACTTTCTGTAAAATATATTTCACAATCTAATAAGACTAACTTACATTTTCCGATGTAAGGAAGATTCGCGCGCGCATACACACACACACAAATAAACGATCACAATACTAGAAGCAATATACCTTAAAATAAAAACCAAAACAAATAAATTAGCATTTAAAAATAGTCACCAACATATTAGATTTTCAACAACTAGAATCACTATAAGTAACCATTTCCAACTAAAGGTTTTAAAACAAAATGTTGAATGTTCCAACCAACAACTTCAAAACAAAACGCTACAAATAATCAAAAATGAAAAAACTTTCAACGCAAACACACGACCAATGCTGATGACCAAAAGTATGGTCGAAAGCGCTTAGGCAGAAGATATGCGATAATTCCATTACCATCTGGATCCCGACACAAGAAAAATAACAGGAAGACTTGAAAAATTACAATTAAAAAAAAAAATGAAATAAATAAAGTGTTCCATCGTCTTTAGTAAAAACTTGCTGCTTAAATATACACATAAAATTGTGAATTTTTTTTTAAAAATCTGCTTAAATAGATTGTCATTTGTTAAAAACTAGAGCGGATTCTGGAATGAAAAAGAAAAGTACACAAAGTATCGGGTGTCTTAATATATATGGAACTTATGTGACTGCTAATAATAATGTATGAGGTTGAATTTTCGTGCACATTTGCATTTCTGAATAGACGATGTGGGGTGGAAATGGTTATAAAAATTTTAAAAACCATATAAAGCGTCTGAAACAAAGACTTCGTCGTAAATAATTACGGTCATTTTTTTTTGGGGGGTTATTGACAGGGTTCGAAACAAGACATTAAAGAGAACTGAGAATTTACTTAAGGGTGTATTGGCTAATATACCGGACCGCAGCCTCGATGTAAGCTAGTTTGAACATTCATCTACGGACAATACCCAAGGGAACGAGTATGAACTTCTGTGTCCCCACAAGCTTTAGGCTTAATATCACTGGTGATCTTCTACAAGGATGGCTTTGAAGAACCCACGAAGGTTGATATACCATTAAACGAAGACATCATAGGATTAGAATTCTGGTTTGAGAATATTCAATGTAATTTAAGAGACGACAGAAATAGAACTTCCCCCGTGAAACCATTTTTTTGACAGCAGAATTTAACACATGTTATTAAGTAGGATTATATAAAAAAAGATACTCTAGTTTCATAAAAATATAACCCAACATAAACTTTACTTACCTTTTCTTCTTCTTCTTAATATTATTATTTCTAACAACGTTATTTTCTTGACAAGTAAAAATACATTCAACCGAGGAAAAGTCAGATACTATTTACCAACCCCTCCGCTCGGGCAGGATATGACACAAGGTCAATTTTTAAGCGGAGCCGAGGAAAAGTCAGATACCGGAAATCATGATTTTAACACTCCATTTAATCCAAAAATATATTCTGGCTATTAAAATATTCAAATTAACAAAGAGTTTGTTTAGCTCAGGACCAAAATTTGATTAGTGGGGCTGGGGCACGTGGAATACATATTGTTAAAGCATAGGTGTCGAGTTCGAATTTGAGGTTGGATATTTGTCCATGACTCCCCGCTGGTAGGATTTCACTGAGACATATGCGCTCCTGAACAATGGTGGTCATAAGGGCCTTTACTAAGTCTCCCAGCATGAATGCCAGGTAACCTTTTTGGTCATAGATTCACTAGACCCGAAAGTCTAGTGCAATGTGAATCTATGCTTGTCATTGTTTGGCCACCAGGCGCATATGTCAGGTGGCCCGGCGCCAAACTAGAACAGTCAAAAGCTGTTGGGCTAGTCTAGGTTGGAATTCCTTCTTTATCTGCTGTTTTACTTACCATTTTATGCATGAAACTTTAACTTGTTGATACAGTTAAAAAGGGATTATTAAATAGTTTATGTTTATTTCATGTCATTTCATTTTGCCCTTTCATTGCTCAAGACAAATTTGGAGTGTCTATTCACACGTTTTCGCAAGAATTTATCCTTTATCTCAAAAATCTGTCTTGGACACTTCACGTAGTGAAATAGTTAGCAAGTATGATTAGTAGACCATTGTTAGTAAGTTCGATTTTCACTGGAAGCCCTATACTTCTAGCCTTATGCCATATTTAACCTAAGCTTAGTAAATAATTATCTTAAAAACCTGTTACAGGAAACACTGAGAGCCATATGTGGGTATCAAAACAGTGAAAGATCTATCTATGAGTTAAAATTCTTTATATATATATATATATATAAGAGAGTGAGAGGGTTAGTTGAAAAGTCTATTGAGGTGGAGGAGTCCTTGTGACGTTGTGGCTAACGTGCTGGGCTGTGATATCGTAGTAAGCGAGTTCGAACTCTAGTCATGCTATGGCATTTACTTTCGGAGTGATACCCTTGGGAAAGCTATCAAATCTGAGTGTGAGAAGCCAGACAATATCCTCCCATTGGGAAAGACATGAACTCTCTTATCCCCCAGCTATGGGTTAAATAATACCACTACTGTTCTTCTACAAGGATGGCTTTGGCATAAAATAACCCATAAATGTTGATATGTCATTAAACAACTAAACCAAATCGAATGTTCATAGGTTGACTATAGAATATGATCAAATGAGGTTCATTTTGCAACATAGTGACCCTTCTATGGCGGTTGCAGTGCTTGGATCCTATTGGTTAAAAAAAAGTCATCAACTGCAGATAAGGCGTCATTTAAACTTTTCAGTCTATCCTCGTGTGTGTGCGCGCTACCAGTGTAGTATGAATTAGTGTAACGAATAACTAAAAAAAGATAAAGCTTAAAATTCTCTGACTTAGCTAGGAGGTTAAGAGAGTTTATACTGTTCCCAACTGTACTAATTCGAAAGTGGACGTAACACTGTGGCTGGATTTCGAACTTGCTTACTACAATGTCGCAAGCCAGCAAGTTAGCCGATATTTGTCGCTGCCTCCCACCAGACACGACTTGACACAAGGTCAAAAGCCCGAAGGCCGATTAAAGTGGGGATAAAGGGGAGGGGAGGGGAGGTCGGGAACGAGCCGAGACTCGAACCCTGCTTGTCTGTGCTGCTCATCGGCTCACTTAGTGCAATGTGAGCCTGATGAGGCAAGCAGTTTCACGAACCCAAATGTGGGTCCGGGCACGTATGCCAGTTTGCGGCTTAAACTAGACGCATGGTCTAGTGCCGTACAAAGGAGACAAAGATGCAGCTCGCCCACCCGAAGGTAGCCTAGTCGAAACTAGGTGCCTAATTAAAGGCCCCAAGTCTGCCATTGTTCCTTTTCCAGGGCCACGCTCCGGACCGAAGTCCAGAACAGGCCCCGGGGCTTCGCCAAGAGCGCGCCCCGCTCCTGTATTAGTTGGGAATAATTGAAACCTTATAACCGTGTACTTGTATAAAGAATAGTTATTTGAAGTTATAACTGTTTACACAAAATTATTACCAATTGTTACTTGAAACCATATATTGGCTTACAAGAAAAGATGTGAAAAAAAAAAAAAAAGACTGACTTTGGAGTTGAATAACAAAAAAAAAAAAAATTGATACCGTAAAACCAACCAACCAATGAACCAATACCAATCTCCCTGCATATGTATTAAGTGTTGAAATAATAAGTTCAGTAATCACAGACGATTGTAAGTAGAGATTAATCCGACTTGTCACCAAGTCAGATTTGATACAAGGTCATTTTATAGTGCATGGATGTGTGGGGGTGCACTTATGAGTCTCGATTCGTGTGTGGCATCACAAAATTGCTTGTTTCTTCCGGCATTCCCTTTCTGAAATGAGAAATCAACGAAAGAATTCCGACGATTTTGATCACAGGACTGTTGATGTCGATGAAGAAACGAATGAAAATTTTAAAGACTTTTCGAGATCCTATTTACCCAACCCCTCCGCTCGGGCAGGATATGACACAAGGTCAAATTTTAAGCGGAGTTTAACAGGTTTGAATTCAGAGTTTTCCTTCTCCTAGACTAGTTGCCTAACCAAGGCTGAAGAACCTAGTCTGCCCTAAAGACTTTTCGAGATGCTATCTTCTTCGCTTCATCCCTAACGCTCCTCCCCAACATCCAACTGATGCACAAATCTTTATTGGATTTAGGTCGACTGTTAATTTAAACAAATACTTAAAGTCTGGGATTATACCCGCACGAAGCCGTGACCCTTGAAGGCAAAAATACTATGATCACCACTTCTTGCAGCGTCTACTGTCCGTTCTGATTGTTGTGCGTCACGTGAAGAATTTCCACTCCAATTTCGGACGAAAAAAATAAAGCAATGCATTAGATTTCCTAATATAGATTTTCACCCCGACCCGTAAAATTCCAGAATCCTTTTCTTTCTACGTCTCATTGGATCTTTTGAAAAACCCAAGGTTATAGATATAACTCACTTTGATAATATATACACGCACACACGTTGCTACAAACAAACAAGCAAAAACAGCAATGTCTTCATCAGATGATAACTCTTTAGTTAGACATTTTCGGGGCCAAAGAATCATCACCACTAACCCGGAGCTCACCAGTTGTATCTTACAATACCAACAGGCTCTTTTCCATGACATTATGTGAATGCCAAGTCAAGATTCAGCATTTTCCTATTGCTCTTTGTTGCATTCACAACTTTCCTGAAACTGAGCATTCATTCAAAAAATGTAAGATTTGATTTACGTAATATGATGAACCGTTGTTACATTGAATATGAACGAGAAAAGAATTTCCGTGAAAAGTCTACAAAGGAGATAGAGGCTTAGCATAATGGTTATTTTTTGTAGAAAATGGTTGGTTGTGTTTAATGGCATGTAAATCCTTGGTGGTTATTTAATGCCAAATCCTATTTATACTTACTTATGATTTATAAGTGAATAGTTTGTAGGTAATTTCATGGTAAAATGATCTAAAGCTCATTTATTTGCACAGTTAAATTGTTTCAAGTATTGCAAACACTGATAATTCTATTTAGAATTAATCATTTGAATAGTTTGTTGGTAATATCATTTTGAAACGAGTTAGAGTTCATTTGTTTGCATAGAGTTATATAGTTTCCAGTATTGTTATTCGACCCTAATAATTCTATTCAATATTAATCCTTTGCTTGCACACAGATAAAGGGTTTCAAGTAGTGCTTTTCTTTATTCTATTTAGCATATTTACCAACCGGACAGGATATGACAAGGTCAATTTTTAAGCGGAGTTTAACAGGTCTGAATCCAGAGTTTTCCTTCTCCTAAGCGAGTTGCCTCACCAAGGCTCAAGAATCTAGCCTGCCCTACTATTTACCCATAGCTGGAGGGGAATAATTGGATTCATACCTTTCCCAAGGGTATTAGTGCTATGTGAAATGCAATCAGTCTGGTCTAGGATTTGAACTCGTGTCGCCGTGTCCAATTCCTACGACGATAACCATTACACCACGGGCACCGCCACCTCTTTATTCTATTTAGTATCAATAACTAAGGTCTGTGTCAAATTTTTCCCCAAAAGTCAAAGGTTTATCTAGCGATATATAATTGCCATTTTGTGCTGAATTCAAAAATACCATTCGTTGTGTTTGGTCAGGTCTGATTTTTAAGATGTGCTTGAATACTTCATAAGTTGTACGAAATAACACTTATTCAAAAACCTGTGCACTACTTGTCACAGATGATCATTGGTGCCTAATATTTAGTATAGCACAATCTTGCATGTGTACCTAACTACAGTGTACCACCCAACTCGCAAACACCCACATACCTAGAAGGGGCGAGGCTTATCCCTCAGCCTAAGATGATTTTAATGAGCTGTGTCAAGTGTCAACAATGACCTGGAGTGCCGATTTATTTTTGCTCTCTTCAACTTGACATTTTTATTTCTGTAAGAATGGATCACAAGTGTAAGAAGAATCCTGACAGGTTTTGTTATATCTGCGGTAATATGGTTCTTCATACCCGTCAAGCAAAAATCATTGACTTCGTAAAGAAGGCATATCGCGATTTTTTTTAGTCCAACTAGGGGATCAGGATAAATCATTTACTCCTATGTTTGCTGTAAAACGCGTGGAGAACTTGAGGGATTGGAGGAATGGTAAAACGAAATGTACGCCATTTGCGATTCCTATGGTCTGGCAGGAAGGAAAAGATTAGATTACGGACTGCTATTTCTGCATGATAAATCTAGAAGAATATAAATGGCGTTTTCCTGTTGACCCAGGGAGGATCTGTTCTGTGACGAATTATAGTTCACGCTCAATGGAAGTGGAGTTTCGTTAGCTCCAAAATATTCACCAACCCCTCCGCTCGGGCAGGATATGACATAAGGTCAATTTTTTAAGCAGAGTTTAACAGGTTTGAATTCAGAGTTTTTCTTCTCCTAGATTAGTTGCCTCACCAAGGCTGAAGAAATCGGTCTGCCCGACTATTTACCCATAGCTGGAGGGAGAATAATCGGATTCATACCTTTCCCAAGGGTATTAGTGCTATGTGAAATGCAATCAGTCTCGTCCAAGATTTGAACTCGTGTCGCCGTGTCCATTCCCTACGACGATAACCATTACACCACCGGCACCTCCACAAAATATAATCACTTGTCACTGTCGGTAACTAACTACCCTTTTTAAAAACCCTTACTCTTGTGTGACCGCCTCTCGCTCATACCACCAGGGTTAACTTGATAAAGCTTTTGTTGCGGCTCACACAGCTAGACGCCAGGTCACTGGTGATGGTTGGTGACCACTACATTATTATAGAAGATACTGTTAATAAATGAACTGAAGACAAGCGAAGACTCCTCGGATCAAATAATAGGAAGCAAAGTAACCCAATAGAATTAATTTTATAACCATTCGTAAAGATGGTTACTAAACTTTGCTTATGTGTTTCACAAGACGATGTGCGTTGGGGCACAAAGTGAGAATCAAACTCACTAGCTTGCAAAGCATAAGGAAACAAAAGTACCAAACAATTTGAAAAGATGCACGCAAAGAATATTTTCAATAATCCAATTTGGCGTTTTCTAATAGCAATTATTGATTAAAAAAGTTTCTTCTGTTTAAAGTCGAACCACAGAAACATTTGATTACAGGATTTTATAATGGTCTTTTTAAAGAAAAAAAAAAAGTTAATCTTGAATGATTATTTTTAGAAATTACAGTTAAAAAACAAAAACAAAACAACAAAAAAAAAAAAACATAGCATTATTTTATTGAGTGTATTAAAAGTGATTTCAACATCACACAATAAGGATTGGCAAACCGTAAAACAAGCCAGGCTACGCAGTAAACTTTGCTTAAAATACGCTGACTGTATCCCCAGGAAAGAGGGCGAGACTCTGCACCCAAAAGAAGTGTCCAGAGTATGGCACTAAACTGTATCTGGGTCAGTTGAGTACTTCATTACCAGTAACCCCATTTTCACTATGACCCGGGTTCGTAGAACCTGTCAGGGTCTCAGCTATAGGTCAAATATGTTCAAATATTTCTATCCGATAGAACCGTGTGCAAAAAAATGAATAAGATAAAATAAGTAAATAAAAACATCAAACGAAACAAAAAAGTAAATATGAACATCAGAGCATAAAATAACCCTGGGCAGATTGAAATGTTACTCAAAATTAAACCCGCAAACAATATTTACATTGATTTTTATTAACCGCTTTCACAGAGAGGATGCTGAAGAAGCTTAAGATGACTTATGTGGCCTCTCGTCTGTCCAGTTGAAACAGATACTAACCAAGCACACCGAAGCCAATCTTCGTATAAATACATGACCACCATGTGCTCTTATCCACTACCGATCTGCTAACCCTATCACAGCTGGTTGTTTTACCTTACTGTCACCGCCCCATCGCGGAAACAAATGATTTCATGCCTTTTCTAAAAAGGTATGAAAGCTTCGTTAAGCGTAAAAGCATCATCTAAGAATTGAACTTCGCTAACCCAGTCTATTTGCTACAGTTTACATTTCATTATCCAGAACCCCGGCTTCGTCTGTTTTACTTAATTAACCAGAACCCGTCAAGACGCAGAATTTCAACATTCTAAGCCGCACCCAGAAAGACCCATAGGAGAATAGTCTAGTAGTAAAATCCTAACACTTATACGAGTAGAAAAAAAAAAAAAAAAAAAAAAAAAAAAAAAACTAATTCACATTTGTTTCAAGTTTCTGTGCAAGTGAGGCTCATACTAAAATTCGAAGTGTAAGACGAAACAAAAATCTGAGAGGCTTTGAACATTTTGAAACACGTGGAGGAGATGAAAACTTACCTGCTGTCAGAAAAAAAAAAAACGGGTGAGAGGAAGGATTTACGTACAGTAAAGCTACGCGAGTGGAATCAGATAGCATGAAATACGTTGGAGGGAGAAAAAAAAACAACAAAAAAAACAACAAAAATAAAACAAAACAAAAATACCCCCAACACTGCCGTTGGCTTCCTTTATTTTTCTGTAAAGATTCCAAATACTGCTGATCCCTGAACAGTTATGGCAAAGAGAACGAGCGAGAAGAACTTTAGAATCCTCTCAAGAATTAGTTTCAAGACAATTCCTTTTATTCAAAAAGCTTTATTGCCGGAGCGAAACAAATGAATACAAAAACATGAGGAAATGTACGTAGGAGTCTTTATGGAAGCCATAACCGTAAAATTGGTTTAGTTTGAATATGGTGCTTGTGAAAGTGTAATACAAGTACCGACTCAGAAAGGTTTTTTTTTTCCAGTTCTTGGCTGGGTCCAGTTTTATGTGAAAGCTTTCGATACTGTACATTGTTTATTATTGTATGTTGCAGTGTTCATGTGTTACCAGCAAAAATGCCAAGCCACTGGTCGGTGTCTGCAAATGGAATGGTGGAAACCGATTTCTTACTGGTACGGCATGCTGTCGACACGGAGTGAATTAGTTTTGTACTTTTAGTAAAATACCCGGACGTATCGATATAGAAACGGAAGATGTGGCGGTAAAAAATATTTCCCTGGGGACCCCCCCCCCAAAAAAAAACAATAGTCCCATATTGTGTGGGTGAGTGTGTGCATATACAACCACGTGACTATCTAGTACGTCCACACGATGAATCCTTTTCCAATATAAACATTGGGATAAAGAAGAATCCAGAGAAATTAAAGTTAGGGATAAATTGAAACGTGATCAGTTTCCACTGAAATGAAGAAAAAAGAAAAAAGTTAGCTTCCTAGAAGGGAAAAGACGACTGAAGACAAAAGTCGTTCCTATACGTGAAGGTCGGCTAATACTAACTTTTGGAAATCTATCTTTCGAGGAAGGAAAAAAAAAAAAAAAAAAAAAAAAAAGTGAAAGCGAGAAGAGCGTCTCATAGTTCGACGACGGTACCGTTCAGTCATTTAAAACTACATTACAGCAAATGATGGATTACCTAACAGGATTGTACATTAACAGAGAGATAGATAAAGATCCTATCCAGGCAATCTTATTGAACATGAAGGCACGAGTAAAAATTAATATTAAAAATAAACTAAGTTCATTGATCGTTCGCCGTTTCTTTGGTATGAATTAAGGTTCCATGCCAACTGAGGAGGGACCAATCTTTAAAATGAAAGTTCAAAAAGTCTGCTACCCGCGCGTCTTTACTAAGAAAGTCACAGATTGGTTGATATGCGAGTAATGCCTGCATAGACACGCGACAAGTGGCAGGAAGGGGAATGGAAGGTAGCGAATTAACAATCAAAGTAGATATGTCATACTTGAACACCTGAAAGACATGCGGGCTCCAGTGAACACCAACAAACAATAGATTCTTGCAAGAAGTCACAGAACAGTTCAAACCTATATGAACTTTCTTTCGGATGGAAATATCCCTGACATCTGGAAAAGGAAATCGGAGTCTGAGACTCCTCCAGCAGTTTTCACCTTCCAACAATAGTTGGAGACAGCTTATGTGGCAGTCGTTTCTCTTGTGGTAAGCATAACCAAATTTGAGTTCGAGAGTGCTATCAGCATCCAGAAGAAAGATTATCTTATCGCGCAGGAGAATTTTTCGACAGGCGTTTAAATCAGTTGGTTCATTACGTCGTTTACCGATCAGACGGTAGCTAAAGTCTGTCATGTTAATACAAAACACATAGAACATTTTCAATTCCCTGTGGGATACAAAGGGATCTTCCCCTCCAAAATCCGTTAAAAATTTTCCTGTGAATGCTGTAAATACACTGGTACACTCACCAGTCTTTTGTGAGCTTCCTACAGTCAGGAAAAAGTACACATTTTCACCGTTAGACGTTTCTACACTAAGTGACAGCGAAAGAATATCATTTGATAGTTCAGGATTTAGTTGTAATATTGTTATCCATTCGTTTCTTTGCTCGTCCCAGCGGTTAATAATACAGATTATATCATTTTTGACAGTGCGCCTTACCGCATCGATGCTGTAAATATTGTTTGAGTGCATAAAAAACGTAGTGTTCCGTGTGTCTATAAACTGGACGGAATCATCATCCGCAAAGGTTGAAGCGGTCAGATTTCGCGACGCCATAGTCTGCACGTTTTGCAGAAGTAAAGAGTTTGAGCTGTGTCTAAGTACCAAAAAGTCATTGAAGAATCCGATCCCTTTTAAAGGGTCGTATACCGCTTCCATAGTGAACCATTTGGATTTAATATTGCAGTAGACCCCAACAGTCAGAGTGTCATCTTCAGCTACGAGAATCGACCAGTCCTGATGGATGTGCAGTGTATCAATTTTTTTGTCAATATTAGCCAAGTTTGGAGTCTTGTATTTTGTTCTTGACCAAGATTTTTGTAGACCAATTGGCAACTGCGGATCAAAGTCAAAACACTTTGAGATATCACCCCTCAAGACTTCAAATTCATCTTCTGAAAGAGTTTTCCAACTGAAGTAGATATCCAGGAGAGAGAGTAACTTATCTATTTTCTCGTCGTTGTTAAAAATCCGAGCATATGTCCACCACGCAAGAATGCGGACTACAGACTGAGGTGATGAAGACGCCATGACTTCAGTCGCAAGAACATACGAAAGAAATTCTTCAGAGAGCATAATGATGTTATGTTTAACCAGCAGAGTATCAGTCATAGTTTCCTGGCAAACAATAAGACTGATATTAGCCAGTTCTTGTAAGTTGTATTTCCATGCAATATGCCAGATTTCAAAGACGTTCATGGGTCGCAGTTGAGAAAGAAGAAATTGTGCACAATGGTTGTTCAAGGAAGAAATTCCCAAGACTTCATTCATCGTCAGCAGAGTCAAGACATTCGACCAATCAATCTTAATATAACCTTCGTAAATATAAATAAGAATTTGATCCAAGTTATCAGGATCAACGAAGACGTTTGTTAAATCATACTCTTGGTTTATCGTTTCAACATTTTTAAAGAGGTCATGGAAGAAACGGCTGCTTGCAGATAAAATAACACGATGAACAGGCATAGAGGTTGTATTTACACGGATGATAATATCACATAAAAAACGATCCTTGAGAAGTTTGCTAAGCAAAGCATCATAGGGAATTAACTTGGTTCCATATGATTTGCATTCAGAAGAATCAGACATCTAGAAGAAAATAAAAAATAAATAAGACACTATGGAAGGTAAGTTGTATTTTGGCTTCACAACATTTCATTTAATAAATAAATAAATAAATTAATACAATAGTAAAGAAACTTACTCGTGAGAGTTTAAGTGCAGAATTAGATCTAAATTCTTACACCCCAATATTTGTTTTAAAAGGAATATATGAAACAGACAATCGTAGTTTAGCCCAGTAGGAGAGAGAGGTAAAATTTATTTTGGATTCATTTTGCTTTACGGGCAGGTGTTGAGCACTTGGATTTTTTAAAAAAGTTACCTTGTTTAAGGGTTAAAATGAAAATTAACATGGACTTTGGTTTCCGAATGGTAGTGAAAGTGTTAAGTGGGATTTTGTTTCAAAGATACGTTCATAAGATGGAACTTTACTTACCTCTTCCTTACTTTTTATAACGTTATTAGCTTGCTGAGCAAAAACAAAACTTAATTACATAATTAAAGGAAAAAGTTCTTTAATATAAACAAAACCCCAATTCAAGTAACCAATAAAATCAAGTTTATAAGATAGTTATTATGATATTCAAATTAACAAAAAGTTTGTTTGGCACAGGACTTGATTTTAAATAGTGGACCTGGGTTATGTGCTATAGCAATTGTTAAATCAGAGGAATTGAGTTCGAATTTGAGGTAAGCAATCATATCCTTCTTGTACAGTGTTTCCATTTTTATCTGTTGTTTTACTTATAATCTTATGTGCTTAAATTTAACTTGTTGATGTAGTGAGGATGTATTGTTTATTAATTATTATATTGTGGGAGTACAATGAATAGTTATCTCCTTGGGAGACGTGGCAAGTCTTTAAGGGATGTCGTAAAGTATCATTTCGACCTCTTCTTGACTCTGTTCTATGAACACTAGAGACTTTGACCCTACCAGGGAACTATAAAGACACTTGAGTATATCACTTATGAAGTTAACGTCTTTCACTTTTGTATCACTTCCACATACTCTTTATTTATAGAACAACAAATGTATAATTCAACCATGGAAAACTTTTGAGTATTCTTTCTTTGTAATGACTGGATATAAGATATAAAGTGTTCCAATATGCGTATTTAATCTTATTTTGTCTTTTCTTCCGTTGTGTTTAATGCTTGTATATCACGTATATATTAATATTAATATCAGTCCCTGGAAAGTGGTGACATTACTTAATATACTCCCAGCCACCAAACATTTCAATTTTTGTTAATCTATCAACCTATCACTAAAGTAATATATATTGGTGTGGTTTGGAGATTAGGAAATTATTTGATGAGATATTTCTTCGATTATTCAACACCGAGTATCAAAAAAACACAATAGAGAAATTCACGAAAGGGTGCATCCCTAAAGAGTGCTGACATGACTAAATATACTCCCTGCCACCAAACATTTCACTGATATGTCTGTTTCGTTTAATCTATCAATCTATCTATCACTAGATTAATTACACACACACACACACACACACACACATATATATATATATATATATATATATATATATATATATATATATATATATATGAGATTTTCAGATCTGCGTCGAGTTCATAAATAATCTAAGTTTGATGTCTAGTTAATATCTTCAGCAGATTTATCAATGATTTCTGAAAGTATGGAAGATTAGGAAATTTGATGAGATACTTCTTCGATTACCCTGGTTTACAAAGAAATAGAGGCAAACACAAAAATACCCGTTTTACCTAATTTGAGGGGGCTGAATTCAAATTTGAAATCCGTTTTTACTCATCACCTAGTTTTTTTAGATATGCATAGTGTGCATTTTGTGCATATACGGTACATAAAGGCGTATATGAATTCAGGATTAACTCTAATATTCTGAGACTTATGGCTTATTTTTTAGTTATTATGCATTAAATGTAAGTGATAGCATTACATTATATATATATATATATATATATATATATATATATATATATAATCAAGACGGATTTTGACAGTTAAGGCATAACAGGTCTCAATCCACACTCTGGCAGTCATTGGAAGAGGTTGTCGCGCAGGAGGTTGGTGTCCCTTAACTATCGTGTTACACATCTTTTGGGTTACTAAATGTTAGTATTACATTTTCAAATGCACATTTAGTTTTACTTTGTAATATTTTCAGATTCTCCAATGACTTCAAGCACGTCAAAATGTCGAGGATGCCTCAACAAGGCTAATTCTTTCTGTTACGTGTGTGGGGACTTCACAACAGTTGCACAGCGTCGAACCATCACTTCCCTCCTCAGAACCGCCTACTTCCACTATTTTGACTGTAAAATTGGTGATCAGGACAAGTCTTGGGCTCTACACATCTGTTGTAAACCCTGCTACAATGGACGAACTGCATGGTTTAATAGCCAGAAAGCGGCTTTCAACTTTGCAGTCCCGATAGTTTGGAGAGAGCCGCGAAACCACTCAGATGATTGTTATTTTTGTTTAACTAATATAACTGGTTTCAATGCATCTTCTAGGAAAAAGATCAAATATCCCAACCTTCTATCTGCTATGAGACCCGTTCCCCATTCAGATGATCTTCCTGTACCCACACCTCCAGTAAATAAGGATCTTCTTTCTTCATCAGATGAAGAAATGCCTTCAAGGGAGGATTCTGCCGAGTCAATATCTTTGGAAGATATTGAGTCTACATATTCAGGAACAAGTGGCAATGAGCTACACTGGATCACGCAAGAAGTCCTGAATGATCTTGCTCGTGATTTGTATCCGTCAAAACAGCAGTCAGAGCTCTTGGGTTCTCGGCTTAAACAGTAGAACCTAGTCCTAGAAGATGTAAGGATCACCATTTTCAGGAATCGGAATAAATAAGGTCATTGGTCTTCTTATGGGTATGCAAGCGGGCTTCACAAAGTACTGTTGTTTTCTCTGTCTCTGGGATAGTCGAGCTGTATCCCAGCATTACAAGCAGAAAGACTGGGGGTCTAGAAGCACTTTTGTTCCTGGCAAACACAGCCTCAAGGAGAATCCTCTGGTGGACATGAATAAGTGCTTCTTCCTCCTCTTCACATCAAGCTTGGTTTGATGAAGAATTTCGTGAAGACGTTGCACAAAAATGGTGCTGCCTTCCAACACTTGCCTACTGGGTTCTCAGGTCTTAGTGCTGCTAAGCTCAAAGAGGGCATCTTTGTCGGACCTCAGATCCGAGAAGTGCTGAAGGATACTAATTTTGAGGAGCTTCTTAACTTAAAGGAACTGAGAGCATGGGAAGCATTCAAGTCAGTCTGTAGTGGCTTCCTTGGTAACACACGCGTACCAGATTACCAAGCCTGTATTGAGAAGTTGCTAAAGTCTTACGAGGATATGGGGTGCCGAATATCACTCAAGATTCATTTTCTCCATTCCCACCTCAACTTCTTCCCGCCAAATCTTGGAGCAGTGAGTGATGAGCATGGAGAAAGATTCCACCAAGACATTACGAAGATGGAGAGCAACTATCAAGGCAAATGGAACCCCGGCATGACGGGAGACTTCTGCTGGATGCTCTTGGGTGACATCCCGGAGGCAAAATACACCAGATCTTCTAAGAAAACACACTTTTGACTGTGGTGCTATGAATTGTGTAATTGTGTCATCCAAATATATTGATTCAATCAGTGTTCTTTATCTATCCTGTTTTATCTGTTATAAGCTGCTGCAACTCTTGAAATATGCACATATATTCTCTGTTTATACTAAAATGAGACTATTTAAAAGCCAGAAAACGAGAGGTGGTAGAGCAAAACTATTTATAAATTTGAATTCAGCACAACCAAATTAACGAAAAAACACCTATCCTCATTCTTGCCTCAGACCAAAAATTTATTTTTGTAAACCAGTGTTATTCAACACCGAGTATAAAACAAACACAATAGAGAAATTCACGAAAGGGTGCATCCCCTCCTTAAAAAAAAAAAAACCGACCAAGAAATCACTAAGAACGACAGAGGTATAAATCTTCCTATCACAGCTGCTAAGTTTTATAATGTTCTACTTCTCAATCGTATCCAACTTGAAATTGAGAAAATTCATTGGAAAAATAAAAATGGATTTCGGAATCTTAAGAGGCATTTTTTGTGTGTCTTGGAGACATAATCAGACAATATTTTTATGTCCAGTGACATGGGTATACTCGACTCGAAGGAAGGAAAGATTCACCCGGGCATGTATACAGGTGCAGCCATTTGGTTAGATCAGATCTATTCGGGAGAAGGGAAGTTATGAAAAGGACTGGGGTCAGTTCCAGTCTAAAAAAATAGCCTATTTTGTTTAGCACAAGGAATTACGCCAGTTATCCACGTTGCGATAGTGAGAACTCAGAACACACAACCCTTTTGAAGTTTCACCCAACCCACCTCTGTTAAGTGATACATTCTCAAGCTTTTGTTTTCACCTTTTTCTTCGCCTGAGGACCTGTCTCGAGGTCGTGCACATCGATCGAAATCTGCAGTGAAATACTGAACCGCATGTTCAGAAAACAAATACTCTCTGTTTAGATTTGATTCAATAAATATCAATAAGTATAAAGTAGAAAATGGTTTTGCACTTAAAAAGCTAGAAAAAGACGATATCACAGAAACTGTGATGGATGCAAACTACGCAGATGATCTAGTACTTCTCACAAATACACCTTCCCAAGCCGAATCTCTGCTGCATAACCTGGAACAGACAGCCAGAGATGTTGACTTTTACATAAACTCAGATAAAAAAGTTTATGTGTTTTAAATAAGTTGGAGATATCTCTATATTAAATGGCAAATCTCTAAAATGAGTTGACCAATTTGCATACCTCGGCAGCAATATTTCATCTACAGAAAATGATGTCAACATACGCTTAGAAAAGGCATCGCCAGCAACAGGTTAACAATCATAGGGAAATTTGATCTCTCCAATAAAATAAATCAGGATTTCTTGCAAGTTGTGGCAGTGTCAGTACTACTATATCGTTGCACTACTTGTACGAAACGTTTAGAGACAAAGCTAAATGGAAAGTACACTAGGATACTGCTCACTATTTTGAACGAATCTTGGAAGCAGTACCCCAAAAACAGTAGCTGTACGGCTACTAACCTCCCATTTACCAAACGATCCATGTACGATGAACAAGATCTGCTGGGGGACTGCTTATGAAGTAAAGATAAACTCATAAGTGACGTTCTCTTGTGAACTCCAACACATGGACACACCAGTGTCAATTGACTGGATGTCGTGTAGAAGACATGCGAAGAGCGATGGGTGATAGGGACGGATAGAGTGAGAGTCAAATGAATCTGTGCTGTCAGCATAATTTGATGATGGTATATGTTTGTTTGTAACATATTGACCTTCGACCCAGCCGTCAATCAAGAAACAGGTGCATCCGGTCGAAGACATCAAGATATAACCTCGACCTGTGGACGGGTTGAATTCGGCGCAGATGCGACGCCCACAAGAAGCAGGTAGACGGCAAACAATTATATAACCCGGTGCCACAGACGATTTGAGTTAGTTGGAGTTCGAGTTGCAGTTCGAGGCAGTGAGAACCAGCTCCCAGGAGAGGGCTTGGGCCATCAGGACCCCTGGTTGAGCAGCCCAGCAGAATGAGAAAGAAGTGCTGCAATAGTCAGAGGAACTTGGGGTCAATATGTTGCAGTCTCCAACTCACCTCTCACACTCAACCCTTTCGCAACCCTTTCGAATAAAGTGTGAGAGGTATATTTTTCTAAAGAACTGTGTTCGTTCGTTCATTATTGTTGATTATGTTTCCGCATATATATGTATACGTATAGTTGTATCACGGCTATACAACAGGTTACTTAATGCTAAATCCTATTTATACATATATATTAAATAAATAAGATTTGTAAACACACTTTGTTTATAACATTTTAAAACTAGCCTGAGTTCATTTTTTATGGATCCAGTTAAAGGATTACATGTATTGCTATGTAACAGTAACAATTTGACATCAATCATTTGTTTGCACACATTTGAATAGATATACATGTTTGGTAAAGGAATAGTTTGTAGTTAATTTCATTTTTATTTGAGTTAGAACTAATTTGTTTGCACACTTGTTTTGCTATTGTTTCTACACAGTGAAATGTTTCAGTTATTGGTACCTAACACTTAAAATTCTATTCAGTATTAATCACTTGTTTGTGAAGTGGTTACAAGAGAAATTTGAAATTAATCAACGTTGGTTGATTTGCACTTAAAGAAAGAAACCGAACCAAACCAAAAATGTTATATCACAGCAAGATTTTTATTAGAGTAATAGCATTATAATGTTTTAAGAGAACAGTCATTTCCAATTTAATTTGCATTGTAGATAATAAAATGTGGTCAAATTTTGCGCTCATCCCAATCGTAATAATTCTTAAAGGAGATAACAATTAAATACTGAATATAGAAAATTTGCACTGATTTATTTGCTATCATGATTATATATATATACTTACTCACGCACATTTACTCTTTTTGTCTTTCCCTCTTTCTCTATTTAACCCTAACCGGCACATTAGCCTAGTAGGTAGAGTGTGCGCCAATGGTCCAGGGGACCTGGGTTCAATCCCAGGTCGCGTCATACCAAAGATTTTAAAAATGGTACTTGATACCTCCTTGCTTAACACTTAGCAATATAAAGTACGTAACAAGTGGATCAATCTAGGGAAAGGAGTGGCGCCCCTTACACCTCGGTGTAGTAGCTATTGAAAAGAGAGCCTTCTGGTTGCCCTCGACTACGGTCGCCAACTTACTTATTTTTACTGAACGCTAGTCATTCATTTGCACACAGTCATATGATTCCAAGGATTGCTATGTATCACGAACTGTCAAACAGTTCGATTTGATCCATTGGATACTATCAGGTGTTTCCACTCTGGGTCACAGTAGCCCTGGGAGCAATGGCAATCAAGTGGTACTTCACATTCCCTAAAGCCCCAGTATTACTGGAGGCTCACCATCAGATTTTTCAATGTCATATCCAGGATGCTTGTTCAGAACAGGGTCTTACCCCTTTGCAGAGTTGCAGTATTCTATAGCCTCAACCAATATATATATATATATATATATATATATATATATATATATATATATATATATATATATATATATATATATATAACCCAGTATATATACATATGTATATTTTTATGTGTGTGTAACCATAACCCAGTGAAAATAACACATCATAGCAAGATTTTAAGTAGAGCAATGCACTTAAAAATGCTCTGATTTACGGAATAACTTTTTTCCAGTCCAATTTGTAATCGAATGATAATTCTATGGGGACTGAATTCGTACTGAATGTCATTTTTCTAATTATCAAAATTCTCACTGAAATAACGGAGATAACTATGAAATTCTCTTAAAGTCCTTCATACCTTCCTGAATAGAGGCGTCAATATAATCGTGGACTGAAAAGAAAAGGGGGAAATGAGAAATCCACAAAATTTAGATGATTTTGATCACAGGGCTGTTGATGTCTATGAGAAAACTGATTAAAATTTAAAGATGATGAACTTTCGTTTGCATCGGTGGTTTCCCAATTTTTCAAGGATGCCATCTCCTTTTCCATGCCACATCTCTAAAGCAACTCTCCAACATCCAACGAGAACACAAGTCTTTATTCGTATTAGGTCGACTGTAAATTTAAAACAACTATAATAAGTCAAGGTTTATTCCTGCATAAAGCATTCCCCCTTGTAAACATGAAAATACTATAATCACCTATTATTGCGGCGTCTGCTGTTTGTGGTGGCTGAGGTGTGACACGTGTCCTGTACCAAATTATTGATAAATGTAAGAAAATTTCAACTCTAATTTCGAGTGAAAAAAAAATCAAATAAAGATATGGTGTAAATTCTTAATTGTAGATTGTGACTCAACTCACCCACCCCCCATAAAAAGCTTTAATTCTTTCCACACGTCAGCATTCTTTTCTTTCAACGTATCCTAGGATATTTTGACAAGCACAGGGGTATGACCCCTTTGAGTTATATCAAATACACATGCTGCTGCAAACAAACTAACAAAAACCAGTTATATCTTCCTCAGACAATGACTCTTTGGTTATGCGTAGTTTCAGGGGCCAAAGAATCATTACTGCTAACCCCGAGTTCACCAAGAAATATCTTACAATACCACCCGACTCTTTTTCATATTGTATAAATGTCAAATCAAGATTCAGCATTTTCCTATTGCTCTTTGTTGTATTCACAACTTTCCTGAAACTGAGGATTCATTCAATAATGTAAGATTTGAATTAACTGATATGATGAACTGTTATTATATTGTAAAAAGAGGTACTCGTGGTGTAATGGTTATCGTCGTAGGAAATGGACACGAAGACACGAGTTCAAATCATGGACGAGACTGATTGCATTTCCCATAGCACTAATATCCTTGGGAAAGGTATGAATCCAATTATTCTCCCTCCAGCTATGGGTAAATAGTAGGGCAGACTGGGTTCTTCAGCCTTGGTAAGGCAACTAGTCTAGGAGAAGGAAAACTCTGAATTCAAACCTATTAAACTCCGCTTAAAAATTGACCCTGTGTTATATCCTGCTCGAGCGGAGGGGTTGGTAAATATGGTTATTATATTGAATATGAACGAGAATAGAATTTCCGCGGAGTTCATGTGCAACGCCTACAAAGGAGATAGGGGGCTTAACATAACGGTTATCGTTGTAGGAAATTGAGTTGGCGATCGAAGTTCAAGTACTAGATGATGATGTCTGTGTTTCCCTTCTCGTTAATGCCCTTCCAATATTTTATTGTGTCCTATTTCCTGGCCGTCCACTTCCCTTTTTCTTTTATCTCGATTAGCATAGGCCCCTCCCCTGTAGGGAAAGCCCGGCTTGTTTTCGGTCCATTCTTGGGACCGGAAAACAGTCGGCTCTCCATGTCATAAGGGGGATGGAAGGGAAACCAAATGGGGCTTATTTTATGTTCTCTGGGGCTTTTTTCTCCCATCATACCCTTCTGATCAATTGTATATATATCATTTCACCTTATCCGGTTTTTAAGTAGGTCCATAGAGCGAATGAGGTATTGTGGTGGCTGTTTGTATGTTAGGTGATGAAAGGATGAATTTATTGTTAAGTGCGAATGAAGATGATTGGAACCAGCTTGGGCTCCCTAGATAAAAATCAGAAAAAATACAGTTTTCGTCCCATTCCCTTCCCCTCAAAAAATTTCAGGCCTTGTGCCCACTTTTTAATACTTTGTATTTAAAAAGAAATAAAATCCCATTAAAAGGATAGTCTACCGTTTGCATACGGGACCATTTGGATTTAATATTGCAGTAGATACTAACATTAGGTAAGTGATTTTCTGCAACGAGAATCGACTAGTCCTGCCAATAATCCAACGACTGGATTCTTTAGAATATAATCTATCACGTTTTCATGGCTTCCGTCAATAGTAGCAAAGCGGGAAATGTTCTTGTATTTGTTTCCTTAGCAAGATTTTATTTGCCTGTTTAACACCAGTGGACCAAAGTCAAAACTCTTTTTCAGTTTCCGGAAGAGTTTTCCAATTGAAATAGATATCCGTCTAAGAGAATAATTTCTTCAATCTCTCGGCATTGTCAAATCTACGGGCAGGCTCCACCATACAAGCATACGGAATACAGATTTCGGTGATACGATCGCTTTAACTTCAGTCACAAGAACATACGAAAGGAATTCTTCGCAGAGCATTATGACGTTATATTTAATTAGTTACAGACACAATCTCAGCAAACGATCAAACCGATTTTAGCTAGTTATTTTAGGTTGTATTTCTATGCAATCCGCCAGGTCTTGAAGGCGTTCTCGGATTGCATTTTTGATAGAAGAAATTGTGCACTGTTTTCTTTTTTTCAAGAAAGAAATTCGTAAGACTTTGTTCATAGTCAGCAAGGAGAGAATGTTTTGACTACTAATTTTTACATAACCTTCATAAATGTAAATAAGGATTTTATTCAAGTCATCAGGGTTTCTAAAGACGTTTGTTAAGTCATACTGTTGGTTTATTGTCTCAATATTATCAAAGAGGTCATTGAAGAAACAACTGCTTTCGGACAAAATGACACTGTGAACAGGCTCAGTTGGTGTGTTTACGCGAATGATAATATCTCATTAAATGCGATCCTTGTACAATTTGATATATCAGTCATAGGGAATGAACTTGTGTCCGTAGGATTTGCCGAAATTTCATTCAGAAGAATCAGTCAGTCACCTAGGAAAAGAAAATGCGTAAGATTGAAAAAAAGTCATTGCTATATCAGACATAGTTTTGGTCATATAAATTTGCCGTTGTAGATTTTCATGACGAAACAGTATCCTCGTAGAACGTTGCGGTAAATTCTGAACGAAGCTATTTGCCTTAGCATTAATGACCTTGGTGAAAGCATGAATCTAACTTTACCCTATTCAAGCAACGAGTAAAATAGTGGGGAGACTAGGTTTAGTCCGTGGTAGGACAGCGTCAAGTGACTTTAGAAATGAGTTGAAACACTCTGATTTATTTGGCATTGTTGGGCAACCAGTTTACGACAACAAATCAAAAGCTAGCTGCAACAGGTTTGATAATGAAGCCGTGGATGACGTTGACTTGTGTGTGTGTGTATATATATATATATATATATATATATATATATATAAACATCTACATATATATTCTGAACACTATTTTTTTTTATTCATAATAGACGTTAGCGACTTAAGACATCAAAAAATATACGAACGGTTGTAAATATACTCTTATTGGCCCCGTAATTTGCTTTCGTAGTGAAGGTACTACATGTCTTGATCAAGAGTAGCCTGACCGAGGACATTCTCTTCAGATCTACAACAGGTATTTCTTCTTGTAGACGGGCTGCCACATAAAAGGTTAGTAATGCCACTGTTCCCTTCAGTTGAACCACAGGATAATGATGAATAGTTGGATTCAAACCTTTCCTCAAGCGTATTGTGAAATGTAAACAGCCTCGTTCAGGCTTTGAACTCGGTAGTAGAGTCCACTAAGATGAAAACCGCTACTGGTGTCTCCTATAAACATACCCTTAATTCTAAATAACTTTAAAATTACAGAGTACAGCTGAATATAATGGCCGAGGGATTTCGTTTTTATGTCTTTGGGTTTAGTTAGGCTGAGAACCTTTCGGCTCAGTGCATGGGTTAGCTAGGTGCAAACATGAGCGTAGGTGTCCGTGCGCGCGCGGAGCGGACGTGTCACTCAGAGATGTCACAATAGCCCAGATGGGAAACGGGGCTAGGGAGTGCGAATGACGTCACGCACCGGAAGCGTGCGAGGAGGATTTTGGGAGATTTGAGAAAAGTCAGTTGAGTTGAGTCTTGCGGTCCGAAGAAGGGTGACTTTCGCTAGCTCACAGTGGCCTTGTGACGGGTGGGGCAGATGGAAAAGCCAGCATAGAAAGATTGTGCTTCTCTCCTTATGTCGAAAAACCTTTAAGCTCAAAAGGTAATAAAAAGTTTCGTACCAGAACTAAGAAGTCGTAAGTGTTTTTCGTGTTTCGGGATTCCTATGTTCTATGTATATATGTTATGAACATTCTATGTACATTTCCCATATTCATGTATGGGTATTTTACAGTCATGCAGAACAGATATTCATGGTTTAGGCATGTTATATCCATGGTAGGTAGTAAGTCCTTTATTCTTTCGAGTTTTAATTTTCGACCACGTTGGCATACTTATTGTACTGCATTTGAAATTTAGATTACTAAGAGTTTAGTATAAGTATACAAAAGACCTAGAACAGAAACAATTTTTGCTAGAAGTAAATAACTTGTAATTTACTATTTCTTAAAATCACTAAAACGCTCCAAATTAAAAAAAAAAAAAAACAACAACATTTAATTGCCTGAAAATTAGTTTAAGTTATTTATGCTAGACGAACCAAACCAGACATGCAGGACACTGCTGGAGAAGCAGGGACGAACTCATAAGAGATGTACTCTTATGGACCCCCACACACGGCTGTGCAAAAGCAGGACGACCAGCACGAACATACATTCAGCAGCTATGTGAGGATACGGGGTGTTGTCCTGAAGACCTGCCTAGGGCGATGAACGATAGGGAGGAGTGGCGAGAGAGGGTCAGGGATATCCGTGCTACCAGCGCGACATGATGATGATGATTTATGCTAAAGTCTTCCTTTTAAAAGAACACCAGAGTTAGATTTTAACCCAGGTAATTTTAAATTGGTGGGGGAGGATAAGCACGAGTCGAGATTCATGCGTGGCTGTCAGAAAAATGCATAGAGCTTTCGGCATTCCCCTTTTGGGGTGCCTCAGGCGCCAAGCGTAATCTGAGCCCAGCTTTGCACGTACCGCCTGGGAAGACGCTTGTAACTGTGGGAGAGCCACGTAAGAATCTGTTGCCCAGTTGGCTTGGACTGTAGAATACACCAACTGCTTCACTGCAGAGGGATAAGACCCACCCCAAGCGAGTGACCTGGATATGACACTGAACAATCTGTGAGGTTCCAGTAATGCTGGAGCTTTAGGCAATTGAGAGTAACCATTCATTGCCATTGCTTCCAGATCCACTCTGGCGCGGTGTGGTAGCACCTGATATGGTTCTATCTATGGGTCAAATAGAACTAAACTGTTCTAATGCTAAAGTGAATTGTTTGAAATAGAACTGTTTATATGAATAAAAATGGATTTGACATTAATGACCTAGAATGGTTGATGTGCCATAAAAACGAAACGAAACGCGAGAATCCGACGATTCCGATCTCCGTTCTGCTAACGTCAATGAGAAAACATGAATCGTCCGATGATTTCTAGAGACTTACACTTACATCGTTTTTTTTTTCAGGACTGAGTTTGTACTGAATGTCATTTTTCCAATTCTCGCCGTTATTTCAGTCAGAATTATGAAATGCTAATTTTACCTCCAATTTCGGATGAAAAATATTTCATCTTTATATTTTCTAATGTAGACTGTGACCCGATCTCCGACAAGAAAAAAAAAAAAAAAGAAAAATCAACGATTCTTTGATTCTTTCAAGATTCCTGGCTCCAGCATTCTCTTATTGCGCCATCACCTTGGATCTTTCGACAAGCAGTGGTACGACTCCCTTTGACTTGTATCAAAATAAGCACTCGGCTACAAACAAACAAAATAACAAAAATCAGCTCTATCTTCATCAGACGCTTACTCTTTGGTTAGACGTAGTTTCGGGGCCAGAGAATCATCACCACAAACCCGGAGCTCACCAGCAGTATCTTACAATACCACTAGACTCTTTTGCATGACGTGTGAATGTCAGATTAAGATTCAGCGTCATCCTATTGACCTTTGTTGTATTCACAACTTTCCTGAAATTGAGGATTCATTCAATAATATAAGATTTGAATTAACCGACATGATGAACCATTATTACATTGAACATGAACGAGAATAAAATTTCCGTGAAGTTTATGCACAACTTCTACAAAGGAGATAGGAGGCTTAGCATAACGGTTATTTCTGTAGGAAATTGAGTTGGCGACCAGAGTTCAAGTACTAGACGAGGTTGTTTTCACCAATGAATTTTCCCTCCCCTCTCCAAAATGCTGACGTTTTCATTACAAGGACTTTTTATCTTTTTCTTTCATATGGTGTTGAGTAATTATTCTTTGAGAATTTTTGCCAATCTAAATATTATAAAGCTTTATTATTTTTCTGTTGTTAAAACACACTTGGCACATCATTTCCGATTTTTCTTCAACCATTTCGAAATAAAAAATCAATAAATTTGAGATCTGACAGGAAACTTTTTAGTGTCACTTTTAGAATCTTTCGACCTCTTGCACATCTAGGAGAGATTATTTATAGGTTTATCTCTGGAAAATTAACACTTCATCTCATACAAAGGTTGGGAAAGACAAACGGCGAAAAAATGTTTGAAATGAAAAGTGTAATATATAACAAACCAACGAGAACAAAACATTTACAATTGTTAACAAGAATAAAATATAAATGGGAGATATTCTCGCTGTAAACAGTGTAGCATTTCGGGCGTTTTGAAGAAAGCTGGCGAAAACAAAAAATAAAAATCGTAAACAGTCGCAAGAGTCTCACTCTTTATCAGTGAATGTAAAGTTTCGATAGACCCTGATTTCCCGATTGACCTTTTGTTGTCTGTCAAACAGCAAGACCACACAGAGTCAGTGGTGGAAGAAGGCCACTGTATTATAACAGAAGATACTGTAATTAAATGAATTGAAAAAGAGGAAGACTTCTCAAATCATGAGAATAGGAAGCAAAGTAACCCTATGAATAAATCTTCTAACCATTTGAAAAGATGTTGCTTACTATGATTTGCTTAGATGTGTCAAAGACCGTGTGGATGGGGGGCACCAAGTGAGACTCGAACTCACTTGTAATGATTTGCTAGTCCAGCTTGCCAAGTATTACGAAAACAAAATACCAAACTCTTTGAAAAAGATGTATGCAAAAATACATTTGATTCACAAGCTGTAAGACAAACCAAGTCACTTTGAATACACTGACTGTTCTAGCTGTGTAAACAAAGTGATTGTAGGATGCACCTGTGTAAACAGGAAGACAGTGATGTGTAGGTGTAAGCAGCTCATGTGGGTTGAACCAGAAATTCATAGGTATTAAGAAGTTATATATGCACAGGTACACACAGAGAAATACCCCAGTCAGTCTTGCAGCCAGAAGAAATATGGTCAGTCACGGAGACGAGCCGCAAGGCACTGCCCAGAAGGGTGCAGAGAGGGGAGTGAGACTTCTGCCAAAAGGGTGTCCAGAGTACGACACAAAACTGCAGCCGGTGGTGATGCTCAAGTTCCAGAGCTCTTCGTTACGATTACTCTCAGGTCTACAATGACCAAGGTTGGTAGTACCTGTCATTGTCAACTACATTGGTCAATTATGTTAATAAATCATTTTATTCGATGGAACCGTGTGCACCCCAACAAAAAGAAGAGAAAAGAAAAAGAGAAAGGTTACTCGAGAAAACTATACTACAATGTAAATATGAACATACAATGAACGCGATTTCTTAATCGCTTGACAGAAAATAATTCTTGACAAGTTGACATAGCACTTAGTCTGTCAACCAAGACAAATCGCGTAATTTCTACATCTATTACTTTTTCTTAATCGCTTTTACCAAGAGGCTGCAAAAGAAGCTAGAGTTCCAATTTTTTTGCTATAGCAAGCCTAAGCTGATACAGAGACTTGTTTGTGGCGTCCTTCCACATGACCGACCGGTTTTAAAACCAACAAACCGATTACATCTCAGTAAAGTTTAGTATGGACACATGACCATGTGTTATTCACTGCCGACTTCTTAAACCTATCACAAATAGTATGAATGCCGTTTTGATTCTATAAGGTAGGTTATTTTACTGAACAGAGAGACCGCTTGACCTTCCGATCTTCCCGATAGCTATTAGAAGAAATGGTTTCATGCCTTTCCTAAAACGCATTAGGGCAGAATTAAGTTGTATTTAGACAAAACAAAAGCATGGAGACGCAGAATTTTAACAATTCTCTGGGGATGTCCTCGTGGTGTAATGGTTAAAGCGATGGACTGCGGAATCGTAGTAAGCGAATTCGAATTCCAGTCGCGCTATTATGTTCGCTTTTGGACAAATACTCTTGGGAAAGATATTAACCCCCTTCTCCCAGCCATGGATTAATAGTACCACTACTGTTCTTCTAGAAGGATGGCTTTGGTATTAAATAACCTACAAAGGTTGATATGCCATTAAACAAAGAAACAAAATTCTCTGAAATGATCTTTTACATGTAATGTGTGAAGTTTTTTTTTCTGCTGTAAGAAACATAGAATCGAGGAAAGTTATGGTGTAAATACTCGGGTGGAAACGGAGAGAGAATGAAGCACAATCGTTTAAACATCTTTAGGGGAGAGTAGAAACATCAGGCTATATTGAATTGTAAGTAAGAGGCAAGTAAAGTTGGCGACCTTAGTCGAGGGCGACCAGAAGGCTCCCTTTTCAATAGCTATTACATCGAGGTGTAAAGAAGGGCGCTACTCCTTTCACGGAACTGCTCCACTTTATCCTTGATACGCACCTTATATTGCCGAGTGTTAAGCAAGGAGGTATCAAGTACCATTTTAAGAGTCTTTGGTATGACGCTACGTGGGTTTGAACCCAGGTCTCCCGGACCATTGGCGAACACTACCCATTAGGCCACTATTGAATTGGGGACTCGTAAAATTTTGTATAACTGTATGAAGAAAAAAAATTACACAACTTCTGGTTTCCTTTATTTTATTTTAAGGGCTTCAAACAAATTTGATTACAGAACAAATATGGTAGAGAATGGGGAATAAGAAATTTAGACTCCTCTCAGGAATGAGTTTCAAGACGATTGTTCTAATTCAAAAAGTTCTTTCAGCCGGAACGAAACAGCAAAGCGGATGAAAAAAAAATGTCCAAGGAAAGAGGTATGAAGGAAAATTCCTTTATGGAGCCATAACCGTAAAATCGCACTAAGTGTTGCTTATGAAAGTTACTTCTTGGCCGAGTCCTGTTTTTATGCGAAATAAAAATATCCATATATGTGAAAGCTTTCGATACTGTGCATTGTTATTGTATGGCACAGTGTTCATGTGTTACCTGCAAAGAAAAAATACAACACATTCCAAACCATGGATTGGTGTCTGCAAATGAAATGGTGAAACCGACTTCTTACTGCTACCGCATGCTGTCGGCAAGGAGTGAATGTGTTTCGCAACTTTAAGTACCCGGATATATCTCTATAGAAGCAGAAGATAGTGTCGCTTCCTCGGTATGTCAGTAGAAAATTCATTTTTCAGGCCAATGAACATACATACACTCACGCAAACTATATATATCTCGAACACGAGGCTATTTACTACGACCGTATGATAAATCCATTTTAATCGGAAATATACGAGAACGATCGAGAAATTTATTCAATTGGTGTTTAGTTGAACATGTTGCATGTCGGAGGTGGTGGGGTATTAGTTTTATGAGGAAGAAATAATCTACTTTGAAAATTGATAAGTTTTTATTGGTGGGGAAAATAAGTTGATTCGTATTCCCGACAGTATCAAACTGAAATAGAATGATTTTTACCAGAAGGGAAAGGATGGCTGAAAACAATGTCGTTCCGGTATGTGAAAATAGGAAGAGACTAAATCGGTTGATCCCAACTGAGGAGGGACCAATCTTTAAAATGAGCATTTAAAGTATCTGATAACCGTATTTCGCTTATAATGAAGTCACAGACTGGTTGGTATACAAGTAGCGCCTGAATAGACATGCGACAAATGGCAGGTAAAGGAATGGCTGGTAGTGAACTAACAATCAAAGTTGATATGTGATACTTGAACACCTGAAAAACGTGCGGGCACCTGTGAATTCCAACAAACAACATATTCTTGCAAGTAGTCACAGAACAATCGAAATATACACGATCTCTCTTTCGGATAGAAATATCCCTGACATCCGGAAAAGGAAGTCGAAGTCTGAGACTCATCCAGCAGTTTTCCCTATCCAACAATAGTTGGAGACAGCTTAGGGTACAGTCCGATTTGTTGTCGTAGGCATAACAGAATTTACGTCTGAGATATCTGTCAGGATCAAGAAGAAAAATTATTTTATTATCAAGTGTTATTTTTCTACAGGCGTTTAAATCAGTTGGTTCATTACGTCGTTTGCCGATTTGACGGTAGCTGAAGTACTTCATATTAATACAAAACACGTAGAACATTTTCAATAGCGTCTGAGATACGGAGAGGTTTTCCTCTCCAAAATCAATTACAGATTTTCTTGTGAATACTGTTAACTCAGTGGTCTTTTCCTCAGGGTTATGTGATCTACAAAGGGTCATGAAGAGGAACACATCATCACCGTTAGACGTTTCTACCGTAAGTAAAACCGAAAGAATATCATTTGATAGTTCAGGATTTAGGCGTAATACTGTAATCCATTCGTTTCTTTGCTCGTCCCAGCGGTTAATAATACAGATTATATCCTTTTCGATTGTGCGCCTTACAGCATCGATGCTGTAAATATTGTTTGAGTGCATAAAAAACGTAGAGTTCTGCGTGTCTAGGAACTCGATGGAATCATCGTCTGCAAATGTCGAAGCGGTCAGAGTTCGTGGAGCCATAGATTGCACATTTCGCAGAAGTAAAGAGTTTGAGCTGTGCCTAAGTACTAAAAAGTCATTGAAGAATCCGATCCCCTTTAAAGGGTCGTGTACCGTTTGCATAGTGAACCATTTGGATTTAGTATTGCAATAGACACCAACAATTGGAATGTCATTTTCAGCAACGAGAATCGACCAGCCCTGTTTGTTTCGGGTATCAAGAATTTTCTCATTCACGTTAACAGTATTCAAGCGAGAAGTCTTATTGTATTTTCGTATTGACCAAGATTTTAGTCGACTGTTTCTCACCATGGGACCAAAGTCAAAACACTGGGAGATATTACCTCTGATGACTTTAAATTCAGCTTCTGAAAGAGTTTTCCAACTCAAGTAGATATCCAGGAGAGAGAGTAATTTATTTAGTTTCTCGTCGTTGTCAAACGTCTGAACAGACGTCCACCACACAAGCACACGGACTACAGACTCCGGTGATAGGATTTCCATGACTTCTTCAGTCGCAAGAACACGAGAAAGAAATTCTTCAGAGAGTATAAGGAGATTTTGTTCAACCAGCAGAGCATCGGTTAGAGTTTCACGGCAAACGATAAGACTGATATTGGTTAGTTCTCGTAGGTTGAATTTCCATGCCGTTTGCCAGGTTTCGAAGACGTTTATGGGTTGCAGTTTGGAGAGAAGAAATTGTGCACAGTGGGTGTTCAAGGAAGAAATTCCCAAGACTTCATTTATCGTCAGTAGCGTGAAGACATTCCACCTACCAATCTTAACATAACCTTCGTAAATGTAAATAAGAATTTTATTCAAGTTATCAGGGTCAATAAAGACGTTCGTTAAGTCATACTCTTGCTTTGTTTCAACGTTTTTAAAGAGGTCATGGAAGAAAGAACTGCTTGCAGACAAAATGATACGATGAACAGGTACAGTGGTTTTGTCAACGCGAATGATAACATCACATAAGAAACGATCCTTGAACAGTTTGTTAAGCAAAGAATCATAGGGAATTAACTTGTTTCTATATGATTTGCGGTCAGAAGAATCAAACATCTAGAAAAAAAAAAAAAAAAAGAAATAAAATCGTAAGACACTATGGAAGGTTACTTCTATTTTGGCTTCACAACACTTCATCTCAAAAAAAAAAAAAAAAAAAAAAAAACTGTAAGAAACGTTACCCGTGAGAGTTTAAGAACATAATTATACCCAAACTTAACACTCATTCCCAAGTCTGCTGCTTTAGAAGAACATATGAGACAGACTCTCTCAGTGTAGCCAAGTAGGAATGAGGGAGGTAAAATTTATTTTAGGCATTATCCTGTTCTACTGGCAGGTTTTGTGCACTTGGATTTTTAGAAATTACGTGGTTTAAGGGTTAAAATGAAAATTGACATGGACTCCACTGTCCGAGTGAAAGTGATTAGTATGATTATGTTAAAAAGACACGTTTACTAAATGGAACCTTACTTACATCTTCTTTACTTTCAATAACGTTATTCCCTTGCCGAACTAAAAAAAAAAACAGTTTATTTCCTGAATTGAAAAATGCCACTTTTAAACAAAACCCCACTTCAAGTAACCAATAAAATCATGTGTATAAGCAGGTTATTATGATATTCAAATTAATGAATGGTTTGTTTGACATTGGACTTGATTTTGATTTGTGGAGTTGGGTAATGTGCTATAAAAATTGTCAAAACAGAGGAGTTGAGTTCGAATTTGAGGTTGGCAATCATATCGTTCTTGTAGTGTTTCGTTTTTTATCTGTTGTTTTTACTTATCATTTTATGTGTGTAAGTTTAACTTATACATTATATTGTTGAGGTACAATGAGTAATTATTACCCTTTAAAGAGAAGTAAATCTTTTAAGAGCCTCGTAGAGTGGCACATGAAAGCTATTCTCGACCTTTTTTTCCTTCTGTTCTTTGAATGGTAGATGTTTCGTCTCCGACCCCTAACAGGACACAATGAAGATACTTGGCTATACTATCCACACATAACAAGTCGGCTTATTTCCGCTTTGTATCACTTACACATATTGTCTTCGTATGGAACAATATATGTATAATTTAAAAATGGGACATGTGTGCGTATTTTTTCTTTGTAGTAACTGTATATAAAATATAAAGTGTTCCTGTATGTGTAATTGAGGTTTTGTCCTTTCGTTTGGTTTGCTGATATCAGCATATACAGTCACTTGGTTAGATCAGGTCTGCCCGGCATAAGAGAAGTCAAGACAAGGACCAGTGTCAGTTCAAGTTTAAAAATTAAGCTGTCGGTTTTGTTTAGCTCAGGGAATTACGCCTGCTATCCACATTGCGATAGAGAGAACTCCACTCAAAACCATTTTCTAAATTTCATACAACCCACCCCTGTTAAGTGATATATTCTCAAGCTTTTGTTTTAACCTTTTTCTTTGTGGACCTGTCTCGGGATCGTGCACTTCGATCGAAACCCACAGAGAAATACTTAACTGCATGAGGTTGACATCATTGAGCAGACAAAGGCGCACGAGCAGAAAATAAATACTCTCTGCCTAGATTCCATACAATGAACCTCAAGAAATTGTTTCACACCTAAAAACTTGAAACAGCAGATATACCAGAGAAACTATAACGGATGCAGACTACGCAGATGATCTAGCGCTTCTCCGAACTACATCAGCACAAGGCAGATCTCTGCTCTATAACGCAGAATAGGTGTCACACACAGCCTAGGTTGAGTAAATTTCTCAACCAGAAAAGTAAGAATTTACTGAAATGGATTTTTAAAGCATGGCTCTGTGCATTAAAAAAAAGTGAGAATAGAATAAATTGAAAATATATTGTTATTTTTACCTGAAGGAAAGACCTGAGAGAGTGAAGTGAATTATTTTGACAAAATCCAGAGAAACTGACAAGGCAAATTTTGTTTAAAGAAATAGGATTTTGATTATCCCCGGCCGGTGAAGTCGACCACTTTCCCCAGGTATCAAGGTCTGACAATGATGACAGGCAGGTGAACTAAGTACAGTTTTTGTTCGGGAAAGGATAAAATAGTAATATAACTTTCTTTGTCCTGAATTCGAAGCTGTGGGAAAAGGTTTTTGAAACCGTTTGAGTTAACGGGCGCTGACGTCATTATCTAACATCCATGAGGGACGGTGTTAAGGGGAAATATTGAGGAAGTAGGAGAAACTATTAGCCCATTTGGGTAAAGTTAGAGGAAATCGAACACAAGATGGAGGGCGGAATGAAAGGAGTGATATTAATTAGTAGAATACAACTTAGGAAATACCCCTTTGGCTAAGGGTAAGAGAAAACCGAACTCTAAAGGTGGAGGCGGAATATGGAATAGTGGAATTAATTAGTAAAAATCCAAATTAGGTGAGAATTGACATCATCGATAACACCCAAACCACCATCCCAGGACGAGGAGAAGATGCATATAAACTGAAGATTTTTTTGCTCATTGCGAGAGATCTGCGCAAAAAGGCCAAGAGACTCCTTGTCTTTCTGAGCCCTGATCTTCTACCAGACACGAACGCAGAGAAAATGAGAAAAACGAACATAACACGCTACTTGAGATTGCCTTATACCAGACTATCAAAGGGCAGAGAGAAGCCGAAAGCAAAGAACTGAGAAAAACTTGAGATCGCCTCATACTAGACTATCAAAAGCAAGAAGCAGAAAAAGCCTAAACTTCATACTATAATTTGAGAGGTCTTGTGACTGAATGTCATGAAATTGACTGACTATTAAATCAAGAAGTAGGCTTCAGTGTCACGACTACTAACCACCGAATCTATTAACTTTTTGAGACTTTTTATACTAAGCTAAACATTAATGTTTGATACAAATCCGTGTCTTGTTCTTTGTTGGCATTCGACTATTTTTTTAATTTTTTAACTTTCTTGATTGAGCGGTTTCATCCGTTCATTCATTGATTGGTGACTGATTAGAGATCTATTTGCTGTCTGGATCAAATCTCAACATGGGCAGATAAGCAGATCGATACAACCAAGCGAAATCGCGAGCGGATCAAAGGCCAGCCTCTAACGACGAAGGAAGGCAGGTGTAGGACACATTAATTTCTGCCATGACCAGGATATGACCACGGAAAACGATGAGGGTGAGGAACATTGATTGGTGGCTTCACCCAAAGACAGCCCCAAGACGCAGAGATCCAGAGACCAACACCCTGAAAAATAAGAGTAGACGGGATCGAAGAAGACGCGCGACCCATCGACCAACGGACAACGAAAGCAGAAAGAAAGCGGGCGAGGAAGGTAGGTGAGAACCCTTTTTTGCTTTGTTTTCCCCTCCAGATAACATTATCTAGCCGGTAATAAGTTTGAGTAAAGATTTTTTTTATATAAGCGAGTTCGTAAATTTTAGTAACGTCGGTTCTGAAGCCGACTTTGAGGTTAAGACAGACGGAGCCCAGGGCCCTTCATTACTGGATAATTTAAGAACCTAATGGGGGGCACTCAAGCTGCAAGCTTACAGCAGGGGCCCTTTTTGTTTGCAGGATTGGATAGAGGGCTTGCAGAAGAGAGTTGCTATTGTTAGCCTTCGATAAGGCTGTGGGACTGGTGTCGAAGCTCATAGTGGGAGGTTGTGAGAGAAAAACCTAGAGATGATTTGGGAAGAACAAAAAAGGGCGTTATAGACAGGACGGGTGGACTCTCCACCCTCGGAATAGTCATAGTCGGATGGGTGATGCGTCGGTTGGTGCAGTCATGGCATGATTGTGGATACTGTTATTTGCGTAGAAGGGCCTGCATGCGTGTGGGGCATTAGTGGTTATGACTGGGATAGGATCCTTAGATGTGGTCACATCAACTAGTCGAAAGTAGAGACAAACTCAGAAAATGCGGAGTGAATGAAAGTAGCTATTTTTGCATTTTTTGCAGAAATGGACTGATGACCACTAACAGTATTATTGCTAGTGATCTCAGTGGGAGCATGGAGACGCAGTTAAAACACAATGTTCAAAAATTCAAGTGAGGTAATTGTCACCAAATCAAGATGCTTGATAACCCTTGTAATCGATTTGAAGCCGTATGATATACTGCTGGATAGATTAAGGAGTGAAGTGATGAAGCTATGTTATGCTAGGGCAAAGGTGGCACCGAAATAGAGATGCAATGAAGAATACTTCCAATTGATGTACTTTTTAGACCATGTGACAACCACAATAGAATATCAGAGGAAGGTGATAAGTTGTTATTTTAAAGGAGTTGAAATATTACCGACCAGGAGTAAAAGAGCGGTTGTTCCGATAGTCCGGAATTATACCCGCATAAAGACTTCACTTTTGCAGACATGAAAATACTATAATCACCGGTTCCTGCAGCGTCTGCCGTCTGTTCCAGCTGATGTGTGACATCTTTCCTATACCAAGCTATTGATAAATGAAAGAAAGTTCACCTCCAATTTCGGACGAAAAAATAAAATTTTGTTTTGAATCTTCTAATGTAGACCGTGACCCAATCCCCGATAAGAAAAGAAAAAAAAAAAAAGGGACCCCCCCCACAAAACAAAAGAAACAACGATTCTTTGATTCTTTCACACTTCTGGTTCCAGCATCCTCTTCTTTCAACGTCTCCTTGGATTTTTTGACAAGCATAGGGGTACGACTAACTTAGACTCTTGATATTATGTACACGTGCTACTACAACCTAACAAAAATCAGCTATGCCATCATTAGACGATGACTCTTTGATTAGGCATAGTTTCGGGGCCAAAGAATCATTACCACAAACCCAGGGCACACCATCAGTATCTTACAATATCACCAGATTCTTTTCTATGACGTTGTGTGAATGCTTTTATATGACGTTGTTTTAGGCTGTTTGCGTTTTACTTCGGGCTATTACTTTTCGGAAAGGTATGGCTTCATTTATTCTCTCTCTCACCACAGATAAAAAGTAATTATTTGCCAATTTTTATTTTTTATATCATTCAATATTTCTTTGAATAAGATTTAACCAGATTTAAAATTGATACCTAAGATTTACGATACAAAACGCCAAAATTATCTTTGTTTTAAACAATGAATTTTTACCCCTCCAAAATATTGACGTCTTCATTACAAGGACATTTTAATATCTTTTTCTTCTGTATGGTGTGGAGTAATTATTCGTTGAGCATCTTTATTTATATAAGTATTTATAAAGCTTTTTTATTGCATATATTTTTTCCGTTGTAAAACACACTTGACACATCATTACCGATTTTTCTTCTACCGTTTCAAAATAAAAAAATCAATTAACTTCTGTGATGTGACAGGAAACTGTGCGTTAAGTTAGTATCTAATAAAACAAAGGTTGGGAAGTTAAAGACAGTTATTCGGTGAAAATATTTGAAATAAAGTGTCGACGTACAACTAATATATATACACACACACACACACCCCAAAACATTTATGATTTATGAGTAGTTAACACATTAAAAAAAGATATTCTCACAGTAGACAGCGTAGCGTTTTGAGTGTCTTGAAGATTGATGAGGGAGTCTTAAAAAAAAAAAAAAAAAAAGATAAACGGAAACATCGTCGTAAAAAAAAATTCACTCACTTTATCAATGGGAGTAAAGTTTCGATAGCCCCGAAATTTAGGTCGTTACTTGTTCCTCTGCCGGTAACAGACTGCTCCCTTAAAAAATGATTAATGTGTGACAGCCTTTCGCCTGATTTTTTTTGGTTGTCTTTTGTTTTTGGTCAAACAGCAAGACTATAGAATCTGTGGTGGTGGAAGATGGCCCCTGTATTACAACATGTAATACATAGATACAGTGATAAAATGAAATGGAAAAAAAAAGGAGAGGACTCCGCAAATCCTAAGAATAGTAGGAAGCAAAGTAACCCAATAGAATAAATTTTATTATCATTTGAAATGATGTTGTTTACTAAGATTTGCTCAGTTGTGTCAAAGACCGTGCGTATGAAGCACTAAACGAGTTGGTTGTTTTACGGCGTATCAAGCCTTTTTGGGTCATTTAACGCCAAATTACATTTCAAACAATAGTTTCTTTTTACAAACAGTTAAATGTTAAAACAGTTCTATTTCAAACAATTCAGTTTAGTTTTATTTTACTTCTAGATAGGACCCTAGCAGGTGCTACTACTTCGAGCTAGAGTGGACCTGGGGAGCGATGGCAATGAATAGGTATTCCTCGTTCCCCAAAACTCCAGCATCACTGGAACCTTACCATCAGATTATTTAGTGTCATATCCAGGATAATCGTTGGGGGTCTTACCCTTCAGCAGAAATGTAGTCAGTGTATTCTACTAGTGAGTCTCGAACTCACTAGTAATGTTTTGCTAGTCTAGCTTGTTAAGCATTACAAAAAGAAAGTACCAAACACTTTGAAAAGATATTTGTGGCATCTTTCCTCTTGACTGCTCAGTCTTAAAACCAACAAATCGACCACACCGAGGCCAAGTTCAGCACGGACACATGACCCCCATATGTTATTCACTGCTGACCTTTTATTTAATCCTATCACAAATAGTTTGATTCTCGGCTGCAGGTTACTTTTCTAAAGACAGAAAGACCACTTGACTTTATCTTCCGCATAGCTATTAAAAGAAAAGGTTTCATGCCTTTCCTAAAACGCATTAGAACAAAAGTTAAGCGTAAAAAAAGCATCATTCAAGAGTTGAACCTCGTTCACTGAGTCTATTTTTTCTATTTCTTCATGCTGACCCCAAATCTATTATACAAATATTAAACAAAACCAGTTGAGTGGTAGAATTTCACCTATTCTTTTAAATCGAAATGATTTTATTCCATTTTTCCTCTGAAGACCTGTTATAACGAATTTGGTCGGGGCACCTCTGGTGGTGTAACGGTTAGCAAGCTAGACTAGCAAACCTACACGAGTGAGTTCGAGTCTCATTGGGCGCCCCATTCATTCGGCCTTGTGCCACATCGAAGCAAAGAGCTTTGTAAATTACTATAACGAATTTGGTCTCACCACCAGACAATTGACATTGTCTCGCTACTGAGATAAAACCCACAAAAGAACACAGGACCTTTTCACCAATTTGGTACCCCTTTCTTACGCGCCGTTCTTATGGAGCAGAGTGTATATATCTAAGCTATGTTTTTATATCAACATATTAAATGTTTTATGTTTATCCGAGTTCAATTAGGCTTTCTTTTCGGTAAATCAATTGATAAACGAATTGAACATTGGGAGTATCTAACAGAAAATACCGGTAACGTCTCCTATAAAATCCTTATGTATGTACGAGTGTCATTGAAAAGTTCTAAACCTCTCCCAGAAAGAAGATCTATAGCAGAACATTTGTTGTAGTAAGAACATCCTTAAAAAAGTTAATAAGGAAAAGTAATTCATATTTCCGTCTTAATTTCTTAGCAGATGAAGCCCAAACTGAAGCGAGGTGTGTGATAAATCTAGAATCTGGGTTATACTTACGACTTTCTGAAACACCTTACGTATGTAAAGAGAGAGGTTTTTTCTCTATTGATTTTAGACACGGACAATAAGGGCGAATAGTGCCATGTTTAGTTATGTATATAAATACTTGACTGTAAATGCTCGTGGGAAAAAAAGAAGTGCAATATCGGCCATAAATAAATAAATATACCCCCAAAGAATGTTTCATTTTAAAGTGACTTTCATGATAGATAGATGGTTGTGTTTACTGTATATAGGTTATTTAATGCCAAATCCTGTTTATACATTTATAGTAAATATACATAATTTGTAGACGGATAGGTAATAGTTCTTAAACGAGCCAGTTAAAATGGTTTCAAGTACTGCTATCTAACAATAGTTATTCTATTCAACATTTTGCATGTAGTTAAATAGTTCTAAATATTGCTATATAATAATTTAATTTAGCAGTCATTTGTTTGCTCATAGTTAAATTGTTTCAAGTATAGAAAATGATTATTTCTAATTGATACACTAATAGTCACTAATAGAGGAAACGATTAGTTACGGTATTGATACACGAGTAGAATCTGGGAGCATGTCAAACTATCTCTTGGGTAGAGTAGAAGAAATATCGGTCTACCCCGAATTGTATACCCGTTATATATCGCTCTCTCACACACAAAAGTTATAAGTTCCGTTGACTTCCTTTATTTTACCGAAAGGGCTTCAAAACAAACCAGATTACAAGACAAATATGGAAGACAATATGGAATAAAAAATCCAGAATCGTCCAGAAATTCATTTCAAGACAATTCCTCTAATTCAACAAGCTTTATTGCCGAAGCGAAACAAACAGCCAAGTGGATTAAGAAAAAAAAATACGAGGAGACGTATGTGCATTCAGGTAACTTTATTTAGGGTAGCCATAACCGTAAAATGGCATGTAATACAAGTAGCGAATTGGAAAGAGTTTCTTCCGTTCTTGGTTGTGTCCAGTTTTATGGGGGAATAAAACTATTTGTATGTGTGAAAACTTTCGATATTGTGCATTGTTTATTATTGTACAGCGCTACGTTCGTGTATTGCTGGCATAAATGCCAAGCCATTGGTGGGTGTATGCTGATGGAATCGTGAAAACCAACTTCTTACTGCTAACGCATGTTGTCAGCAAGGAGTAACTTTGTTTTCCACCTTTGTTTGGCATGATGATTCTCTTTTAGTATAAAATGTACTTGAAGGACCAAGAGAAATTCATTCAGTTGGTGCTAATTGTGAAAGTTGTATGGCAGAAAGTGATCAGTTTCATAAGCTAGAGAATTAATTTACTATAAAATTAGATAAGTCTTTGTTGGAGGGGAAAATAGATTGATTATTATTCCCGACAGTATTAAACTGAAAAAGAAATATTTCCCTCCTTGAGGGGAAAAGAAAGACTTAAGACAAAAAGTCCTTCCTCTATATGAAGACAGGAAGAGTCTAAACCGGTTGATCCATTCTTGGAAGTGTATCCTTTGAAGAAGAAAGGTCAAGGTTTGAGAAAAGAGAACGTTGCTGCACAGTTCGACGAAGGTAACTGTTACGCCATGCAAGCCTACGATACAGCAAGAGATTGATCACATTACATGACAGAAAATGGGAGATTCAACAAAAACAAACTTTAAATCTGATATCGGACATCAAAAAGCGAATTTAAGTCTTAATAAAACAAGTTGAGTCCATTGATTGTCATTTCTTCGGTTTAATTTAAGGTTCCATCCCAACTGAGGAGGGACCAATCGTAAAAATGAAGGTTCAAAGAATCTGATAACCGTATTTCTTTATTAAGTAAGTCACAAATTGGTTGATATGCGAGTAATGCCTGTATCGACATGCGAGAAATTGCAGGCAAAGGAATAGCAGGTAGTGAACTAACAATCAAAGTAGACATGTCATATTTGAACACCTGAAAAACGTGCGGGCACCAGTGAATACCGACAAACAACAGATTCTTACAAGTAGTCACAGAACAGTCCAAACATTCAATGTCGTACTTTCGGATTGAAATATCCCTAACATCTGGAAAAGGAACTCTAAGTGTAAGGGTCATCCAGCAGTTTTCACCATCCAATAATAGTTGGAGACAGCTTAGGTGACAGTAGTCTCTTTTGTGGTAGGCATAACCGAATTTACGTTCGAGATCTATATCAGGATCAAGAAGGAAGATAATCTTATCTTGTAAAATAATTTTTCTACACTGGCTTAAATTGGTTGGTTCATTGCGTTGTTTACCGATCTGACGGTAGCTGAAGTCCTTCATATTAATACAAAACACGCAGAACATTTTCAATAGCTTTCGAGATATGATGGGGTCTTCCTCTCCAAAATCAATAACAAATTTTCCTTTAAATTCTGTTGACTCAGTCGTATTTTCTTTAGGCTTGTGTAAGCTACAAATAGTCATAAAGAGGTACACTTCATCACCGTCAGAGGTTTCTACGGTAAGCGACATCGGAAGAATACCATCTGATAGTTCAGGGTTTAAGTGTAAGACTCTAATCCATTCGTTTCTTTGCTGGTCCCAGCGGTTAATATAGATTGTTTCGTTTTCGTTTATGCGCTTTACAGCATCGACGCTGTAAATATTGTTTAAATGTATAAAAAACGTATAGTGCTTTGTGTTTATGAGGCTGACGGAATCATCGTTAGTAAATCTTGAAGCGCTCAGATTTTCCTGTGTTAGAGTCTGCACATTTCGCAGAAGTAAAGAGTTTCTGTAGTGTCTAATTACCAAAAAGTTGTTGAAGAATCCAATCATATTTAAATGGTCGTCTACAGCTTGCATAATGAACCACTTTGATTTAGTATTGCAGTATATACCCACAATTACTATGTCATTTTCAGCTACGAGAAGAGACCAGTTCTGTCGATAATCCAACGACAGTGAATTCTTTAAAGTATCATCGATTTCTTCAATTGCAAATTGCGAAATGTTCTTTCTGATGATGTTTCTTGACCACGATTCTAGTCGACTCATTGACAGCTCTGGGTCCACCCGAAAACACTTGCCGATAGTTCTTATCAAGTCTTTCATTTCATTTTCCGGAAGAGTTTTCCAACTCAAGTAGATATCGATTAGAGAGAGAAATTTATCCATTTTCTCAGAGTTGTCGAATTTCCGAGCAGACGTCCACCAGAAAAGCATACGGACTACTGATTGCGGTGATAGAGTCATCATGACTTCAGTTGCAAGAACATATGAAAGAAATTCTTCACAAAGCATAATGACATTAGGCTTACCTACTAGCACATCACACATACTTTCTTTGCAAACAATCTGACTGATATTGGCAAGTTCTTTAAGGTTGTATTTCCATGCAGTCTGCCAGGTATTGAAAACGTCCATACGTCGCATTTTGGAAAGAAGAAATTGAGCACAGTGGTTGTCCAAGGAAGACATTCCCAAAACTTTGTTCATTGTCAGCAAGGAGTCGATATTATCACAATTAATCTTAACATAACCTTGATAAATGTAAATAAGGATTTTATCCAAGTTATCAGGCTCAATAAAGACGTTCGTCAAGTCATATTCTTTATTTATTGTTTCAACATTGTTAAAGAGGTCATGGAAGAAAGAGCTGCTTGCCGATAAAATGACTCGATGAGCAGGCACAGTGGTTGTGTTTACGCGGATGGTGACATCACATAAAAAACGATCCTTGAGCAGTTTGCTAAGCGATGTATCATAGGGAATAAACTTCTTGTTTCCGTAGGATTTGCCGAAATTGAACCCAGAAGAATCAAAGTCAGTCATCTAGAAGAAAAAATATCTAAGATTAAGAAAGAAAATCAATGCTATATAAGACAGTTTTGGTCTTATAAATTTGTCTCAGTTTTGAATAGTTTAACAGTAATCTACGTAAAATTATGATGTTAGTTCCAATTCTGAACGAAGCTGTTTGCCTAAGCACAATTGACCTTGGTAAAGGCATGAATCCAACTCTACACCATCAAAGCGACGTGTAAAATAGTCAGACAGACTAGGTTTTAGACTTGGTAGGACAGTGGTAAGTGACTTTAGGCAGAGTTGAAACGCTCTAATCTCTTTTTAGAAAAAAATACATAGGACTACGTATGGAACTTCAGTGGTGAGAGTTTGAGAGCAGAATTATTTGCCGTTTGAATTACTAAGTTTTGAAGTAGTATGCAAATGACCTAAAACAAATTGTTAGATGTTCCTGTTGCAAACTTTCATTTCTAATTACTTACAGGTCAAAATTTAGTCACAAATTAATGCAAAACACAAAGTGACAATAGAATCCTTACTACGGAATGTTCCAGTTATTTTAGTGTCATCATATCCCATCTCATTTAAGGAAAATATATAGGACTACGTATGGAACTTCACTGGTGAGAGTTTGAGAGCAGAATTAGACCCGAAACGTTAACCCCCTTTGACTTCCAAGTTTGTTGCTTTAAAAGAATATATGAAACTGACAATCAGGACACTTCTGGTGGTGTAACGGTTAGCAAGCTCGACTAGAAAACCTACTCGAGTGAGTTCGAGTCTCATTGGGCGCCCCATTCATTCAGCTTTGTGCCACATCGAAGCAAAGAGTTTCGTAAATTACTATGAAACTGACAATCATGGCGCAGCCAAATAAGAGTGAGGAAAGTAAAATTTTTAGGTATAATCCTGCCTAAGCACAAATGACCTTGGTAAAGGAATGAATCCAACTCTACACCATCAAAGCGACGTGTAAAATAGTCAGACAGACTAGGTTTTAGACTTGGTAGGACAGCGGTAAGTGACTTTAGGCAGAGTTGAAACGCTCTAATCTCTTTGGCATTGTTGAGCAACCAATTTAGAAGAACAAATCAAAACCTAACTCCAACAGGTTTGGCAAGGACGGTGAGGGTTAGAATTGTCGAAGAAAAAAAAAAAAAAAAAAAAAAAAAAAGAGCTGATCGTTAACAAGAGATAAAAAAAAAGTTAAGGATAAGAAATTGATAAAGATCGGGGAAAAAAAAAAACAAAAAAGAATTGATAGAAGAGGAAAATGAGAAAAGGAAAAAGTGAGATTTAATCCTGTCTCAGTTTTTTTTTAAATCTATTGCCGAGCTAAGCAATCCCTCAACTTTTGGAAGTTAGTGGGAAGAACTGACCCTACCCTATAACGCTGACAGGTTTGAATTCAGGATTTTCATTCTTCAAAACTGGTTTCCCTTCCAAACCTAGAGAGATTATTCTGAGCTACGTTTTTACTTATACGGGCAGGAGTGTGGTAGAAGAGTGAGAATCACATTTTTCCTAAGGATATTCGCAAGTACAGTCTTGGTTGGAATTTCGACTGCTTTTCAATATAATTTTCTGTATAACTGTCACACTGCACACACTCTTTTACTTATGCAAACCGCACATTTAAAATGTTAAAATAGCAGGCAAATACTCTTCTCTTACATTTTTGTCGAGAAAATAAGTTTTGAGGCTCCTGGCCCCTATCGTTTTCACAATGCTTTTTATTTTACCGTTGGTCTACCCTCTTACCCTTCACGAATACGTATTCGTGTTTTTCTTGGGACGAGAACATCAGAAAGCAATTATGCTTAGGGCACCAAGATGATTCAACATAACTCGTAATTTTTTTTTCCAAGAATTATTTCGTGCGTAATAAGCATCATTAAAAGTTATTGGGTGTTTTTCTTTTGGCAATATAAATTCATCAGATTAATTAATCGAAATATAACTTAAACCTCGTACAACCAGTATAAAAAAGGAAGGATAATCGATTTGAAACCATCTGGCAATACATGAGGCAGTGGAAGTTTCAAATCCAGTCGTAGAAAAAAAAAAGGCTGTATTGAAGAGTGGGGTGGGGCAGGGTATTAAGATGGTTTAGCTTTACTGCCCAAAATATTCTGCAAATATATAATATTAACGATTTTAAATATACTCTCATTTGTCCCGCAACTTAGTTTGGTCATGAGTGTACTACTCGTCTTGGGCAGAAATAGTCTGGCATGGCACATTTTCTAATATAAAATTGGTATGAATTCAGAGTTTTCGGTTGACATACAAAGGTTAGAGATACCAGGATACCCTACAATTGTGAACAATTGATACGTTTTCCAAACGTATTTTGAAATGCAAACTGCTACGTTCAGGATATGAACTCGGGTAGCCGAATTCACTTCCTATGATTATAAATGCAACACAACGGGTACCTTTTGTAAACATACCATTGATTTTTTGTTAATAAATCACAGTGGACAATGTCATTTTCCCCCAAAACTTATAGTTTTAATACTTCACAACTAATGGCGAAGATGTCAGTTTTTCCGTCTCATGAGCTCTATTTTAAAATTGCTTATTTGCATCTTAATAGATTCGGCCCTTGTTACTATACTAATTAAAGATTGAAACAGTATATGTAAGTGCAGTGGCGTAAGAAAGAAGTCCCGGCTTCATCAATTTAAGATTTTCTCATAAATGAAATCCATCAGATTTCTCTTCATCATATTACTGGGAGGTGCCCGTGGTGTAATTGTTATCGTCGTAGGAAATGAACACGGCGACACGAGTTCAAATCCTGGACGAAACTCATTGCATTTCACATAGCACTAATACCCTTGGGAAAGGTATGAATCCAATTATTCTCCCTCCAGCTATGGGTAAATAGTAGGACAGACTAGGTTCTTCAGCCTTGGTTAGGCAACTAGTCTAGGAGAAGGAAAACTCTGAATTAAAACCTGTTAAACTCCGCTTAAAAATTGTCCTTGTGTCATATCCTGCCCGAGCGGAGGGGTTGGTAAATAGGATCATATTACTGTCTTACGACAAGTATAAAATTAGATTATGACCAAAAACAAAACAATGCTAAACTTCGTAGCTAATGAAATGAACAGAAAAATTACTAGGCGTGTAGTTAGTACCAGAAAAATTACAGCTACTTGCCTTTTAAAGACGATACATTCCCGATGCCAAGATTAAATATACTAATATATTGTAGATCAGCTCTTTTTAAAAATTTCTGTGGAAATTATGGTACTTAAGGATTTATAGTGTTGAGTATTTGCCGTTTGAATTACTAAGTTTTGAAGTAGTATGCAAATGACCTAAAACAAATTGTTAGATGTTCCTGTTGCAAACTTTCATTTCTAATTACTTACAGGTCAAAATTTAGTCACAAATTAATGCAAAACACAAAGTGACAATAGAATCCTTACTACGGAATGTTCCAGTTATTTTAGTGTCCTCATATCCCATCTCATTTAAGGAAAATATATAGGACTACGTATGGAACTTCACTGGTGAGAGTTTGAGAGCAGAATTAGACCCGAAACGTTAACCCCCTTTGACTTCCAAGTTTGTTGCCTTAAAAGAATATATGAAACTGACAATCAGGACACTTCTGGTGGTGTAACGGTTTGCAAGCTCGACTAGCAAACCTACTCGAGTGAGTTCGAGTCTCATTGGGCGCCCCATTCATTCGTCCTTGTGCCACATCGAAGCAAAGAGTTTCGTAAATTACTATGAAACTGACAATCATGGCGCAGCCAAATAATAGTGAGGAAAGTAAAATTTTTTAGGTATAATCCTGGTCTACCTATAGATTTTGAGCAACTTACATTTTTAGGAATTACGTTGTTTAAGGGTTCAAAGGAAAATCTACATGGACTCCAGTGTCCCAGTTGAAGCGAGTTAAAATGTCCAAAAAGAAAAGACAAGTTTACAAAATGGAACTTTACTTACCTCTTCCTTACTTGACAAACAAAAAACAATAATATCACTAAAAGAAATAAAACAGCGATATTAACAAAATCCTACTTCAAGTAACCAATAAAATCAAGTATATAATTAGGTTATGATATTCAAATTAACGAATTGTTTGTTTGGCATTGAACTTGATTTTAATTTGTGGAGCTGGGTAATGTGTTATAGAAATTGTTAAAACAAATGAGTTGAGTTCGAATTTGAGGTTGGCAATCATATCATTGTTGTATAGGGTCTTCTTTTTTTGTCTGCTGTTTTACTTATTATATTTTAGGGGTACAATAAATAATTATCTCTTATAGACATGTTTATTTAGGTCTCATAAAGTACCACATGAAAGCTATTCTCACCTCTTTTTGTTTGTTTGTTATTTTAATGGCATATCAACCTTCTCGGATTATTTAATGCCAAATCCATCATTTTTTTTAAATAGAAGGACAGTAGTGGCACGATTTAACCCATAGATGGGAGGATAAGTGGTTTCATACCTTTCCCAAGAAAGTGAACGACTGGAGTTCGAACTCGCGTACTACGATTCCGCATTCCAGTGCTTTAACCATTACACCACGGAGATACCCCGCCTCTGTTTGCTTTTCTTCTTTGAACGGTAGAGACATTGTCTCTGACACCTTATAGAAAACAGTAAAGACACATAGCTATGTTAACCACGTAGCAAGTTAACCTCTTTCCGTTTTGTACCACTTCCACATACTGTTTGTTTAAGGTACAACATGTGTATAATTCGACCATCGAACATGTCTGTATATCCTTTCCTTGTAATGCATGTATATAAAATATTAAATGTTCCTATTTGTTCCACTGAATTTATTTTGTTTTTCCTTCTGTTGCGTTTAGCGTTAGTATATCACGGTTATACCTACATTAGTCTCGGCAGAATGGGGTCATGATTAAATATATTCCCTATCACCAAGCATTTCAAAGATATGTTTATTTCATTTAATCTATCTGGATATCTATCACTAAATGAGAGATTTTACACAAACATACACACACACACACACACACTGATGAGGCCTGTAGCTTTTTTGCCTTTTGATTGTTTTCAGATATCTGTCGAGTAATAATTTCTTCAGTAGATTTATCTGTGTTTTATGGAGTATGGAAGATAATGAAATTTGATGAGATACTTCTTAGATTATGCAACGCTGGGTATAAATAAAACACAATAGAGAAAAGCTACATCCCCGCCGCCTTAAAAAAATAGCCACCTAGAAATCACTTGGAAATACAGAGGCATAACTCCAACTCCCATTGTTAAGTTTTATAACGCCCTTTTCTCAGTTGTATCCAGCCTGAAGTTGAGAAAATTCTTTGGAAAAATCTAAACTGTTTACAGAAAAATTGATCCACAACGTCTCAGGTTCTGATTATTTGTCCCATAATCGAAGGTGTACATACAAAAAATCTCGAGGCAAGAAAATGTATTTGTAGATTTCTCCTAGGAATTTCCTATGATATACAGAGTAAAAGTGGTTGAAAACTCCTCGCATGTCCCCCCCAACCCCCCCGTTACTGCTATAATAAAGCAATGCTTCACTCACCCGACGCTGATCCTGATTACTTCGACAGAGTCGTTGGAGTTACATTTTCACTTTTTTCTATTTATCATTTGTATGTGTGTGTTGGTGTGTATGTGTCAGTGTAACAGTAACCCAGCAAAAACAACACATCACAGCGAGATTTTAATTTGAGCAATGCACGTAAAATCGTCGGGCTAAGAAAAAAAATGTTTTTCCTGTCCAATTTGAAAAATAAAACAGGATAAATTTGTCCAGATTGTCATTCATCTAAGCATCAATATTCTCACAGAAATAACGGAGATAGCAACGAAATCCTTCGTACCTTTCTAAATAGAAGCATCAATATCATCATCAACCAAAAAGAAAAGGAAGAAAAAAGAAAACCAAAAGCTTTGATAGGATTGACAATTCTTGCATTGACAGTGTAACGTTACACCCTCACCCCCACCACATTTTAGATCAGTCTTCTAACCATTCCACTTCTTGGCCGGCCGGTGATCAACTAGTGGCTGAGGGGGTAACGCACATTTCTTTACCGCTACAAAAATACGATCGAGGGAGACAGGAGAAAATAAAACAGACGAACAAACACGAACAAAGCTTGGGGTTAACCCAAGAGCAGAAGGAGAGTTATGCAACACTTTGCATTCCTGATAGCATATATGGACTAACGCTAGCGTGGGTTACTAGCGAAAATTCCACAAAGCAACTGGAATGCCGCCATCTCGACTCGTCTTCTTCGCTAGACCCCATCTTGTCTGCCACTGGTCTCCGGAGTCCGGTGTTGACTGCCCCTGTCCGTGGTTCCACGCCAACTCTCTGCTGTCCAGACGCCAACTGCCTCTCAGCTCCTTTGTCCAGCCAACTCTCATTCGCGTCCCCTTACCACTTCTGGATACGGCGAGATTTCAGGTCCAAGAATCCTTTGTCTGGTTTCGCGCCAAAACAAAGGAATCGTCTGCCTTGGCGGGAAACCCATATAGTGCTACAACAGTTAGTGACACGAATTCAGTTTAATACTGGAAAGGGAAGTGAACAGAAAAAAAACTGTGGAGCTAATCTCGTCGGCATCTCTTTTTAATGGGATGCCTCAGGTATTATACCCCATTTAGACAATTCGAGCTGATACTGTTTGGTTGTTGCACTGACTGAAGTCCGACCGTCCTGGTATATGACACAATCTGGGTTTAATGTAAGGATTCCACAGGAAACCAGCCGTTCGAGAATGATGAGGCTAAAAACTGCTTAGTTTCATTGGCGTTTCTCTTCATCGAGCAATTAACCCAGACTTTATGCCTTTTAGCAGAAAATGCAGGTGTTTCATGGGAGAAAGGCCCCACATAGAACTAAGGAAGTCAGTTTTTATATGTCACCAAAAACAGAGGAAAATCATGTGTATTAATAATAGTTATTTAAGGCTAAAATTATTTTCTAAGGATTAACATTTGAACCTACTTAAAACCACAAAACTACATGAAAATTATTGCATGTAAGATATTTATGCCAAAGCCATCCTTGTAGAAAAACAATAATGGTGCTATTTAACAAATAGCTGGGAAGATAAAAACGTTTTGGCCCTTTCCGTATTAGCGCGACTAGAGCTCGAAGTCGCTTACTACCATGTCTCAGTGCAACGCATTACCCACTACGCCAGAGGGACTTGATTAGATTATTATTAGATGGGAATACTTAAAGCTGTATAACTGTATGCAAATTATTTGTATTATAGAAGAATAGTTACTTGAAGCAATAATTATTATTATTATTATTACTATTATTATTATTATTACTACTACTACTAATAATAATAATAATGCTTGGTCCTACAGTTGACATCGATGAGAAAACTGATGAAAATTTCCAAGATTTTAAGGGACTTTTGCTTGCATCAGTGGTTTTAATATTTTCCGGGATGCCATTATCCACGCTTTCATCCCCCCTCCAACATCTAACGAATACACAAGTCTTTATTGATATTAGGTCGACCGTAAAATAACGAATATAACTTTGGGATTATACCTGCATAAAGCATTGAGGCTTGCAGGTATTAAAAAAGGCAATGATCACCAGTCCCTGCGACGTCTGTCTGCTGTCTGTTCTGGCTGATGTGCGACACGTCTCCTGTACTAAGTTATAGATAAATATAAAAAATTTCAACTCCCGTTTAGGACAAAAAATTTAAAATATGCATTAGATTTTTTTATATACATTGTGACCCCCTACCAACCCAACAAGCAAAGGAAACAAAAACGCTTCTTTGATTCTTTCCATATTCCTCTCTTCAGCATTCTCTTACTTCACCAGCTCCTTAGATCTTTTCAAAAGCACAGGGGTACGACACACTTTGACTTTGGTTTGGTTTTATGACATTTCAACCACTGTAGGTTATTTAATGCCAGATCTTTTTTATACATATACATTAAATATATGATTACAAAACACATTTTGTAGATAATATTTTTAAACGACCCTGAGCTCGTTTTTTGCACTCAGTAAAATGATTTCACTTATTTCTATCTAATATGAATAATTCTATTTACTATTAATCATTTGTTTGCAAGCAGTTAACTGTTTTCAAGTGCTGCTATTTAACACTAACAATCCAATTAAACGCCAGTCATTATTTACAGACAGTTAGATGATCAAACAATTCTATTTCGCATAAGTCAAAGTTAAATAGTTCCAAATATTGCTAGATGTCACTAGTAATTCAATTAAACATCTGTGACGATACCCCCTCGGCCCCAACGTTACATCAACTTCTTCGAAACCATTTCACTTCTTGGCCGGTGATCAACTAGTGGTTCCGATAGGGGCATCGCACATTTCTTTACGGCTACAAGAAATACAATCGAGGGAGCGGGAGAAAATGAACAAACGAAAAATACGTGCCTGGGGTTAACTCAAAGTGCAAGACAAGGGGTTATGCAACACTCTGCATTTTCTATGTGCATATGTAGACTAACGGTCACGTCGAGTTCTCGAGTCCAAACCCTTTGTCTGGTTTCGCGCTAAAACAGACAAAGGGATCGTCTGCTTGGCGGACCACCTACATAGTGTTACACATCAGTCATTTGTTTACACACAGTTAAATGATGAAATAGTTTTATTTTAAACAATTCAGTTTAGAATATTATTGTTTCTACACAGTTGAACTGTTTCAATTATTGCTATCTAACACTAAATTCTATTCAATATTCATCATTTGTTTGCAGACAGTGAAATGGTGACAAAGATTACAGTTTAACACTGATTATTCTATTCAACATTATTCATTCATTTACATATAGATTCTTGGTTTCATGTATTTCTATGTATCACTAACAACGTGATTCAACATCAGTTATTTGTTTACTCATAGTTAAATGATCAAACCGTTCTATTTAAAACAATGCAGTTTAATGTAAGTCAATTGTTTATTTACAGTTTAAATGTCAAACAGTTCATTCAAAAACGTATGTTGAGTCATACTCTTGCTTTATTGTTTCAACATCTTTAAAGAGGTCATAGAAGAAACAGCTGCTTGCAGACAAAATGACTCGATGAACAGGCACATTGGTTGTGTTCACACGAATGATAATACCACATAGAAAACGATCCTTGAGCCTTTTGCTAAGTGATGTATCATAGGGAATTAACTTGTCATTTTCATAGGATTTGCCGAAATTGCACAAAGAATAATTAGATTCAAGAAGAAAATACGCAAGATTAAAAAAAAATCATTGGTATCTTAGACAGTTTTTGTTTTATAAATTTGCTGTAGTAAGTTTTCATGGAGTAACTTTTATCGTTTCAGAACTGTGAACTAAGTTCAAATTCTGAACAAAGTTGTTTGCTTTCATATTAATGACTTTGTCAAAAGCATGAATTCAACTTTACTCCATCTAAGGAAAGAGTAAAATAGTTGGGCAGACTAGACTTTAGGCTTGATAGTACAGCAATGTGACACGACGTGCGGTCAAGTATTTAATTAATAAGTAAAAATTAGAATTTATGAAATATATGAAAATTAATTAATATCAAAAACAAAAAAGATCCTTAAAATAAGGATCTTTTTATTCAAGTCTTATATTGACCTAAAAAAACTGGTTGATCGTTCCTAAAGGTCATTCAAGTGCGAGACAATTGTTTTTGATTTTAAAGGTTAGCAAATTTATTTAATTTTCCGGTTGTCAACTAACTTAAATCAAAATGATGAAACGGGTCATTTCGTAAAACATATTTTTCTAGTCCTAATCTTGAAGGTCAATGTCAAAAGGGAGATTTAATTTTGCTCCACCCTAGATAAGGGTAGCTCATCCATTCAGGTGAGGCTGAGAATTTTTTGGTTCAACCCCATTGCTCTAGACCTGTTCCTATGGGTCAAAGCATGTAAAAAGGGTTTTCCCTATACCTGTAAGATATAATCCTGAACTAGGATTAACTGACCAATGGGAATATGACTTCTAATTGTCTCTTATTGGACAACAAATCAGAAACCATTTTAGTCCAGATACTGATCTATAAAAAATTGGATAGGAAAACAAATCATCTGAGAGGATGAGAAAAGGGACCAAGAAGAAACTCAAGACTGCCAAAGAAGCATCTCTTCTATTCTAGACCGGAGGCACTCCGAACAACCTCCAGACGTTACAAAAATTCAAAGTCCCAGACTTTAGAGACGTTAGTGTCACTCTAACCGTACCTCATCGTCACTCTTCCTCTCTCGATATTCTTTCTTCTTCTGTTTGCCGGGAAAATAAACATTGTTTGTTTGTTATTTATTGTCTCACAAACGTGTTTCAATAAAAACGATTTTTTTTTGTTGTTAACGTTTTTTCTCTATTCTTTGAGTCGCTAGACAATCTAGCCACTCATTACCTGACCGTCAGAAGAAGATTCGGCTGAATCCGTGGATCTTTCAAACACAGCGTGGGCACGGAAGGATTTGACAAAGAACAGTCGGAAACTAATTGGTAGTCACAAACAAAATAGCCACAAGTACTGTGAATAGTATAGGACCACAGCATCAAGTGACCTTAAATGAGTGAAACGCTCAAATCTCTTTGGCATTGTTGGGCAGTCAATTCAGGAGAAGAATACAACGAAATCTTGCTGCAACAGGTTTGGATGAGAATTCCCGAGGATGACCAAGAAGAGCTTATCGTTGGCGCGCGCGCGCGAGAGAGAGAGAGAGAAGAGAAATAAAATGAAAATAAAAAAAGGTAAACACTAAGAGAAAACAGAAAGATAGGAAACTAGAAATAAAGAGAAAAATTGACTGAAAGAGGAAAACGAGGAAAAGAAAAAAGAGAGATTTAATCTTTGTCTTCTGAGCATTTTTTCAATCCATTGCAGAGGTAAGCCCTCCCTCAACTTCCCGAAGTTAGAGGTGGGAAAGAATTGACCCTACCTTGCTACGCTGACCTGTGACATGCTGTCGGGAGGTTTGAATTCAAATCTTTCATTCTTTTAAAACTGGTTTCCCCTTCAAAAACTAGTGATTATTCTGGGCTACGTTTTTACCTAAACGTGAGTGAGGTGTGGGAGAGGAGAGAGAGATCACGTTTTTCCATAATATATTACGAAGTAAAAACAGGTTTGGTTCGGATCTTAACTTCTACTCGTTACCATTTCCCGCACACATTCCTTCTTAGTCAAAACGCATATCTAATGTAAAATAGCAGACAAATACTTTTCTCGTCGCAATTTTTGTCGAGAAAAACAGTTTTGAGGTTCCAGGAATTCATCGTGTACAAAGTGCTTTTTATTCTACCGTTGGTCTACCCTTCACCCTCTTATACATCACAACTCCTTCACCAATACGTATTCGTGTTTTTCTTGAGACGATAGCACCAGAAAGAAACTTCGCTCAGGACACTAAAATGGTCCTATATAACTTCAACGTTATTTTTCAAGATTTACAAAAGGTTTTTTGCTTAATAAGCATCATTAGAACTTATTGGTGTTTTCTTGGTATAATATATTCGTCAGATCAACTTATTGAAAAAGAAAAGAATGGGTAACTGAGTTGAAACCATCTGGCAATATGCCGTGAGCCAGTGATAGTTTAAAAAAAAAGGCAGTATCGAAGAGAGAGAGAGGCAGGGTATTAAAATGGTTTAATTTTTCTGACCAAAATATTCTGGACACATATGCTCTGTTATTTATCATACGTCCCATCAACGCACGAATGTGGCACAAGGCCATTTTTAAGGTGGGTCCGGTCGCAGGGCCGAAGCCCACACGCGTCTGGTAAGGCTAAAAATACCTTCGGCCCCGTCAGCATTTCCTTTATTAGGGGCGCCTCAGACGCCAGGCAATACCCCCCCTCGAAGGGGGTAAAAGCCTGGGGAGATGGCCCCCCTGAGGCCGGAGGAACTCTCTAGTGCCGAGACACACCCGGCAGAACCGCCCAGAGGTAAGACGGCCTACCAAATGCGACCCAATAACTAGAGAGGAAAGATCACACACGACCTTTAATGGTCGTGGGGACCTCTGGACACATATACTCTAAATATTGCTTTTATTTCAGATACATTTATTGTCTTTTAAGAAATAAACAAATATACCTACGATTGTGAATTTACTCTCATTGGTTCCGTAACCTAGTTTGGTCGTGGGGGTTAGTCTCATTTTGGGCAGGAATAGCCTAGCTAGGCACATTCTCTTCAGCTCTCAAACTGGTATGAATTTAGAGTTGTCTTCTTGTAGACCGATTGTCATACAAAAAGTTTACAGTGTGCCCTACGATTGACTCACAGCGGAACTGTGAAGAGTTGCATTCATACCTTTCCCAAGCGTACAGTGAAATGTTAACAGCCTCGTTCAGGGTTTTAACTCGAGTAGCAGTATCCATATCCTATGACGATTACTGCTACGTTACGAGTGCCTCCTCAAAATATACTATTTGTCTAAATATAGAAATGACTGTAAATCATCTCTTTTTTTAGTTACAAAGGATTGAAGTAACCAAAGAAGTTATGTTATTACAGGAATGTGAAGAAGTCTTCATCATAAACTAACAGAAGAATAGTGTAGTACATAGTTATTCATAGTTTAGGTATGTTAACTTAAGAATTGAGTAGTAGTCTAGTCAATTACCCTTTAGCGAGAGGAATGTTTGTTGTTTTTCGGCGAAGAAATGTATTCTTGCGCGTGTGTTATTCCCTCGCTAATTGTTGTTGTTTATAAAGGAGGATGAAGAAGTAAGAAGACAAAGACGCCGTTAGCTTTTACATGAAGGTTTTAATATCAGCATGGAATAAAGAGTTTGTGTTTGTGCTGCAAGCCTCGTGGGAAAGGAATGAAGTAAAGAGATGAAATGGAGTTATGAGAGAATTGAGATAGCAGTGTGTGTTGTTGGACGTGCGAGGGAGGTATGTTCGCCGTATGTAGCAAAAGTCATGTTTGCCGTTTGAGGAAATAAACGTTGAAGTCACCGTTAGTTTGTGGTTCTGGTTGTTTCGGGGAGAAGCGTGAAAGTCTCCAGAAAAGGTTGCCCAGAGGTGAAGTAGTCGTTAGGTGTCGGAGCGAGATTCTGCATCGTAGTCGACATAGCCAATTTTGGGGGTGACGAAAAGTTGTTCCTGTGTGTGGCGTATTGAATTTATCTAATTCATATTCAACTGGTAACCCTTGGTCTAAGAGAAATAGACCCAAGGGATCCATAAATTAGATAGGGTCCCTCATTGTGTCCATGTTGCGGCTGCTAATGGAGAGCAGACGGTAGACGTCTGTACAGAACGAAGTTGTTTTGCAAAAAAAAAAAAAAAAAAAAAAAAAGTGTTTGACGGCTTTTCCCCAGTTTGTGCTGCCCTGAAAGATGCTCCGGAATGAATAGGATAAGTCATCCTGATTGGGTGAAATTATGCGTCGAATTAAATTACGCGCCAAACCAAAATACGAAGATTCCTTCTGCTACACCCCTCTTGATTTTCAATACAATGTTGCTTGTTATCAGATTTTGTGTACTTCATTTGCAATTTCATTTTCTTAGGATAGGTAAAGGACCTAGAAACACGTTTTGTTAAAAGTAAATTTCTGTTGTAATCTTTCATTATTCACAGGTCAAAATTTAATTACAAACCAGAACATACAAAATAATCCTAAGTCACTATGAAAGGTTACTGTTATTTTGGTGTCACCAGATTCTATCTCATTTAAGAAAAATAGATAGGTCTACGGATGGAAATTTAGCAGTCAAAGTTTGAGAGGAGAACTAGACCCTAACCGTTTACCCCTTCACTTCCAAGTTCGTGGTTTTAAAAGTAAATTACTGTCGTAATCTTAAAACGAGGGTAACACTCGAGTCATTTATTTTTTCGATTTCAGTTTTCGACAACGTTGCTTGATGTCATACTTTGTGTACTGCAGTTGCAATTTCAGTTATGACATTAGTGAGAGTATACTACGGACCTAGAAAGGAAAAAAAAATTGTTAAAAGTAAATTACGGTTATGAACTTTCATTTTTAATAACAAACATGTCAACTTTTGCGAAAAAAGACAAAAGAATCTTAAGTCCATATGGAAGGTTATTGTTATTTTGGTGTAACCGTATCCCATCTCATTTAATAAAAATAGAACTATGTATCCGTTAAATTCTTTCACTTCAAAAGAATACATGATACTGCCAATCATCGTGCTGCGAAGCAAAATTTTATTTCGGGTATTATCTTGCTCTATCAGCATGTTTTGTGCGCTTAGAATTTTCGAAATTCTCTTGTTCAAGGGTTAAATTGAAAATGGAATAGGACGTCGGTGTCCGGAAGGGAGTGAAAGAATTAAGGGGACTTATGTTAAGTCCCAAAAGAAACGACAGGTTTACAAAATGGAATTTCCTTACTTTTAATAACGTTGTTTCCTTGCCGAACAAAAAAAAAACAAAAAACAAAAAAAAAAACAAAAAAAAACAAAAAAACAATTATATCACTAAAAGAAAAAAAAGCTGTGATAAAAACAAAACCCAAATTCAAGTAACCAATAAAATCAAGTCTATAAGCAGGTTATGATATTCAAATTCATTATGAGTTTGTTTGGCATTGGACTTTATTTTCATGAGTGGAGCTGAGTAATGTGCTATAGAAATTGTTAAAACAAAGCAGTTGAGTTCGAATTTGAGGATGGCAATCTTATCGTTCTTATACTAGGTTTTCTTTTTTTTGTCTGTTTTACTTATTTTATGTGTGTAACAAAGTTGTTGATGTAGTGAGGATGTGGTATTTATCAACTTGTAGGGTTACAATGAATAATTGTCTCCCTTAGAGATGTGGCATGTGTTTTAGGTGCCTCGTAAAGTGTCACATTAAAACTGTTCTCAACTGCTTTTAAAATTTTTTATTTGAATGATAGAGACCAAGTCTCTGACCCCTTACAGGGAACAATAAAGATACTTAGATATATTATCGATACTTATCAAATTAGCCTTTTTTCCATTTTGTACGTCTTCTACATACTGTTTGTTCATGGAACAATATATGTATAATTCCATCATCAGATACGTTTTTGTCTTCTTTCCTTGCAATGCCACCTGCATGAATTTAAAATTAAAAGAATTGTTATATGGGTAATTCAGTTTGTCTTATCTTTCCTTTCGTTGTGCTAAGTATATCATGATAGACTAAGTCCAATATCTTTCCCTAAAGAATGGTGACTCGACTAAATATCTTGCCTACCACTAAGCATCTTAATATGTTTATTTTATTTCACTTAATCTTTACATCTTATATATTCAAACATACGTATTCGTGGAGGCCCGCAGCTTTCCTGCTTCTGACTGTTTTCCGATCTGCATCAAGTTCGTTAAAAAAAAAATAAATAAAAAAATTAAAAAAAATTAAAAAAAGGACTTCAAATAATTTTTTTAGTAGGTTTATCTGTGATTTATAAAGTATGGATGACAATGAAATTTGATGACCTAATTCTTCGATTATGCAACGCCGCGTATAAACAAAAAATGAAAAATGAAACGTGACCTCGGAATCGCTAAGAACTACTGGGGCATAACTCTTACTGCCACAATTGCTAAGTTTTATAATGTCCTACATCTCAATCGTGCCCGACTTGAAGATAAGAAAATTCTTTGGAAAAATCTTAACTGTTGACGGAAAAACGATTTCCGACTTCGCAAATTCTAATTATTCATCCAATTATCGAAGAAGTACATACAAATCTTAAGGCAAGAAAATCTTTGTAGATTTCTCTAAGGAATTTTGCAATATGGTAAAAATCAACCACCAAAACAATTAACCAGTCTCCCTGCGTATGTATTAAGTGTTAAAATAATAAGTTAAGTAATCTAAGACGCTTGTAAGTATAGATTTATCCAACTTCACAGCAAGTCAGATTTGAAACAAAGACATTGTATATTGAGGGTGCAAACACAAATCGAAACTTGTGCATTGCCCTCCAAAAGAGCTTTGTCTTTTCATCATTCCTTTCTAAACATACGTCTGCTGACATCGACCAGAAAATTGATATTAATTTTAAAGATGCATTAGATTTTCTAATACAGATTATGGCACTCCCCCTCCACCAACAAACAGAGGAAACAAAAACTTGCCCTGTCGGCCGGGACTGTAGAATACAGTGAATGCATTTCTGCTGAGGGGTAAAGATCCCCCAATGAGTGGCCTGATATGACACTAAACAATCTGATGGTGAGGTTCCAGTAATGCAGGAGTTTTGGGGAATGCAGAGTACCCCCTACATTGCCATCGCTCCCAGGTCCACTCTGGCCCGGTGTCGTAGCACCTGGTAAGGTCCTATCTATGGGTAAAATACAACTAAAATGCCTACTTAGACTAAAGTGAATTGATTGAATTAGAACTGTTTGACAAAACTGAATAGCTCGAAATAGAACTGTTTATTTGTATAAAAATCGATTTGGCATTAAATAACCTACAAAAGGCTGATATGTTATTACCTCCCCCGCCAAAAAGCGCTTCTTTGATTCTTTCAATACTTCTGGCTCCAGTATCCTTTTACACGACTCACTTTGAATATTAAATACAAACACAGAAGTAAAAAAAAAAAAAAAAAAAAAAAAATCAGCTATGTCTTCATTGAACGATCACTTTTTGGTTATGCCTTGTTTCTGATCCCCACAAACCCGGAGCACACTAGCAGTATCATACAATACCACCGGACTTTTCCATAATATTGTGGGAACGTCAGATCAAGATTGCCCTTTGTTTTCACAACTTTCCAGAAACTGAGCATTCATTCAATAATGTAAGATTTGTATTATCTGACAAGATGACACGTCATTACAATGAACATGAACGAGAATAAAATTTCTGTAAAAATTCACGAGCAAAATCTACAAAAAAGATCCGTGTATTGTACAACTGTTATCACTTCCCACTAATGCTATCGGGAAAAACGTGAATTTATCTGTTCTCTCTCACAATGGATGAATAGTAAGGCTGACTGGATTCTTTGAGAAGGCAAACTCCAAATTCAAACCAGCTGTACTTCAATTAAAAATTCATTTTGTGTCATGCACCTACTGCCAGAGTTCTCTGGATTAGCCTTTTGTTTTAGGTCAAAATGCAAGATTAAAAAGGCAAAAACTACATTACTACAAAAGGTATTGTTCTTGAAGCCAAGGGAAATCAGATTATATAAGAATAACAGGAAGTAAAGTAACTCAAAAAAATTTATTTTATAACCATCTACAAAGATGTTTCCTAAGATTTGCTTTGTTTTGTCACAAGACTGTGAATGATTTAGGTTTGTATGTGTTAGTCTTTCTTCCAGTTTCTATTTTTTGAGCAAGTGAAGTGCACAAGAATGAGAGGTGCACGAGAAATCTAAAAATCAGTGTGAGGCTTAGAACTTTCTCTTACCAATGGAAAGTGAAAGGATTTTTCTCTCTGCCGCAACAAAGACGGATGAGAGGAATGCATTACTTCAATTTCAGATACGCGAAGGTTCCTTTATCTTGGGGGCTCTAAACAGCCAGTGTGTATGAAGGTGGAGCAAAACGTTAATCATTATATTGCTATTGAAATGAAACCCATCAAAAAGACATAACTTTTACCAATGTAGTACGTATTCCTTACGCATTGCACCCACAAAACATAGTGCATATTTTATGAGACATTTGTATATTATGCTTCTTTATCAAAGCATTAGATTATTTACTCGTCTTTCCTTAGGGTGAATTAATAAATGCACTAACACTAATATTGGACTCTAGTGAATAACCTGTCCAGCAACAAATACCAGTAACCTCAGCAATAGCCAGTAAGGTATCCTATGAAGGCATTATGTATGCCGGTTGGTACGAACGAGGGTCATTCAAAATGTCATAAGCCGCACCAAGAAAGATGGTTGGTTGGGTTTTATGGCAACCTTTGTAGGTTGTTTAACGCCAAATCCATTCTTATGTAAATCAGTTCTATTTCAAACAATTCAGTTTAGCGTATGAACGCAGTATAAATATAAGTACAGTTTAATTGTCAAAAACATTTCTATTTCAAGCTATTCCGTTTAATCAAACAGTACTAATTCAGCTAATTCAGTTTAGTATAAGTATAGATTTTGTTTACACAGTTAAATATCAAAACAGTTTTATGTTAAACAATTCGCTTTAGTGCAAGTACAGTTTCAATGTCAAAAAACTGTTCTATTTGAAATAGTTCAGTTTAGCATAAGCACGCAGTTTAAATGTAAGTACGGTTTAATTGTCAAAAACATTTCTATTTCAAACAATTCAGTTTAACATAAGTATGCCGTTAGTTTTATTTAACCCATAGATAGGACCCTATCAGGTGCTACCACGCCAGGCCAGAGTGGACCTGGGAGCAATAGCAATGAAAGGGTACTCTGTATTCCCCAAAGCCTCCCCATCAGACTGTTTATGTCATATCCAGGACACTCATGGGGGGGGGGTTACTCCTCTGCAGAGGTGCAGTCAGTGTATTCTACAGCCCCAGTCGACTGGGCAAACAGAGAAAGAAAAGCCATTGATGAACAGTTCTTGTGGCAACATCCAACCTTTAATAAAAGTTGAAAAACAAGTTCAGGTTTCTGTCTTCATTTTTGAGCAAGTTAACCCCACACAAGAGCAAGAGGTGTACAAGGTATCTAAAATCTGTGTGAGCCTTAGCACTTTCTGCACGACCCTCAAACTAATGGGAAGTAAAGATTTTTTTCTCTACCCTAAGAAAGACGGACGAGAGGAATGGATTTCTAAAAGTTCAGATACGCGAAGCTTCCCTTATCTTATGAGGCTCTAAACAGTATAGAGTCCGATAGAATTATTTCTAGAACAATTTTGGCAGAGAATATGGAATAAGAACTTCAGAATCATCTGATGAATTAATTTAAAGACCACGCCTCTAATTCAACAAGCTTTATTGCCGGATCGAACAAACAGGAAAGTGGATGCAAAAAAAGTCTGAAAATATGTGTTGGAAATCTAATTTAAGGGAGTCATAAACGTAAAGTTAGTAAATACGAGTTACTTGTGACATTATATTTGTAATACAAGTGCCAACTCGAAAAAGAAGCTTTCATTTTCTGGCTGAGTCCAGTTTTTACGTGAAATAAAAATGTATGTATATGTGAAAGCTTTTGATACTGTGCATAGTTTATAATTGTATGGCACCATGCTCATGTGTCACCGGCAGAAATGCTAAGTCATTGGTGGGTCTCAGCAAATGAAACGCTAGAGAATGATTTAATGTTACTGCATGCTATCGGCATAGACTGAATTGGTTTCGCACCTTTATTTTAATACGCGGATGTATCGCAGTAGAATTTGAGGATGGCATCGCTTCCAAGCAGTGGCTGTAAAGATTTATTTTAATCGCAAAACAGTAATCATTATATATGACAGGGGAATCTTTACTACGTCTGCACGATGAATCATAATATAAAATCTATTGGAAGGATCCAGATAAATTCATTAAGTTAGTACTTAATTGAGAATGTTGCGCGTGAGAAAGTGCCATTTTGTTTGAGACAATTAATTTACTAAAAAAAAAAAAAAAGCTAAGATTTTATGGGTGGGGAAAAAAATTGATTCATATTCCCGACAGTATCAAAGAGAAATAGAATGATCTCCTTCCCAAAAGGAAAAGAATGACTGAAAACAAAATGACTTTCCTGTATGGGAACATAGGATCAACCGATTTAGTCTCCTAACTTAAAAGGATCCTTTGCAGAACAAGGCTGAAAGTGTAAGAAAGAGAAAGTTGCCACACAGTTCGACTACGGTAACCGTTAGGACATGCAAGCCTAAAACACAGAAAGTGATTGACCACTTAACATAACAGAGGACATTAATAGGTTTAAAAGTGGGAGACAACACAAGCTAACTTCAAAACTGATACCGGATATCAAAAAGCGAATAAAACTTAACATTAGAACAAGTTAAGTTGATTGACTGCTGTGTTTCTTAGGTTTAAATTAAGGTTCCATCCCAACTTAGGAGGGACCAATTTTTAAAATGAAAGTTCGAATAATCTATGAACCGTATTGGTGTACAAATACAGTCGTTAATCGGTTGATTGGAGAATAATGCTTTCAAAGATATGTGATTAATTGCAGGTAGGGGAATGGTAGGGAGTGAACTAATAGTCAAAGTAGACATGTCACACTTGAACACTTGAAAGACATGCGGGCTCCAGTGAACACCGACAAACAACAGATTCTTGCAAGAAGTCACAGAACAATCCAAGCATAAAATATCTCGATTTCGGATAGAAATATCCTTAACATCTGGAAAAGGAACTCGAAGTCTAAGTGTCAACCAACAATTTTCACCATCCAACAATAGTTGGAGACAACTTAGGTGACAGTCGTTTCTCTTTTGGTAGGCATAACCAAATTTACCTTCGAGATCACTATCGGGATCAAGAAGAAAGATAATTTTACTATGCAGCAGTATTTTTCTACAAGCGTTTAAATCAGTTGGTTCATTACGTCGTTTGCCGATCTGACGGTAGCTGAAGTCCTTCATATTAATGCAAAACACGTAGAACATTTTCGATAGCTTCTGGGATAAGTCGGGATATTCCTCTCCAAATCTAGTTACAAATTTTCCTGTGAATGCAGTAGACTTACCGGTATTTTCACCAGGGTTATGTGACCTTTCTACCGTCATGAAGAGGTACACATCACTGTCAGACGTTTCTACAGTAAGCGAGACAGAAAGGATATTTGATAGTTTAGGATTTAGGCGTAAGACTGTAATCCATTCGTTTCTTTGCTGGTCCCAACGATTAATAATACAGATCATATTGTTTTCAGTAGTACGCATTGCAGCATCGATGCTGTAAATATTGTTTAAGTGCATAAAAAATGTAGAGTCTTGTGTGTCTATGAACGTGACGGAATCATCGTCCGCAAATGTTGAAGATGTCAGAATTTGTGCCGTATTATTATGCATATTTCGCAGAAGTAATTTGTTTTTGCAGTACCAAAATAATAAAAAGCTGTCGAAGAATCCAATCACAGTCAAAGGGTACTCTATCGTTTTTATTGTGTACCACATGGATCTAGTATTGTAGTAGACACCAGCTAGTGCTGGTAAGTCTTCGAATATAAGAAGCGACCATTCCTGCCGATAAACCAACGACCGTGGATTGTTCGAAGTATCAACGATGTCTTCTGCCTTTCCGTCAATAGCAGCAAATTGGGAAATGTTTCTTGACCAAGATTCTAGTCGACTGATTGACAACAGTGGATCTAACTCAAAACAACTGCGGATATTTCCAATTAAGACTTTCATCTCGGTTTTCGAAAGAGTTTTCCAACTCAAGTAGATATCCATCAGAGAGAGTAATTTATCCGATTTCTCATCGTTGACGTATTTCATTTCGGACATCCAACATACAAGAATACTTAATACAGAGTTCGGTGAGAGAGTCGCCATGACTTCAGTCGCAAGAATGTGAGAAAGAAATTTTTCACTGAGCAGGAGGAGACAATACCTATTTAGTAGCCGATCACACATTGCCTCCCGGCAAACAATCTGACTGATATTTGCCAGTTCGTTCAGGTTATATTTCCATGCAATCTGCCAGGTCACGAAGGCATTCTTGGGTCGCAGTTCGGAAAGAAAAAATTGTGCACAGTGATTTTTCAATGAAGAAATTCTCAAAACTTCGTTTATTGTAAGCAAGGAGAAGACGTTATTCTTATTGATGTAAGCATAACCTTCGTAAATGTAAATAAGAATTTTATCCAAGCTATCAGGATCGATGAAAATGTATGTTAAGTCATACTCTTGGTTTATCGTTTCAACGTTTTTAAAGAGGTCAAGGAAGAAACAGCTGCTTGCAGACAAAATGACACGATGAGCAGGCACAGTGGTTGTGTTTACGCGGATGATAACATCACATAAAAAACGATCCTTGAGCAGTTTGCTAAGTGATGTATCATAGGGAAGGAACTTGCTTCCATAGGATTTGCCAAAATTGCTTTCAGAAGAGTCAGACATCTAGAAGAAAATAAATAATATTTACAAATAAATCTTGTTACTTTAAAAAATATTACTATTCTTAAAAATTTGACGTTAGTTTTCATGGTGCAACGGTTATTGTCATAGAACTGTGTGATAAGTTCAGATTCTAACAAAAGCTGTTTGCCTAAGCACTAACGACCTTGTCAAAAGGATTTCAACTTGCCACCTAGCTAAGAGTAAAACAGCAGATTGCTTTAGCCTTAGTACAACAACGTCCAATGACTTTTAGAAAAGAATTGACAATACAAGAATTAGTTTAAAATCAATTTAACATCAAGATTCTGTAGGTTTGGCAAGGAAGCTGTTAATGAGAGCTGACCGAGAAAATTGAAGAGGAGAACGGTGAACCGAGTGAGGGTGTTTCGAAGCTTCAAGCCCACATTTTCTACACAGTGCTTTTTATTTTACCTTCGGACTCTCCCACTTCCACATCCCAACCCCTTCGCGAATACGCGTTTTTTCTTGGGACGAGAGTACCAGAAAGCAATTACGTTCAGAGCATCAAGAGGGTCCTCTGGGTATTTATCTCCCGGCCCTCCAATCGGAGGAATACGGCACAAGGTTTTTTTAAGGTGGGCCCGGGTACAGGGCCATTAGACCACAAGCGCAAGGCAGTCCCAAAAATACCTCGGACCCCGTCGGCATTCTCCTAAAAAGGGACGCCTCAGGCAATTGACCTAACCCCTCCGAAGAGGGTTAAAGCTTGGTGGGGGGCGGCCCCCTCAGGCCAGAGGGATCTCCAGTGCCGAGGCACACCCGATCAGAACTGTGCCCAAGACAAGACTGCCGACGGAAGTGCGACCCAACAACTGGAGAGGCGTACCAAAATGTGATACGACTGGTACAAGAGGGTCCTCTGTATATTGAAGTTCTTTTTCTTCGATATATTCTTAGAACATAACTAACTTCAGGCAACCCTCATTAACTAAGGGTAACTGACTTTACACTATCTGGCAACACACAATGGACCAGTTTAATTTTTAAAAGGGTTATTTCATGTCAAATCCTCTTTAAACAAATATTATTTGTAATCATTTTATTGATAACAATTTTAAACGAGTCTGAGCTCATTTCTATGTACACATTTAAGTTTCAAGTATTGCTATGTAACAGTAATAATTTAAGTTAAGAGCAGTCATTTGTTTGCCCACAGTCAAATATAACTAAGTAACTTCATATCAAAATAAGTTGAACTTACGTTTTCCGCGCAGAAGTATTGCTATTGTTTCTACATAGTTAAATGATTTCAACTAACGCTAATTATTCTATTCATTGTTGATCAATGGTTACAAGTATTCCTATGTATCACCAACAATTCAATTAAACGTCAATCCTTTGTTCACAGTTTAGATTTCAAACTGCGCTATTTGACCCATAGATGGGACCCTATTACGTACTACCACTCCGCATCACAGTGGTCTTCAGAGTAATAACAATTGGTAGGTACTCAAAATTCTCCAAAGCTCCAGGACTGGAGTTTCCCCAGCAGATAGTTTTAAAGTTTCAAATCCGGTCGCGGAAAAACCGTGTATGTATGAGGGAGACGGGATATTAAAATGGTTTAATCTTTTAGACCACAATATTCTAGACATACACATTCTCTACATATCAATTTCAGATACATTTTTGTGTCTAAAGAAATTGATGAATATACTAACGCGTGTAAATATACTCCCACTGGTCCGAAAACCAGGTTTGGTCGTAGGGGTGCCTGTTTTGGACAGGAACAGGCTGGCAGATCACACCCTTTTCCGGTCTACAACAAGCGTGAATTTTTGGTTTTCCATTTTCTAGACCGTTTGCTATAACAAAGGTTACCGATCCCAGTGTGCTCTACAACTGACCCATTGCAGGATGGGGAATAGTTGGATTCAAACTTTTCCCAAGCCTACTGTAAAAAAACAAAACAAAACAACACACACACACAAACAGCTTCATTCAGAATTTCTACGAGAGGAGAAGAATCCTCTCTTTATGAAGATTGCGAGTGCCTTCTGCGAATATACTGTTCTTATAAATATTGTAAACAACACCCTGTTTTCGTAATTACGGTGGCCGGAATGGTATCTATGAATTTATACTGTTACAATACTGTGAAGAGGTTTTTACAATAGACTATCAGTAGCGTTGTGTAGAACATAAAAATATAAGATTTAGTCTTAATTTAAAACTAGAGTATGAGTTGAGGGATTTACTCTTTCCACTTGAAATTTTCGACACAACGTTATTTGACATCATGCTTTATGCCTAGCATTTTCACGTTGTTTTAATTACAATTAGCTTAGAAAAAGCATGCAAAAAAACCTAGGATAGAAATCGGTTTTGACAAAAGTAAATTACTGTAGTAAACTTTCAGTTTTAATAAAATGTCAAAGTTGTACACACAAATAAAATGTTAAGATGAAATGTTACTGTTGTTTTGGTTTCATGACATTAGACCGAAACACTTAAACTTTTCACCAAGTGAGTCTATTATAATTTTAGAAGAATGTAAAATTCCTCTGAGATATTATACTGCTCTAAAGGAAGATTTTGAACACTTGGATATTTCGAAATTACGTTGTTTAAGCGTTAAAACGAAAATCTACTGGAACACCAATCTCCCAATGAGAATGAAAGCGTTAATTCAGATTATGTTGAAAAGACGTTTCCAAATGGCACTTTACTTACCTCTTCCTTGCCGAGCAAGCAACGATATTATCCCGCTAAAAGGGGAAAAAAGATGTGATAAAAACAAAAGTCAATTCAAGTAACCAATAAAATCAAGTCTATAAGCAGGTTATTATGATATTCAAATTTGTTGAGAGTTTTTTTTAGCATTGGACTTGATTTTCATGAGTGGAGCTGAGTAATGTGCTTTAGAAATTGTTAAAACAAAGCAGTTGAGTTCGAATTTGAGGATGGCAATCATATCGTTCTTATACAAGGTTTTCTTTTTTTTTTTTTTTTTTTTAAATCTGTTTTACTTATTTTATGCGTGTAACTTTAAGTTGTTGATGTAGTGAGAATGTGATGTTCATTAATTGAGTTTTTGGGGGTACAATGAATAATTGTTTCCCTTATAGATGTGTCATGTCTTTTTGGGGCCTCGTAAAGTGTCACACTAAAGCTATTCTTGACCGCTTTTTAAATTTTTATTTGAATGATAGAGACCTAGTCTCTGACCCCTTACAGGGAACAATAAAGATACTTAGATATATTATCGATACTTATCAAATTAGCCTTTTTTCCATTTTGAACGTCTTCTACATACTGTTTGTTCATGGAACAATATATATATATATATATATATATATATATATATATATATATTTCTATCATGAGACACGTTTGTGCATTTTTTCCTTAGAATGCCACTTACTTGAATTTAAAATTAAAAGAATTGTTATATGGGTAATTCAGTTTGTCTTATCTTTCCTTTCATTATCAAAATATCACGAATAGACTAATGTTGATATCTTTCCCTAAAGAATAGGGTTTCAATTAAATATCTTCCTTAACATAAACATAACATTGAGATGCTTATCTCTTATATATTGTATTATATCATATATTATATTATATATTCGTTGACCCATTCAGCCTTTTTGCTTTTGTTTGTTTTCAAAAGTGTATCGAGTTCATCCAACGTAAATAATCCACATTTTATGCTAAGTTGGCCATTAATAATTTCTTCAATATATTCATCTGGCCTTCTTAGAAAAAAAAAGTGACCCCAGAATTACTAACGACTACAGAGGCATAATTCTTACTGCCACTGCTGCTAAATTTTATAATGTCCAACTTCTCAATCAAAGTTGAGAAAATTTTTGGAAAAGTCTTAACTGATTATGGAATAATCGATCTACAACCTTGTAGATTCTGATTATTCTTCCCATAATCGAAGGAGTACATACAAAGCTGTCAAGAGTTACAATTCTCCGCTACTCAACCACATTGAACTTGAAATTGAAAAAAATTCTTAGAAAGAACCAAAATGGCTTTCGGATAAATCGACATCGTAAATTTTGACAATCCGTCGATATTGGAAGGTGTTCGTGCAAAAACCCTCGAGGCGATACAATTATTTGTAGACTTCACCAAGGCATTTGACTCCATACACGGAGAGAAGATGGAACAAATATTTCTTGCCTACAGTCTCCCCAAAGAGAATCGTCGCAACCATAATGATGCTATATAAAATGCGAAAGTAAAAGTTCGCTCACCGGTGGGAAACACAGACTTCTTTGATATTGTCGCAGGTGTGCAGAAAAGTGAAACTTTAGCCCCATACTTGTTTATTATCTGCCTAGACTACGTGCTTCGAACGTCGATAGATTTTATGAAAGAAAATGGCTTTACGCTAGTAAAGGCAAGAAGCAGACGATATCCCGCACGAACGATTACGGACGCGGTCTACGCTGATGATATAGCGCATAGGCCTCCATGTCAACACAGACAAAACAGAGTTCATGCGCTTTAATCAAAGAGGCGATATCTCCACACTAAATGATAGATCACTGAAACTTATGGACAAGTTCACCTACCTCGGAAGCAGCGTGTCATCTACCAAAAATGACATCAACACGTGACTAGCGAAGGCATGGGCAGCTATCAATAGACCATCGGTCATATGGAAGTCAGACCTATCAATTAAAATAAAGCGCAGTTTTTTTTTCCAAGCAGCGGCCGTGTCAATACTGCTATATGGATGTACCACATTGACGCTGACTAAGCGTGCGGAGAGAAAGCTTGACGGCAATTGCACTAGAATGCTGTGAGATATATTGAGGCAGCAACCCACGAAACAGCAGTTGTATAAACACCTATCACCCATCTTGAAAGCCATTCAAATTAGATGAGCAAGACATGCGGGACACTGCTGGAGAAATAAGGGCAAGCTCATAAGTGATGTACTCCTGTGGATCACCTCACACAGACAATCAAGAGTATAGCGACCGGCTAGAACCTATCTACAACAGCTCTGTATTGATACAAGATGTAGAATGGATGATAGGGACGAGTGGCGAGAGAGGGTCAGAGAAATCCGTGATGTTCTAACAGAATTACGAAAAATTCTCACCGACAACACAACAATATTAAAACATCAAAATAATAAACAAAACCTACAGATTCTCGAAGCACTACATATCAGAAACATGCAACCGACGCTTAACAGAATTAATTTTCAAACCAGTGCTAATGTACTAAAATGTCTTTAGCTACTGACACTATTTAGAGAAACCCATTTAAAAGCAAACGCTATACACTCCAACGATAAAGACGCTCTTTCATTGTAGTAATATGCAAAAACAAAAGTTACATCACATTTGTAATTGATCATCCCCTGATGATGGCCCAAAGTCGGGCAGAAAGTACTAGGGATATATACAATTATGGAAAATACATCAATCAATTCCCGCCGAATACGATAAAAGCAATACGGCAATAAGAACGGATCCAGAAGAAAATATGTAGACAGAAAATGTCTATTATGTTCAACGAAATTTGTATAAATGAAGAAACGCTGCCAAAATATACATATATATATTTGTGTGAGTTGGTTTGTGTAACCCTAACCTTGCACAAACAGCACATCATAGCGAGATTTTAATTATAGCAATGCATGTAAAATCATTAAACTTCGAAAATAAAGTTTTTCCAATCCAATTTGGAATAAGTAAATCAGTTTTTATATGGCACCAGACACAAAGGCAAAGTACTCATGTAACATAATGGCCAAGGGATTTCGGTTCATGCTTTTGAGGTTAGTTAGGCTGAGAACCTTTCGGCTCAGCACATGGGTTAGTTAGGTGCAAACATTGAGGCAGGTGTTAACGCGGGCGCGCGCGGGCAGATAGAGGTGTCACTCAGATGTCACAATAGTCCGAGACGAAACGGGTGACAGGGTGCGAGTGACGTCACGCACCGGAACCGCGCAGAGGTTTGTGGAGATTTGAAGAAAGTGAGGGAGTTGAGTACTAGACGCCAAACGAAGAGGTTCGACTTTTGGGGCTCGCTGAGGCGAGGCGAATTTGAGCCCTATGGGAGCCGCTCGAGATGGGGGCCAAATGAATAAGACAGCATAGCAAGATGGTGTCCCTCCTCCTTATGTCGAAACCTTTAACTCAAAGTTAATGAAAAGGTTTCGTACCTGAACAAGAAGTCGTTACGTGTTTTCGAATTTCGAGATTCCTATGTTCTTTATGTGATATACGTTATGTATATATGTAATGAACGTCCCGTGTACATTTTGTAAATAGCCGTATTAAGCTATAGTACACGCATATTAATAATAGTTATTTAATCATTTATAAATGATTAACATTTGTCGTATGTAAAACCATATTTCTTGAAACCATATAAAATTATTGCATCTAAGTTATTTATATCAAAACAACTCTTTTAAAAAGAACAGCAGTGACATTGTGTCATTCACCGACCACCAGAGTTATCTTGATTAACCTTTTGTGGTCGGTCAAACTACAAGACTAAAAAAATCAGTGGTGGTGGAAGGCGGCCACTACATTACAACAGAAAATACTGTTATCAAATTAACTGAAGACAAGCAAAGATTCCTCATATCATAAAAAAGAATACAAGGAAACAAAGTAACCCAACAAAACATTTTTTATAACCATTTGTAAATTTTTTTTTTACTACGCTTTGCTTAGTTGAGTCTCAAGACGGTGTGTATAAGGCACGAAGTGAGACTCGAACTCACAAGTAATAATTTTAAATAATCTAATCTGGTGTTTTTTAACCGGCTGCAGTAATTAAAAAGTTTCTTCTGTTCCAAATCCGAACGCAGGAACATTTTATCAAAGAGACCATTATGAACATATCCTGTTACTCTTGAATGATTATTCTTTGTAATTTCCATAAAAATTGTATTGGTGTGGGTGAGACGTTAACGATTATTTCACTATAAAAATGAAACCTGCCAAAAGGACATAGGACCGTTCACCAATTTGGTACGCATACCTTACGCACTGCTCATATAGAATATAGTGCATATTTTCTCTGTTGGAGACATTTGTATATTATGCTTCTTTACGCTTTAAATAATTTACTTGAGTCTTTCCTTCGAGTGAATTAATACATTAATTCTAATATTGGACCTTGGTGAATTGGGATGTTACTAAATATCCTGTCTAGCAGCAAATAGCAGTAACATCCACGGCTGATAAGGTATCCCATAAAAGCATTATGCACGCCAGTATTTACGTATGAACGTGGGTCATTCAAAATCGTATAAGCCGCACCAAGAAAGAAGAGCCGTAGCTGAACATATCTTGTTGCAACATCCAACCTTTAATAAAAGTAGAAAAATAAGTTCAGGTTTCTGTCTTCATTTTTGAACAGGTAAAGCCCTCACAAGAGTAAGAGGTGTACAAGATATCTAAAATCTGTGTGAGCCTTAGTACTTTCTGCACGACCCTCAAACTAGAGTCCGATAGAATTATTTCTAGAACAATTTTGGCAGACAATATGGTATAAGAACTTCAGAATCCTGAGGAATTAATTTAAAGACCATGCCTCTAATTCAACAAGCTTTATTGCCAGATCGAACAAACAAGAAAGTGGATGCAAAAAAAAAAAAAAAAAAAAATCTGAGGAGATATGTGTTGGAAATCTAATTTAAGGGAGTCATAAACGTCAAGTTAGTAAATTCGTAAGTATGTGTTGCTTGTGAAATTATATTTGTAATACAAGTGCCGACTCGAAAAAACTTTCTTCATTTTCTGGCTGAGTCCAGTTTTTAGGTGAAATAAAAATGTCTGTATATGTGAAAGCTTTTGATACTGTGCATTGTTTATTATTGTATGCGGCTGTGTTCGTGTGTTACCGGAAGAAATGGTGGGTGTTTGAAATGAAATGGACTTCTTACTGCCATCACATGTTGTCGTCGAAGAGTGAATTGGTTTCGTAACTTTATTTGAATACCCTGAAGTATCAAGGAAGAACCGTTAGATGGCATCGCTTCTTACCTGTGGCTGTAAAAATTCCTTTTGCTCACAAAACAGTAATATATATTATATATACCGAATCCCCAATAAAGGGCTCTACGATTAATCTCTTTTAATATAAAACATATTTGAAGGATCTACAGAAATTCAGTTGGTGCTTAATTGAGAATGTTGGGCGCTAGAAAGCGATCAGTTTAATTGTGAAAAAATTAATTAAATAGGTAAGTTTTTATTGGCGGGAAAAATAAATTGATTCAGTATCAAACGGAAATTGAATGATTTCCTTCCCAGAAGGAAACGATGATTGAATAAAAAATGTCGTTCTTGCGTGAAAAATAAGAGACTCAATCGGTTAATCTTTCCTGGAAAATTGATCTTTTGAAGTGCAAAGATGGAAGTATGAGAAAAGTTGCCGCACAGTTCGACCATGCTTGCCTACAATACTGAAAGTGATTGACCACTTAATATAACAGAGGATACATTAAGAGGGTGGAAAGTGGAGGATTTAACAAAGGCTAACATCAAATCTGATATCGGACATCAAAAAGCGAATAAAACTTAACATTAGAACAAGTATATTGATTCTTGGTTTTGAATTAAGGTTTCAAACCAATTGAGGAGGGACCAGTCCCTAAATCATGGCTCCAATAAATTGAGAAAAGCATTTGTGTACGAATACAGTCGCCAATCGGTTGATAGGCGAGTAATTCTTTCATAGATATGCGATTAAATGCAGGCAGGGGAATGGTAGGAAGAGAAATAACAATCAAAGGGGACATGTCATACTTGAACATCTGAAAGACGTGCTGTAACATACTGACTCTCGACCAAGCCGTCAATCAAGAAACAGGTGCATCCGGTCGAAGATATCGAAGATATAACCTTGACCTGTGGACAGGTTGAATTCGGTGCACATGCGACGCCCACAGGAAGCAGGTGGGTGTCAAACAATTATATAATTAGGTGCCACAGACGGTTCAAGTTAGTTGGAGTCAGTTGCAGTTCGAAACAGTGAGAACCAGCTCCAGACAGAGGGCTTGCGGCCCTCAGTGACCCCCGGTTGAGCAGCCCATCAGAATGAGAAAGAAGTGCTGCTATAGCCAGAGGAACTTGGAGTCAATATGTTCCAGTCTGTTCCGTCTCTAACTCACCTCTCACATACATCCCTTTCGCAACCCTTTCGAGAATAAAGTGTGAGAGGTATAATTTTCTAAAGTATGTTCATTCGTCATTATTGTTGATTATGTTTCCGCATATTTATGTATACGTATAGTTGTATCACGGCTATACAACAGTGCGGGCACCAGTGAATACAGACAAACAATAGATTCTTGCAAGTAGTCACAGAACAATCCAAGTATATAATATCTCGCTTTCGGATGGAAATATTTTATTTTAGGTATAATCCTGCTCTACCAGAAGGTGTTGAGCACTTAGACTTTTAGAAATCACCTTGTTTAAGTGTTAAAATTAAAAACGTCAGGGACTTCGGTGTCTAAATGGGAGTGAAAGAGTGAAATAGGATTATGTTACAAAGTCCCCCCTCTAAAAAAGACACGTTTACAAAATGGAACTTTACTTATATATCCCACTTCATGTGACCAATAATATCAAGTTTATAAATTGGTTATTATGATATTCAAATGAAAGAATTGTTTGTTTGACATTGGACTTGACTTTGATTAATGGAGCTGGATAATGTGCCATAGAAATAGTTAAAACTGAGGAGTTGAGATCGAATTTGAGGTTGGCAATCAGATCGTTCTTGTACAGTGCTTCCTTTTTTTATCCGTAATTTTACTTATCATTTTATGTGCTTAACTTTAACTTGTTGATGTCGTGAGGATATGTTGTTCATTAATTATTATATTGTAGGGGTACAATGTATGATTATCTCCCTTGGAGAAGCAGCATGTTTTTACGGACCTCGTAAAGTATCACATGAAAGCTATTCTCGACCACTTTTCAACTCTGATCTTTGAACTGTAAAGATTTTATCTCTGATCCTTAACAGGGAAAAATAACGAAACTTGGCTATATTATCTCCATAGCATATTAACTCCTTTCTGTTTTGTATCCCTTCTACATACTGCTTGTTCATGGAACAATATATATATGATTCTGTCATAAGATACATTTGTGTATTCTTTCTTTTTTTATGCCACCTACATGTCTATAAAATAAAATGTATTCCTATATGGGTAATTCAGTTTGTCTTATCTTTCCTTTGGTTGTGTTTAGAATTAGTAGATCACGGATACATTAATGCTAATATTAGTCCCTAAAGAATGGGGACTTAACTAAATATCTTCCCTACCACTTCAATGATATGTTTATTTTATTTAATTTATCTATGTAACAATTAGTAAAATCATATATGTCAATTATATATATATATATATATATATATATATATATATATATATATATATATATATATGTACTCCTATGGACCCCCACATATGGCCGTGCAAAAGCAGGACGACCAGCTCGAACTTGCATACAGCAACTATGTGAGGACACAGGATGTAACCCTGAAGACCTGCCGGAGGCGATGAATGATAGGGAGAAGTGGTGAGAGAGGGTCAGGGTTATCCATGCTGGCGGTACGTCATGATGATGATGATGATGATGATATATATATATATATATTTGTTGAGGCCAGAAGTTTTTCGATTGTTTTCAGAACTGTGTCGAGTTCATCCTCCGAAAATAATCCAAGTTTGATGTCTCGTTTATGACTGATTCCTTCAGTAGAAGGATCTTTGATTTCTGAAGTATGGAAGAGAAGGAAAATTGATGGGATACTTCTTAGATTATTTGGCACAAACCATCAAAGAAAGATGAATAAGATATATTGGACACTGCGAGTAAAGTAAACGTGGACTCTAACACATGGACAAACCAATATCAGTCTAACAGAAAAACCTTACATTCATCTGCTTTGTGTGGACACTGTATGCCATGTAGAAGATATGGCGAGAAATCATGTTATCAACATATTTTGTTGATGATGATGTTACACACACACATATATATTTGCGCACGCGTGTAACTGTGAGTGGGTGTAACCGTAACCCAACAAAAACTGCGTATCACAGTGTAATGGTTATCGTCGTAGGAAATGAACACGGCAACACGAGTTCAAATCCTGGACGAGACTCATTGCATTTCACATTGCACTAATACCCTTGGGAAAGGTATGAATCCAATTATTCTCCCTCCAGCTATGGGTAAATAGTAGGAAAGACTGGGTTCTTCAGCCTTGGTGAGGCAACTAGTCTAGGAGAAGGAAAACTCTGAATTCAAACCTGTTAAACTCCGCTTAAAAACTGACCTTGTGTCATATCCTGCCCGAGCGGAGGGGTTGGGTAAATAGGATCACAGCGAAATTTGGATTGAAAAAATGCACTTGAAATACACTGACTTATAGAAGAAAAACGTTTGTTTGTTTGTTTTTTAAATCTAATTTGATAATTTGGGGTCTTTATTCGTACTGAATGTCATTTTTCAATTAGCAAAACTCTCACAGAAATTTTCCAATTTCTACCGAAACAACGGAGGTAACAACGAAATACGACTTAGAATTCTTCACACCTTTCTAAATAGAAGCATCAATATCTCTATCGACTGATAAGAAAAGATGAATAAAGATAAAAGAAAATTACAATTAAAAGCTTTGATAGGATATGCCAAACCCTATCGTGAAATTATGATACAAGGTTAGTTTAACGAGGGCAGATAAAACTACTGAGCTAGTTCAGACGGCATCTCCTCTTAATTAGACACCTCAGATATCGGGTAAAAAATAACAATTAGGTGGACGCTTCCTGGTGTACAACTGTCTGAAATAGTACGAAAGGCTGAGGAGCTATCTAACCAACCCATACTGTGCTGGTATGTAAAACAGGTCGATTTAATGTGGGCCCCGACAAGTCTACCGGGGGTGGTGGTGCTTGAAATTGCTTAGTTTCATCGGCATTTTCCTTCAAGGACGCCTCGGGTGCCGTACAACAAATCATGACATTGTCCCTTTGAAGAGAGGAAGCAAGTGTTACCAGATAAATAGGCCCCTCTCCGCCGAACTTGCCCTTGTTAATTTTTTATGTGACACAAATGAGAGGAACTGATACAACTGATAGAATCTAGATTTTGCACGTGTCTGCATGTATAGAGCACCCCTTGAGAATCATATTCATTAGAGAGATTGCATGGTACAATCCCTGTCCTGACGTCATTGTTATTAATGACAGGCCCACTTTGACCTGGAATGGTAGAACTTGGGAGGGTCCTATTCATGGGTCAAATACATATGTTTGAAAATTATTTGTATTTAACAGGAATACTTGCGACTATTTGTTTACAAATTATATCAATTAGAAATAGTTAATTCAGGAAATGTTGAGAACCTACTATTCTCAGATCCACTCTGAACTTGAATGGTAGCACCTGCTAGGGTCCCATCATTTGGTCAAATAGAACTACTTGATCATTTACTATATTGAATCCATTTAACAGTGTGCAAACAATAGCAATACTTTAAATAATTTAATTATGTGAAAACAAACGACGTCTGGCTCCAATAAAAATAGTTACCGACAAACTATTCATTTAGAAATAATTTCTATAAACAGGATTTGAGATTAAAAAGCCCACAATGCTAAAATAGTTTTGGTGGAAGTAATACTATTTAACTAATGGTTGTGGGTGTATACATAAAAGGATTAATACTTTTCTAAGGATATTAGTCCAAATGACGTTATTATTTAGTTAAGATTGTCATTTGTACTTACTTAAAACCATATAATTGCACGAAAATTATTGCATGTAAGTTATTTATGCCAAAGCCATCTTTGTAGAAAAGCAATAGGTGGTGTGATTTAACCAATAGCTTGGAGGATAAGAACGTTCAGATCTTTCCCGAGAGTATTAGTCCGAAAGTGAATGTAATAGCGTGACTGTTAGTCCAGCACTTTGGTAACTACGCCAGAAAACGTGATTTTAACATATCAACCATTATTGGTTATTTAATGTCAGATCTTTGGTTTATAATATCAAATGCAGCTGCAAACAAAAATCAGCTCTGCGTTCATTGAAATTGACTGTTTATTTAGGGGTAATTCTTTGGCCCCGAAACTACGCCTAACTCGGAGCACACTAGCAGTGTCTTACAATACCACCAGACTTTTCCATGATTTTGTGGATAATGCCAAATCAAGATGTATCATCTTCCTATATCCCTAATACTTCTAACATTCAACGAACACATCTTTATTGTTATTAGGTCGTTTGCAGATTTATAACAACTACAATAAGTGCGGGATTACGTCTGTACCATTAAATCTTGCAGACTTGAAAATACTATGACCTCCAGTCTCTGCGGCGTCTCCTGTCTATTGTGGTTGATGTGTGACACGTGTCATATACAGATCATACTAAGATACAAATTCATGTGAGGAATTTCAACTCCAATGCTGGAAGCAAAAATAAAATAAAGTCTTGTTTTAGATGTTCAAATGTAGATTGTGATCCCACCACAAAAAACAAAAAAAACCACTTCATTGATTCCTGTCACATTTCTGACGCCATTCTTTTTCTTTAATGGATGCTTGGATGTTTCGAAACCCAAGGATTAGGGATACCACTGAATTTGACTTAGAATATTATACAAACACAGTTTACTTGCAGCCAACAAATTAAAAACAGCTATACCTTTATCAGACGGCGACAGTCTGGTTTAGCGTAGTTTCGAGGCCAAAGAATCATTACAACTAACCCGGAGCACACCAGCAGTATCTTATAATATCACCGGACTTCTCCATGACATTATTTGAATACTGGATCAAGATTCAGTGTCTTACTATTGCTCTTTGATATATTCACAACTTTCCAGAAACTGAACATTCTATAATTTGGATTAACTGACATGATGAACAGTTATTACATTGAACAGGAACGAGAATCGAATTTCCGTGAAGTTCACGTGTAAAGTCTATAAAGAGAATCGGAGTTTAGCATGGCGGTTATCATTGTAGGAAATGGAGTCGGCGACCGGATCGGTTTCTTTGTTTAATGGCATATCAACCTTTCTAGGTTATTCAATGCCAAACCCATTCTCCTAGAAGAACAGAAGTGGTACTATTTAACCCATAGTTGGGAGGATAAGGGGGTTCATACCTTTCCCAAGGGTATCTGCCCGAAAGTGAACGTAATAGCGCAACTGGAATACGAACTCGCTTACGATTCCGCAGTCCATCGCTTTAACCATTACACCACGAAGACACCCCCCTCGGCGACCGGAGTTCAAGTACTAAGCGCAGTTGTTTGGATTTCACTACACGATAATGCTCTTCATAATGGTCTGAATTTTTCTGTTCTATCCCTCTCACTTGACAAGGTAACCAGAGTAGGAAAAGCAAACTCCAAATTCAAACTAGTTGTACTTCGCTTAAAGTCTAATTGGTGTCATATTCCTCTCGAGTGCGAACGTAAGATCAATACAAGACAAAAACATGGCAATTCAAGTGAATTGATGAAAATAATTGTATTAAGGAATTTAAACGATTTTGAAATCGTATGGCTGGCACTATTATACATATATCATTCAACATTACTTTCAATAAAATTCTAAATAGCTGCCTAAGATTTAGTATACACAACGCCCAAATTGAGATGGTTTCAAACAATGAATTTTTTTTTTTTTTTACACATACACAAAAAAAGGGGTCCCTAATACAAGGATATCTAATATCTTTAATCCGTCTGGCTGAAATAATTATTAGTTTTGATTTTTAACAATGTAAATATGCATAAAGCTTTGTTTATTTCATATCATACACTTGACATTTTGATGATTTTTTTTTCTACTGTAAAAAAAAAAAAAAAAAGAGAAAGATTAACTTCTGTTATCTGACAGGAAACAGCTTTTAGCGTAATTTTCAGGGAATATCTGTCGACCTGTTGCTCATTTAGATGAAAATATTTGCTAGTCTACTGCTGGGAAACTAACTTTCCTTTTGCTAATCCAATAAAAATAAAGTTGTGAAGTTATCCATATTTACCAACCCCTCCACTCGGGCAGGATATGATACAAGGTCAGTTTTTAAGCGGAGTTTAACAGGTTTGAATTCAGAGTTTTCCTTCTCCAAGACTGTCTGCCCTACTATTTACCCATAGCTGGAGGGAGAATATTTGGATTCATACCTTTCCCAAGGGTATTTGTGCAATGTGAAATGCAATTAGTCTCGTCTAGGATTTGAACTCGTGTCGCCGTGTCCATTTCCAACGACGATAACCATCACACCCCTTAAAGTTGTGAAGTTATCTCCTGGTTAAAAAGTTATTCGTGCAAAATCACTTAAAGTAGAAAACTTAGAATTCTATGTTTATACATCAAGGAAAAGTCAAAACACAATTTCTGAGGAGTTAACACGAGGAGGAAAAAAAATTACAGTTAAAAAAAACAACAACAAAGCAAAAACGTAAAGACTTTAAGCATTATTTTAATATGCGTATCAAAATGATTTGCGACAATAGTTAAACCGAGTTCAACATATAACCCAACCAGGACTGACAAGAAACCAGGCCACCTTATCGATGGGGCTTAGAAGTTACCCAGCAATAAACTCTAAACCTCACTCTGAAGAGCCATAACTGAACATCTGTTGTGGCAACACGCTACCAATTCTTATAAAGTGGAAAAACTAATTCAGATTTGTCGTAATTTCTGTGCAGGTGAGTTGTACGACAAATCTGAGCGAAGCTTGGAATATATTCAACTACCTCTGTATTAATGGTTGGCGAGTAGTTTTTATTTCTCTACTGTTAAGAGATTCGGGAAAAGGGAATGGATTAGTCACGGTGTAGATATGCAAGGGAAATAGGAGAGCATGAAGTACACTAGTGGTAACGTCTCTTGGAGTCGAAGAAACTTGTCCATGCAGAATTGTTTCAAATCTTATTAAAAAGGTTTCATTTGTTTTACCTCAGTGAAATACAAGTACCGACTCGGAAAGTGTATGTTCATTTCTTGGTCGTGTCTAATTCTATGTGAAAGATTTCGATATGGTGTGTCGTTTATTGATGTATGGTGCTGTATTTGTGTCACCGACAGAAATGCAAAACTACTGGTTGGTGTCTGCAAATGGAATAGTGGAAACTGGTTTCTTACTGCACGCTGTCGGCAAGGAATTAATTGGTTTCGGACCTTTGAATAACCGGACGTATCGATATAGATAGAGAACGTGTCGAAAAATAAAAATAAAATAAATTTTTCCTGGTAAAGTAATAATCACTACATTGTGTGTACTCACGATCATGTGACTATTTAGAACGTCCGTACGATGAATCCTTTCAATACATAAGGGTTTAGGGAAGGATCCAGACAAATTAAGAAAAAACGATTCGCTTCACAGAAGGGAAAGGAATACTGTTGAAAAAACGTCGTTCCAACATGTAAAGGTAGGCTTATCTACCTTTTGGAAGTGTATGTTTGGGGTGAAGGAAAAAATGTTAACGCGTGAGAAAAGAGTGCCTCACAGTTCGATGACGATAGCCGTTCGGCCGTGCAAAACTAAATCACAGTAATTGATTGATTACCGAACATGACAGTACATTAACAGTTGATTAGAGGGATAGTCAACACTGGCAAATTTCTTAACGGACATGAAAAGGCGAATATTAAAAAAAAAAAATAACATTAATATAAAGTTTCTTCGGTAGGAATTAATGTTCCATCCCAACTGAGAAGAGACCAATCTTTAAAATGAAAGTTTAAAAAATCTGCTAACCGCGCGTCTTTCCTAAGAAAGTGACAGATTGGTTGATATGTGGGTAATGCGTTTATAGACATGTGATGAATGCCAGGCAGAGGAATAATTGGTAGTGAACTAACAATCAAAGTAGATATGTCATACTTGAACACCTGAAAGACATGCGGGCTCCAGTGAATACCAACAAACAACAGGTTTTTGTAAGTAGTCACAGAACAGTCCAAACATACAATATCTCGCTTTCGGATGGAAATATCCCTAACATTTGGGAAAGGAGCTCGAAGTCTAAGGGCTGTCCAGCAATTTTCACCATCCAACAATAGTTCTAGACAACTGAAGAAACAGTCATTTTTGTTGTGGTAGGCATAACCAAATTTACGTTCGAGATCTATATCAGTATCGAGAAGAAATATGATTTTATTATGCAGCAGTATTTTTCTACAGGCGTTTAAATTGGTTGGTTCATTATGTCGTTTACCAATCTGACGGTAGCTGAAGTCCGTCATATCAATACAAAACACGTATAACATTTTCAATTGCTTCTGTGATACGGTGGGGTCTTCCTCTACAAAGCACGTTAAAACTTTTCCTGTGACCGCTGTAGAATCACCGGTATTTTTACAAGGCTTATGTGACTTTTCTACAGTCATGAAAAGGTACACATTATTGCCATTAGACGTTTCAACGGTAAGTGACACCAAAAGATCATCATTTGCTAGTTTAGGATTTAAGAGTAATACTGTAATCCATTCGTTTCTTTGCTGGTCCCAGCAGGTAATCATACAGATTATATCCTTATCGGTAGTGCGCATTACAGTATCAATGCAGTAAATATTGTTTGAGTGCATAAAAAACGTAGAGTTCTGTGTGTCTATAAACTCGAGGGAATCATCGTCCGTAAATGTTGGAGCAGTCAGAACTCGCAGCACCCTAGTCTGCATATCGCGCAGATGTAAAGTCTTTGAGGTATGCCTAAGTACCAAATGATAACTGCAGAATCCAATCACATTTAAAGGGTTGTCTCCCGTTTTCATTAGGAACCATTTGGATTTAGTACTGCAATAGACACCAACAGTCGACATTGCATTTTCAGCAACAAGAAGCGACCAGTACTGTGGGTAGTGTAGTTTATTATCAATTTCTTTATTTTCGTCAGTAATAATGCAGCTGAAAGTCTTCTTGTATTTTCTTCTAGACCAAGATTTTAGTCGATGTATTGGCACCTGCGGATCTAAGTCAAAACACATGTGGATATCGCCCCTCAAGACTTTAAATTCAGCAGCTGAAAGAGTTTTCCAACTCAAGTAGATATCTATCAGTGAGAGTAGTTTATTAGTTTTCTCGTCGTTGTTAAACGTCCTAGCACAAGTCCACCACCCAAGTATGCGGACAACAGATTTCGGTGATAGGGTCGCCATGACTTCTTCAGTCGCAAGAAGATATGAAAGAAATTCTTCACAGAGCAAGATGATGTTCCGCTTAACCAGTAGTGCATAGGTCGTAGTTTCACGGCAAACGATAAGACTGATATTGGCTAGTTCTTGTAGGTTGAATTTCCATGCAATCTGCCAGATTTCAATAACGTTCATAGGACGCAGTTCAGAAAGAAGAAATTGTGCACAGTGGCTATTCAAGGAAGAAATTTCCAAGACTTTGTTCATCGTCAGCAGAGTGAAGATATTCCACCAGTCAATCATAATATAACCCTCATAAATGTAAATAAGAATTTGATTCAAGTTATCTATACCGAGAAAGATGTTCGTTAAGTCATACTCTTGTTTTGTTTCAGCATTTTTAAAGAGGTCATGGAAGAAACGGCTGCTTGCAGACAAAATGACACGATGAACAGGCACAGTGGTTTTGCCAACGCGAATGATAACATCACATAAAAAACGATCCGTGAGCAGTTTGCTAAGCGAAGTATCATACGGAATTAACTTGGTCCCATATAACTTGCAGTCAGAAGAATCAGACATCTGGAAGAAAATAAATCATAAGACACTATGAAAGGTCAGTTGTACTTTGGCTTCTGAACATTTCACTTAAGTAAATACGATAGTAAGGAAATTTACTTGTGAGAGTGAGTGCAGAATTAGACCGTTAACTCTCTCAAATTTGTTTTAAAAAGGAATATACGAAACAGAGTCCTAGTGCAGGCAATTAAAATTTATTTTTAGGTATTATCCTGCTTTACCGGTCGGTTTTGAGCACTTGGATTTTTAGAAATTGTTTTAAGGGTTAAACTGAAAGTCTACCAGGACTCCGAATGGGAGTGAAAGAGTTAATTAGGATTATGTTAAGATTCCATTAAAAAAAAAAAGACACGTTTGACGAAAGGGAATTGTACTTACGTCTTTCATACTTTTAATAACGTTATTCCTTTGCCTAGCAAAAACAATTTATTTCCTGAATTGAAAAATGCTACATTTAAACAAAACCCCAATTCAAGTAACCAATAAAATCATGTCCATAAACTTGTTATAATGATATTCAAATTAACGAAAAGTTTGTTTGGCATTGGACTTGATTTTTATTAGTGGAGCTTGATAATGTTCTGATAAATTTGTTAAAACAAATAAGTTGAGTTCGAATTTGAAGTTAGTAATCATATCGTTGTTGTACAAGGTTTACTTTTTTATCTGTTGTTTTATCATCTTATTTGCGTAACTTTAAGTTGTTGATGTAGTGAGGATGTGTTGTTTATCAATTATTAACTTTGGTTCAATAAGTAATTATCTCTCTCAGAGAAGTGGCATGTCTTTAGGTTCTTTAAGAGCTTCATAAAGTGTCACTTGACAGTCATTCTGAACCTCTTTTCTATGAACAGTAGAGACCTTGTTCCTTGCCCTACTCGGGAACAGTAAAGACACTTGGGTATATCCCTTATAAGGTTAACCTTTTGGTTTGTGTATTCTTCTGTGCAAATTATGTCTATTAAGAATAGTTACTTTGGGGAATATGGAGGACCCCTTCATTGCCATTGCTCTAGGGACCACTCTGATTGTATGAAAATATAATGTTCCAATATTTGTATTTAATCTTATTTTGTCTTGTCTTCAATTATGTTTAATGTTTGTATATTACGGATATACTAATTCTAGTATCAGTCCCAAAAGGGAGGTGACATGACATATATATAGGCATAATGGTTAGTGTTTACCAATGGCCCGGGAAACCTGGGTTCAATCCTAGGTCGAGTCATACAAAGACTCAAAAAATGGTACTTGCTGCCTCCTCGCTTAACACTCAGCATTATAAGGTATGGATCAAGGGTAAAAGTGGGTCAATCCTTGGAAAGGAGTAGTGCCCTTCCCTACACCTTAATGTCGTAGCTATGGAAAAGGGACCCTTCAGGTCACCCTCGACTACTGTCGTCAACTTTACTTACTTATATATATTGGTTAGGCTTGCAGCTTTTCTGCTTTTGATTGTTTTCAGATCTGCGCAGAGTTCATCCTTTGTAAATAATCCAAGTTTGATGTCAGGTCGTATATTATTTATTCTGTGATTTCTGGTTGTTGGTTGTTTGGTTTTATGACATATCAATCTTTGTAGGGTATTTAACGCCAAATCCCTTTTTATGCAAATAGTCATTTCTATTTCAAAAATACAGTTTAGAATGAGTACGCAGTTTAATTGTGAAAAACATTTCTATTTCAAGCTATTCAGTTTATTCAAACAGTTTTAATTTAGCTTATTCAGTTTATAAGTACAGATGTTTACACACAGTTAAATGTCTAAAACAGTTCCATTTCAAGCAATTCAATTCAGCATAAGCACACTGTTAAAATGTAAGTACAGTTTATTTATCAAAACTATTTCTATTTCAATCTATTCAGTTTAGGCAAACAGTTCTAATTTAATCAATTCAGTTTAGCATAGGTATGCAGTTAGTTCAATTTAACCCATAGATAGGGCTCTATCAGGTGTTACCATTCCGGGACAGAGTGGACATGGGAGCAATGGCAAGGAAGGGGTGCTACGCATTCCCCAAAGCTCCAGCATTACTGGAACCTCGCTATCAGATTGTTTAGTGTCATATCCAGGGCACTCATTGGGGGGGGGGTCTTACCCCTCTGCAGAGGTGCAGTCGGTGTATTCTACAGCCTCAGCTGACTGGGTAAGAGTGATTTCTGAAGTATGGAAGATTAGGAAATTTGATGAGATACTTCTTCGATTATTCAACACCGTGTATAAACAAAACACAATAGAGAAATTCACGAAAGGGTGCATCCCCTCCTTCTAAAAAAAACCGACCAAGAAATCACTAAGAACGACAGCGGCATAAATCTTCCTATCACAGCTGCTAAGTTTTATAATGTTTTACTTCTCAATCGTATCCAACTTGAAATTGAGAAAATTAATTGGAAAAATAAAAATGGATTTCGGAATCTTAAGAGTTAAATTTTTTGTGTCTTAAAGACATAGTCTAGCAAAATTTTTATATCAAGTTGCATCGGTATCCTGGGCTCGGAAAGAAGGAATGATTCGCCCCGGTATGTATACAGGTTGGCAATCATATCGTTCTTGTCCAGTGCTTCTTTATTTTATTTCTTGTTTTACTTATTTTATTAGTGTAACTTTGATTGTAAGGATGTGGTGTTTATCAATTATTGTAGCGGCACAATGAATAATTATTACTCTCAGCGAGTAGCAAGTCTTTTTTGGGTCTCGTAAAGTATCCCATGAAAGCCATTCTCGACCTCTTTTCGCTTCCGTTTTTATTTATCTTTTCTTCCGTTGTGTTTAATGCTTGTATATCACGGATATATTAATACTAATATCAGTTCCCGGAGAGTGGTGACATTACTTAATGTATACAGGTGCAGCCAGTTGGTTAGAACAGATCCATCCGAGAGAGGGGAAGTTATGACAAGAAACGGTGTAAGTTCAAGTCCAAAAACTTAGCCGTAGGTTTTGTTTAGCTCTGGGAATTACGCCAGCCATCCACGTTTCGATACAGAGAACTCCACACACACACACACACACACACACACACACACACACACACACATTTTGAACGAATCCTGGAAGCAGCACCCCACAAAACAGCAGCTGTACGGCCACTTACCTCTCACTTACCAAACGATCCATGTACGATGAACAAGATATGGTGGTGAACTAAAGATAAACTCGTAAGCGGCGTTCTCCCGTGGACTCCTATACATGGACGCACCAGTGCCAGGTGCCTGGATGTCGTGTAGAAGATATGCCAAGAGCGATGGATAATGGGGACGGATGGCGTGAGAGATAAAAGAATCCATGCCATCAGCATAATTTAATGTTATATATATATATATATATATATATATGATTGGTTTTATGGCGTATCAACTATTGTTGGTTATTTACTACCAAATCATTTTTATACATATATAATAAAAATATATGATTTGTCGACACTTTTTGTTGATAACATTTTTTAAAACTAGCCAGAGTTCATTTTTTATGCCTCCAGTTAAATGGTTTCAAGAATGACTATATAACAATTTAACATCTGTCATTTTTTTTTTTCAGATTTAAATCGATGTACAGTTATGATTTGAGGGCGACTTGTTTGTAGGTTATTTCATATTTTTTTTTTTTTTTTTTGAGTTAAAACTAATTTGTTTGCAACCTAGTCTTGCTATTGTTTTTACACAGTTAAATGTTTGTTTTTGTTAACGCTTAAAATTCTATTCAATATTAATCATTTGTTTGCAGACAGTGAAGTGGTTACAAGTGTTGCTATTTAACACTAATTATTTTACTGAACACTATTTATTCATTTGTACACAGTCAAATGGTACCAAATATTGCTATGCATCACTAACAATTCAATTAAACACCAGTTATTTGTTTAAACATAGTTAAATGATCAAACAGTTCTATTTCTAATAATTCAATTTTTCATTAGTCATTTGTTTACACAGTTTAAATGTCAAACTGTTCGATTTGACTCATAAGTAGGACCCAATCAGGTGCTACAACTCTGGGTCCGTGTGGACCTGGGAGCAATAGCAAGCAAAGATTACTCCATATTCCCCAAAGCTGCAGCATTACTGGAGCCTTACAACCCGATTGTTTTTAGAGTACTTGTTAGGGCGTGGGATCTTACCCCTCCGTAGAGATTAAGTACGTGTATTCTATAGCCCCAGCTGACTAATATATATATGTGTGTGTGTGTGTGTGTGTGTAATCGTAACCCAGTAAAAACAGCACATCATAGCGAGATTTTAATTAGAGCAATGCACTTAAAATGCTCTTACAGAAGAGATATTTTTTCCTATTCAATTTGTAATCGAATGATAATTTTATGGGGATTGAATTCGTACTGAATGTCATTTTTCAAATTATTAAAATTCTCACTGAAATAATAGAGATAACTATGAAATGCTCTTAAAGTCCTTCATACCTTCCTGAATAGAGGCGTCAATATAATCGTGGACCGAAATGAAATGAAAAATCCACAAAAGAATTTCGATTATTTTGATCACAGAGCTGTTGATGTCTATGAGAAAACTGATAAAAATTTAAAGATGAAGCACTTTTGTTTACATCAGCGATTCCTCATTTTTTTCGGGATGCCATCTCCTTGATTTCCATGCCACATCTCTCCAACATCTGACGAGCGCACAAATCTTTATTGGTATTAGGTAGACTGTAAATTTAAAACATAAGTCATGGATTATATAGCATCAAACATTCCCTCTTGCAAACATGAAAATACTATAATCACCAGTTCCTGCGGCGTCTGCTGTCTGTTGAAGCTGAGGTGTGACACGTGTCCTGTACCAAGTTATTGATAAATGTAAAATATTTCAACTCCAATTTCAGGCAAAAAAAAAAAGAAAAAAAAAAGGTATGCTTTAAATTCTTAACTGTAGATTGTGACTCAAATCACCCTCACCCACACCTAAAAAGCTTCTTTTCACACTTCTCGCGTCAGCATTCTTTTTCTTTCACCGTCTCCTTGGATCTTTTGACAAGCACAGGGGTATGACTCACTTTGATGATATCAAATACATTCGCTGCCGCAAACAACTCAACAAAAATCAGCTATGTCTTCAGTGGACGATGACTCTTTGGTTAGGCATAGTTTTGGGGCCCAAAGAATCATCGCGGAGCTCACCAGTAGCATCTTACAATACCAACAGACTCTTTTCCATGTCATTGTGTGAATGCCAAATCAAGATTCAGCATTTTCCTATTGCCCTTTGTTGTATTCACAACTTTCCAGAAACTGAGTATTCATTCAATAATGTAAGATTTGAATTAACTGACAAAATGACACGTCATTACAATGAATATGAACGAGAATAGAATTTCTATGAAATTTATGTGCAATGTCTACAAAGGAGATTGGGGCTTAGGATAACGGTTATCTTTGTAGTAGGTGGAGTCGTCGACCGGAGTTCAAGTAGTATTCGAGGTTGTTTGTGTTTCACTTCGCACGAATGATCTTCCGAAAGATCTGAATTCATTTGTTCTCTCTCTCTCATTACGATTAAATATTAAGGCCGATTGGGTTATTCAGCCCGGCTAATCATCATTTAGCCATTATATATCCTTCAATATTTCTTTATATAGAATATAACTGAATTCTGAATTGGTACTTAATATTTAGGATATACGACGCCAAAATGGAGTTTATTTTAAACAACGAATTTTTGCACCCCCCCACCTCCAATACTGAAGTCTTCGTTACAAGGACTTTAAAATATCTTTTTCTTCCGTATGGTGTGGTAATTTACTAAGCTTTTTGCTTAGATGTAGCACAAGGCCACATGAATTGGGCACCCAATGAGAATCGAACTCACTCGTGTAGGTTTACTATTCTACCTTGCTAACCATTACACCACCCGAGGTGCCCTCTTCCGTATGGTGTGGAGTAATTATTCATCGAGAATTTTTATCAATATAAATATTTATAAAGCTTTCTTTATTGCATATATTTTTTCCGTTGTAAAATACACTTGGCGCATCATTTCCGATTTTAATTCTATCGTTTCAAAAAAAAAAAATCAACTTCTGTGATGTGACAGGAAACTGTGCGTTTAGTTAGTATCTGTCGACCTCTTCCTCATCTTGATGAAAATATTTGTAGATTTACCTCTGGAAAATTAACACTTCTTTTCATCATCTAATAAAACTTTTGGTTGGGAAGCGAAAGTTATTCGGTGAAAAATATTTGAAATAAGTTTAGGTGTACAGTTAATATATAAAATAAACATAAACCCAGAAAACCAAACATTTACAAGTTATGAATATTTAACCAATAAGAATAAAAGATAAAATGAAAGATATTCTCACAGGAGAAAACGCATCGAATGATTTACGTTTCTACGAGTTTATTTAGTCTTTCCTTCCAGTGTATTGATAAATACACAAATGCTATTACTGGACCTTATCAAATACCAGTAACATCACCAAGGGTCATTCAAAATGTCATAGCCTCACCCAGAAAGAAGTGTCATGGCAGAACATTTGTTGCAACATTAAAACTTTTTACAAAGGAGAAAAACAAGTTCTCGTTTTTTGTCTATTTCTGAGCTGGTGAACCCCACACAAGTGAGGAAAGTGTACAAGAAATCTAAAATCTGTTTGAGGCTTAGAACTTTTTGCGAGATCATCGTACCTCAGGAAAATGAAAAGATTTTTTCCCTGCTCCCAGAAAGACGGGCGAAAGGAATGGATAACTCAAAGTATAAATATGCGAAGCTTTCTTTACTTTATGGGGCTCGAAAGAGTAAAGCCCTAAACAATTATTTCTCGAAAATTTAGGGTAGAAAATGTAGAGAAAGAACTTCAGAATCTTCCCTAAAATTAAATTAGAGTAATGTTCTTTAAAATAATCTTTATTGCTGGAGCGAAACAAACAGCCAAGTGGATAAAAGGAAAACCTTCGAGGAGATGTGTGTATGTATGAAACTTTATTTTTTTTTGATTGCCATAACCTTAAAATCAGTAAAGTAATGTGGATGTGTTGCTTGTGTAATTACATTTGTAATAAAAGTACCAACTCGGAAAGATTTTTCTTCAGTTTCTGGCTGTGTCCAGTTTTATGTGAAAGTTTTCGATACCCTGCATTGTTTATTATTGTATGGCGCTGAGTTCGTGTGTCACCGGTAGAAATGCCAAGCCACTGGTGGTGGTGGTGGGGGGGTCCTGCAAATGGAATGGTGGAAAAATGACTTTACTGCTCCGAGTCGGCTAAGAGTAAATTGGTTTCGCACCTTTAATTCAATACGCTGATGAATCGCTGTAGAATAGGAAGATTGCGGAGTTTTCGAGCTGTGGCAATAAAAATGTATTATGCTCGCAAAACAGTGATGATATATGTATTTCAATCCATCATTTGGCTCCACTACGTCCGCACGAGGAATCCCTTTTAATATAAAATATATTTGAAGGATCCAGAGAAATTCATTCAGTTTGTGCTTAATTGACCATGTTGCCTGTCAGAAAATGAACAGTTTTATGAGCGAGAAAATTAAATTTACCTTTCAAAATAGCTTAGTTTTTATTGGTGGGGAAAATAAATTGATTCGTATTCCCGACAGTATCTCATAGATAGAATGATTTCCTTCACAGAAGGAAAAGGATGACTGAAGATATACTCGAAGTTAGGAGGAGACTAAATAGGTTGATCCTACCGTGGAAGTGTATCTTGAACAACAACGATGAAAGGAGAGTTGCCTCATAGTTCGACAACAGAAACTCTTAGGTCAAAAGAAACTGATTGACTACTTAACATAACAGAAGATACATCAACAAGGGAAGAAAGGAGATTTAACACAGGCAAATTGCAAATCTGATATCGGACATCAAAAAGCGAATAAAACTTAACATCAGAACAAGTTAAGTCCATTGATTGTTTGCTGTGTTTCTTCGATTTAATTTGATGTTCCATCCCAACTGAGGAGAGACCAATCTTCAAAATGACAGTTCAAAAAATCTGAAAACCGAATTTGTTTACAAATAAAGTCACTGATCGGTTGATATACGAGAAATGCGTTTATAGATATACGATTAATAGCAGGGAGAGGAATGGTAGGTAATGAACTAACTATCAAAGTAGATATGTCATATTTGAACACCTGATAGAAGTGCGGGCTCCAGTGAATACCGACAAACAACAGATTTTTGCAAGTAGTCACAGAACAATCCAAGCGTATAATGTCACGCTTTCGGATGGAAATATCCCTGACATCCGGAAAAGGAGCTCGAAGTTGTAGGCTCATCCAGCAATTTTCACCATCCAATGCTAGTTGGAGACAGCTTAGGTAACAGTCAGTTCTGTTGTGGTAGGCATGACCAAATTTACGTTCGAGATATCTGTCAGGATTCAGAAGAAAGATAATCTTATCTTGCAGGATTATTTTTCTACAGTCGTTTAAATCAGTTGGTTTATTACGTCGTTTACCGATCTGACGGTAACTGAAGTCCTTCATATTAATACTATACACGTATAACATTTTCAATTGCCTCTGAGATACTTCTTCACCAAAACGAGTTCCAAATCTTCCTTTGAATGCTGTAGACTCACTGGGGATTTCCTGTAAGCTACAGGACATTTTTAAAGTCATGAAGAGGTACACATAATCGCCGCCAGATGTTTCAACCGTAAGCGACACTGGAAGAGTGTTGTTTGATAGTTTAGTATTTAGGCGTAAGACTGTAATCCATCCGTTTCTTTGCTGGTCCCAACGGTTAATAATACAGATTATATAGTTTCCGGTAGTGTGCATTACAGTATCGATGCAGTAAATATTGTCTAAGTGCATAAAAACTGTAGAGTCCTTTGTGTCTATACACTTAACGGAATCATCATCAGTAAATCTTGACGAGGCCAGAGTTTGTGAAATCATAGTGCCCACATTTCGTAGAAATAAAGAGTTGGAGGTGGGCCGTAGTACCAAAAAGTTCCGTAAAAACCCAATCACTTTCTTAGGGTTGTCTACCGCTTGCATACTGAACCACCTGGATTTAACATTGCAGTAGATACCAACAGTCAATGCTTTATATTCAGTTATGATAAGCGACCAATCCGACGTCTGTTGATTCTTTAAACAGTTATCGCTTTCCTTTTCATTGATTCTGTCAATAGCAGCCAATTGAGAAATATTTCTCGACCAAGATTCTAGTCGACTGTTTGACAGCAGCGGATCCAACTCAAAACAACTGTGGATATTTCCAATTAAGACTTCCATTTCAGTTTTCGAAAGAGTTTTCCAATTCAAGTAAATATTCATTAGAGAGAGGAATTTATCTGATTTCTCGTCGTTTTCAAATTGTTGATGAGACGTCCACCACTCAAGAATACGGACTACGAACCTCGGTGAAAGGGGTGCCATGACGTCTGTCGCAAGAACATGAGAAAGAAATTCTTCACAGAATATAATGACATTATTCTTACGTAGTAACACATCACTCACACACTCTCGGCAAACAATCTGACTGATATTGGCCAGTTCTTGTAAGCTGTATTTCCACGCGATCTGCCAGGTCTCGAAGGCGTTCATGGGTCGCAGTTTGGAAAGAAGAAATTGAGCACAGTGGTTGGTCAAGGAAGAAATTCTCAAGACTTTGTTCATAGTCAGCAAAGATAGGATGTTACTGTTACCAATGTTAACATAACCTTTGTAAATGTAAATAAGAATTTTATCCAAGTTATCAGGTTCGATGAAAATGTATGTTAAGTTAAACACTTGCTTTATAGTGTCAACGTTTTTAAAGAGGTCATGGAAGAAACAGCTGCTTGCAGACAAAATAACACGATGAACAGGCACATTGGTTTTTTTTACGCGGATGATAACATCACATAAAAAACGATCCTTGAGCAGTTTGCTAAGTGATGTATCATAGGGAATGAACTTGTTTCCATAGGATTGGACGAAATTACCCCCAGAAGAATCACAGTCAGACATCTAGAAGAAGAAAATACATAAGATTAAAAAAAAGTCTTTGCCATATTACAGTTTTGGTCTTATAAATTTGCTGTAGTAGGTATCCATGGCGTAACGGTTATCGTCGTACAACAATGATTCAAATTCTAAGCGAAGCTGTTTGCTTTCACACAAATGACCTTGTCAAAGACATGAATCCAACTAAAAGCAAAAATAGTTGGGAAGACAGGGTTTTAGCCTTATTAAGACAGCATCAAAGGAGTTGAAACGCTCTAATCACTTTGGCATTTTTGGGCAACAAATTTAGAAGAACAATTCAACACCTAGCCGCAACAGGTTTGGTAAAGAAACTGGACGAAAATTGCCAAAGAAGGCCAAAGGAGAAGAGCAGATCGTAGACAAGAGAGAGAGAGAGAGAGAGAGAGAAATAAAAAGACAGACACAGAAAATAAAAGTGGGGGAAAAAGGAAAAGAGAAAGAATACTATCTCATCAGCTTTCTTTCTCAGTTCATTGCTGAACTAAGCCCTCCCTCATATTTTCTAAGTCCGGGGGTGGGGAAATTAATTCTCCCCTGACCAGTGACTTGCTTGCTGGGGAGTTTGAATTAATAATTTTCCTTTTTTCTCTCTACTGGTGTCTCCAACCACAACTAGGGAGAGTATTCTGAGCTAAAGATTTAACCTATACGCGAGTGAGGTGGTTTAGAAGAGATGGATTCACTTTTTTTTTCTAAGTGTATTGATTAGTACAAACAAGCTTAAAATAAAATTTGAACTCTAGTGGCAGAGTCCACTTTCATGACGATAACTGCTACGTTACGAGTGCCTCCACTAAATATACTACTTGATGGCAAATCATCTCTTTAGTTACAGGGGATTGAATGCAACACAAGAAGTTATGTCATTGTAGGAATGTGAAGAAATCTTTATAATTAACTACCAGCAGCGTCGTGTAGAACATCGATATTCATGAAAAAAGCTTTGAGTAGTACTTGAGTAAATTACTTTTTCGATTTTCAATACAACATTAACTGATATACTTTGTATACTCCATTTGCAGTTCAATTTACAAAGGCAAAAAACCAAGAAAGAAACAAGTTTTATTAAAAGTAAGTAGCTGTTGTAATCTTTCATTTTTAATTATTAACAGGTCAAAATTTAATCACAAATCAGTACACAAAAAGAAAAAAAAATTATCATAGAAGGTTACTGTTATTTTGGCGTCAACATATCCCATCTCCTTTAAGAAAAATAGATAGTACTATGTATGGAACTTCGGCGGTCAGAATTTGAGAGTAGAATTAGACCCTAAACGTTAAATGCCTTCACTTCTAAGTTTGTTGTTTTAAAACAATATATGAAACTGAAAATAATGGTGCAGGAGTGAGGAAAGTATAATCTATTTTAAGTATTATTCTGCTGTGCCCGCAGCTTTTGAGCACTTGGATTTTTAGAAATTACCTTGTTTTAGGATTAAAATGAAATCGACTGGGACTCCTGTGTCCCAGTGGGAGTGAAAAGTTCAGAGGGATTATATTATAAAGTCCAAAAGGAAAAGACACGTTTAGAATATGGAACTTTACTTACCTCTTCCTTACTTTTAATATTGTGATTTTCTTGCCAAACAGAATTATACTACAAAAAATTCAAACTGATAAATACAAAACCCCAATTCAAGTAACCAATAAAATCAATTCTATAAGCTGGTTATTATGATATTCAAATTAACGAAATGTTTGTTTAACATTGGGTTTGATTTTGATTTATAGAGCAGAGTAATATGTTATTGAAATTATTAAAACAGAGGAATTGAGTTCGAATTTGAGGTTGGTAATCATATCATTGTTGTACAGTGATTCCTTTTTTATCTGTTGTTTTACTTATCATTTTACGTGTGTAAGTTCAGCTTGTTAATTGTAGTGAGGATATAGTATGCATTAATTACCATCAATATATGCACCTCGAGGACTCTAACAAAAAGTTTTGAGTAAAGCGAGATGGAAATTACACAAGAATGCAATACACTATTTTGAACAGATCCTAGAAGCAGCAACTCACAAACCATGGTTACACAGCCACTTAACTTTGACCTCACAAACCATCAAAATAAGATGAACAAGATATGCTGGGCACTTCTAGCGAAATAAATATGAACTCTTCAATGATGTTCTCCTGCGGACTCCTACACATGGACACACCAGTGTCGGTCTAATAGCAAAAACTTACACACATCAGCTGTTTGTGTAGACTTGATACTGTGTAGAAGGAATGCCGAGACCGTCGGAACGGATGGTGAGCACCCAAATAATCATATTTACTAACCCCTCCGCTCGGGCAGGATATGACACCAGGTCAGTTTTTAAGCGGAGATTAACAGGTTTGAATTCAAGGTTTTCCTTCTCCTAGACTAGTTGCCTCACCAAGGCTGAAGGATTTAAACTCGTGTCGCCGTGTCCATTTCTTACGACGATAACCATTACACCACGAGCACCCAAATAATCCATGTTATCAACATAATTTGATGATATGTGTGTGTGTGTGTGTTCCTGTCTAGTGCCAAGCTTTGAGGACTTGGTACAAGACAGGAACAAATGCAGAACCACCATTCAGAATGGAATAAGGGGTTTTGAAGTAAACCATATTGAGAAATCAAAGGTGGCAAGATCAGGAACAATGGTGTGTTCGACCCAACCATCAATTCTTTCCGACATCCCTCACTCATGATCCATTTGTGGTCTTGTCTGCAAATTGCTAGCTAGACTAAAATCTCACAATCACCATAAACATTCGAACTGATTTTGATTATATACCCTCATTCATGGAAATCGATAGGAGAGTCCAGCATATATGTGTGTGTAACCATAAACTAATAGAAACTGCATATCACAACGATATTTTTTATTAAAGTAATGCACTTAAAATTCCCTGAGAGAAGGGAAAGGCTTTTCTGAATTCGTACTGAATATCATTTTTCCAACAAGCAAAATTCTCACGGAAATTTTCCAAGTAGCAAAATTCTTACTCAAATAACGGAGGTAACAACGAAATACAACTTAGAATTCTTCTCACCTTTCTAAATAGATTGATAAGAAAAGATGAATAAAGATAAAAGAAAACTAAAATTAAAAGCTTTGATAGGATATGCCAAATCCTATAGTGAAGTTAGGATACAAGGTCAGTTTAATGCGGGCAGATAAAACTACTGTGCTAGTTCAGACAGCATCCCCTCTTAATTAGACGCCTCAGGCATCGTGTTAAAAACAACAATTAGGTGGATGCTTCCTGGTGTACAACTGTCTGAAATATTACGTAAGTAAATCTGCCCCTTCTAGTCACAAAGGCTGAGGAGCTAGCCAACCCAGACTGTGCTGGTATGTGAAACAAGGTCGATTTAATGTGGGGATCCCCTAAGCCTCCTGGTCTTTGGTTACTGAACTTTTTATTTTAACACTTAATACATACGCAGGGAAATTGGTTAATTGTTTTATTGGTTGATTTTACGATATGTCAATCTTTTTGGGGTTATTCAAATCCGAACTCAGTCTTCTTTTTTCTCGTAAGCAATGACTTGGTTTCAATTAACTATTGATGATGATGAGGATTATAATTATTTGCAAAGAATTATTGCTTTAATTAACTATTCTTCATATAAATAAGCTGTACAGAGTTATACGACTTCAAGTATTCTCATCTAACACGGGGGAAGTCCCTCTGGCGTAGTTGCTAACGTGCTGGACTGAGACATCATAGTAAGCGAGTTCGATCTCCGCTCGTGCTATTACATTCACTTTCGGACTAATACTCTCGAAAAAGGTCTGAAAGTTCTTATCCTCCCAGCAATTGATTAAATCACATCACTATAGCCTTTCTACAAGGATGGTTTTGGCATAAATAACATAAGTGCAATAATTTCCATGCGAATGTATGCTTTTAAGTACAAATGATAATCCTTACTGAATAATAACTTATTTGTTTCGATGACTTTTGGACTAATTGCCATGGAAAAGATATGAAACCTCTTGTCACCCCATCAGCTATTGGTCAAATAGCATATCTGCTGTTCTTCTGAAAGGGTGACTTTTGCATAAATAACTTATACGCAAAATATCTTCCGGCAGTTAAATGGTTTTAATTATCTACAAGTCCTTCGTTAATAATGATATTAAATAACTATTATTAACCCCACAAAGCAGCAGCTGTGCGGCCACCTACCATCCATCACGAAAACTATCCAAGTTAGAAGAACGAGACATGCAGAAGACTGCTGAAGAAGTAGGGACGAGCTCATAAATGATGTACTCCTATGGACCCCTTCACATGGCCGTGCAAAAGAATACCTCTCTCTAACATTCAACACATTCAACACACATATCTTTATTGTTATCAGGTCGTTTATAGATTAATAACAACTGCAATACGTCCGGGATTACGTCTGTACCCTTAAACCTTGCAGACTTGAAAATACTATGACCTCCAGTCTCTGCGGTGTCTGCTGTCCATTCTGGCTGCAGTGTAATGCGTGGCCTGTAAAGATCATACTAAGATACAAATAAATGTGAGGAATTTCAAATCCAATGTCGGACGCAAAAATAAAGTCTTGTTTTAGATATTCTAATATAGATTTTGACCCCACCACAAAAAGCCAACAAAAACAAACGCTTCCTTGATTCCTTTCACACTTCTGTCTCTACCATCCTTTTCTTTACTGTCTCGTTGGATTTTTCGAAAAACCCAGGGATAGGGATACTACTCACTTTGACTTATATTATATACACATGCAGTTTGCTTGTTTGTTCGCAGACAACAATCTAAAAAGAGCTACATCTTCATCAGACGACGACTGTTTGGTTTGGCGTAGTTTCGGCGCCAAACAATCATTACTACTAACCTAGAGTCCACAAGCCTTATCTTACAATAACACCAGACTCTTCCACAATATTGCGAGAACGTCAGAACAAGATTCAGTATTTTCCTATTGCTCTTTATGGTCTTCACAACTTTCCTGAAACTGAGCATTCGTTAAATAAAGTGAAATGTGAATTATTTGACAAGATGACACATCATTACGATAAACACGAACGAGAAAAGAACTTCGGTGAAATTCACGTGCGAAGATTACATAGAATGTCGGCGTTTAGTATAACGGTCATCACTTTGCGCTAATGCCCTTTGGAAAGGTATGACTTCATCTGTCGGTTTGAATGAGAATAATTGCAGGACACACCCCTCACAAAAGGTGTGTCCAAAGAATGACACTAATCTGCATCCGGTTGGGTGGCTCAAGTTCCGGAGCTCTGGAGAGTGCTTTTCATTATCACTACTCCATGTTCACTATGACTTGAGTTGGTATTACTTGTCACACAGAAGCCTCCGGCAACCCACCGGTTTTACAAAAATATTAAACAGAAAACACGGAGACGCTGAATTTCATCTTCTATTCTCTTATATCGAAATCATTTTTATTCCAGATCTCCTCAAATCTATTGAACAAAATTGGTCTCACCACCTAGTCAATGGTATTGTCTCGCTACGGAGATGAAACCCACAAAAGAATACAAGACCTTTTTATCAATCTGGCACGGCTTTTCTTTACGAACTGCTATCATTAAGCATAGTGTACATTAAATCTATTTGAGAAATTTGTGCATTATGTTTTTAAATGCACACATTAAAGTCATTTATGTGAATTAATTTTTTCCTTTCAGATTGTATAATCAAGTGATACACTAACACTAATATTGGACCATGATGAGTGGGAACACCTCTGAATATCTTCTCTATAAAACAAAATACCGGTAACGTCTCTAATAGACAGAAAGGCATTTTGTATGTGTGTATGTTCAATAAACTCACCCAGAAAGAAGAGCCATACCTGATAAACAAAAAGCGGTGCGTACGTTCAATAAACTCACCCAGAAAGAAGAGTCATAGTTGAACATCTTTGTTGTGGCATCACACTACCAATTCTTATAAAATCGAATTATATCTTTATATGCACACATTAAATCTTTTAAATGAATTTAGTCTTTCCTTTAAGTTTATTAACGCTAATATTGGACCATGGTGATTAGGATAACCCCTAGATATTTTCTCTACAAAACAAAATACCGGTATTGTCTCCAATAGCCGGCTAGGCATCATGTATGCGTGTACGTATAATAAACTCTAAGTCTCACCCAGAAAGAAGAGTCATAGTTGAACATCTTTGTTGTGGCATCACACTACAAACTCTTATAAAGTGGAAAAACTAATTTAGATCTGTTTTTATTTCTGTGCAGGTGATGTCTATACACTGGTGAGAGTTTTAAGAGAAATTGGAAATCTGGTTGGGGCTTGGAACATTTTGAACCACCTCTGTACGAATGGGAGGCGAGTAGTTTTTGTTTTTCAGATGTAAAGAGACTCGAGTAAAAAGAATGGATTAGTCACGGTGTAAATATGCGATTCAATCAGAGAGCATGAAATACACTAGTTATAAGGTCTCTTGACTGGAGTAGAAGAAACACTTGTCCATGTGGAATTGTTGCTTTATCAAATTATATCTGAGACAAAATGTTGCTGATTTCTTTTGCTTTACTTTTAGGAGCTCCAAATGGTGCTGATTCCGAAGTAATTATGGTAGAGAAGGTGGAATAAAAAAAAATTAGAATCCTCTTAGGAATGAATTTCAAGTCAATTCCTCCATATTAACAAGCTTTATTGTTTGAATGAAACAAATAGGAACGTGAATACAGGAAACATAGATGTGAGTGTATGTAGGAAAAATCGTTTATGATTGTCATAACTGTAAAATTAGTTAAGTTGTGTGAATATGTTGCTTGTGAAATTATGTAATACAAGTACCGACTCGGAAAGAGTTTTTTTTTTCAGTTCTTGGTTGTGTCTAATTCTATGTGAAATAAAAAATGCCTGTATATGTGAAAGCTTTCGATACGATGTGTTGTTTATTATTGGAAGTGTCCAGTTTAAATGTGAAACAAAAATGAATATGTTGAAACTTCCGATAGCGAGCATTTTATATTATTATACGGTTCTGTGCTCGAGTGTCACCGGAAGAAATGCTTAGCCACTGGTGGGCGTCTGAAAATCGAATAGCTGAGAATGACTTCTTACTGCTACTTCATGTATACCTGTAGAACAGGAATGTGGCGTCGCTTCCTAACTGTGGCTATAAAAAATTATTTTGCTGGCAAAAGGAATAACCACACACATCCATCCAGTAACCACTTGGATCCACAACGTTTGCACAATGAATCCCTTTTAATATGAAATGTATTTGAAGGATCCAGAGAAATTAATTCAGTCGGAGCTTACTTTAGAAACTTTCGTGAAAAGACGTGATCAGATTTATGTGTGAGACAATTGATTTAAAAAACCTAAGTTTTATTCGTGGGGAAAATAAATTTATTCATAATCCCGACAGTATCAAATTTAAATTGAAATGTTTCCTTCCCAGAATGCAAAAGAAGGACTGAAAACAAAGTAGTTGCTGTATGTGAAGATAGGAAGAGACTAAATCAGTTGACACTGCCTTGGAAGTCTATCCTCTAAAGAACAAAAGGTGGAAGTTTAAGGAAAAAGTGACCACTCAATTGACGACAGTAGCCGTTAGGACATGCAAGCTTACAATACGGCAAGTGATTGACTACTTGAGGATACATTGACAGGGTAGAAAGAGGGGGATTCAACACAGGCAAACTTCAAATCTGATATCGGACATCAAAAAGCGAATTAAACTTAACATTACAAGTCTTGACTGTTTGCTGTGATTCTTTGGTTTAAATTAAGGCTCCATCCCAATTGAGTAGGGACCAATCTTGAAAATGAAGGTTCAAATAATCCGAGAACCTCATTTGTGTACGAATAAAGTTGCTGATTGGTTGATACACGAGTAATGCGTTTATAGATATGCGATTTATAGCAGGGAGGGGAATAGCTGGTAGTGAACTAACAATGAAGGTAGAGAGGTCATACTTGAACACCTGAAAGAAGTGTGGGCTCCAGTGAATACCAACAAATAACAGATTTTTGTAAGTTGTCACAGAACAGTCCAAACATATACGATCTCGCTTTCGGATGGAAATATCCCGGACATTTGGAAAAGGAGCTCGAAGTTTAAGGGCCCTCCAGCAGTTTTCACCATCCAACAATAGTTGGAGACAGCTTAGGTGACAGTCGTTTCTCTTGTGGTAGGCATAACCAAACTTACGTTCGAGATCTCGGTCAGGATTAAGAAGCAAGATAATCTTATCTTGCAGAATTATTTTTCTACAGGCGTTTAAATCAGTTGGTTCATTACGCCGTTTACCGATCTGATGGTAACTGAAGTCCTTCATATTAATACAAAACACGTAGAACATTTTCAATTGCTTCGGGAATACGGTAGCGTCTCCTTGTCCAAAGTTTGTTACAAATTTTCCTTTGAATGCTGAAGACTCACAAGTATTTTCACCAGGTTTAAGTGACCTTTTTACAGTCATGAAGAGATACGCATCATCACCTTTAGACGTTTCCACAGTAAGCGACACCGAAAGAATATCATTTGATAGGTCAGGATTTAGGCGTAATACTGTAATCCATTTTTTTCTTTTCTCGTCCCAACGGTTGATAATACAGATTATATCGTTTTCAGTTGAGCGCCTTAGAGCATCGATGCTGTAAATATTGTTTGAGTGCATAAAAAACGTAGAGTTCTGTGTGTCTAGGAACTCGACGGATTTATCGTCAGCAAATGTTGAAGAGATTAGAAATTTCAGCCCCATATTACGCATATTTCGCTGAAGTAGAGTGTTTGTGCAGAACTTAAACAATAAAAAGTTATTGAAGAATCCAATCACATTTATAGGGTCCTCTACCATTTTTATTGAGAACCACTTGGATTTAGTATTGCAGAAGATACCAGCTATCGCAGTGAAATCTTCCACTACGAGAAGCGACCAGTCCTGCCGATAATTCAACGACTGTCGACTGTTTGAAGTATCAACAATTTCTTCGTCCATTCTGTCGATCGAAGAAAATTGGGAAATGTTCTTACGTATGTTTCTTGACCAAGATTCAAGTCGACTCATTGACAGCAGCGGATCCAATTCGAAAGAACTGCGAATATTTTCAATTAAGACTTCCATATCGGTTCTCGAAAGAGTTTTCCAACTCAAGTAGATATCAATCAGAGAGAGTAATTTATCTGATTTGTCGTCGAATTTCCGATCAGACATCCACCACACAAGAATACTAAATACAGAAATTGGTGATAAGGTTGCCATGACTTCAGTCGCAAGAACATAAGAAAAAAATTCTTCACAGAGTAGAGTGACGTTATGCTTAGCTAGTAGCAAGTCAGTCACACATTCTCGGCAAATAATCAGACTGATATTGGCGAGTTCTTTCAGGTTGTATTTCCATGCAGTCTGCCAGGTCTCGAAGGCATTCTCGGGTCGCAGTTTGGAAAGAAGAAATTGTGCACAGTGGTTGGTCAAGGAAGAAATTCTCAAGAATTTGCTCAAAGACAGCAAGGGGCGGATGTTAATAATATTAATGTTAACATAACCTTTGTAAATGTAAATAAGAATTTTATCCAAGTTATCAGGATCGATGAAAACGTTCGTTAAGTCATACACTTGGTTTATTGCTTCAACGTTTTTAAAGAGGTCATGGAAGAAACAGCTGCTTGCAGACAAAATAACACGATGAACAGGCACATTGTTTTTTTTTACGCGGATGATAACATCACATAAAAAACGATCTTTGAGCAGTTTGCTAAGCGATGTATCATAGGGAATGAACTGGTTTCCATAGGATTTTCCGAAATCGCGCTCAAAAGACTCACCGTCAGACATCTAGAACAAAATAAATAATATTAATAAATACCAAAAAAATCTTGTTAATTTATAAATAATTTTAGTCTCATAAATTTGCCGTAGAAGGTTTCCATGGCGTAACATTTAGCGTCGGAGATGGCAAGGTCAGCTCAAATTCTGACCAAAGCTGTTTGCCTAAGCACGAATAATCTTGTCAAAAGCATGAATCTAATTTTCCTCCAAGCTAAGAATAAAATAGAACAGACTATTTTATTTTTGGTAGGACAGTGTCAAATGGCTTTAGAAAAGAATGGAAGCGCACTTTGGCAATATTGGGCAACTAATTGTAGAAAAGGAAAAATTTAAGATTTAACTTCAACAGGTTTGTTAAGGAAGCTGTGGAAGAGTTGACAAAAAAATGGACGAGGGAAACGTCTAACCTTTGACTTAGGGGCGGAGTTTTGAAGCTTAAAGCCCTCATCGTCTGTATTTTTTATTTTACCCTCCGTCTACTTCCTGTTCCACATCACAACCCGTATACAAATACATGTTTTTCTTGGGATGAGGGGGCCAGAAAGTAGATATATTTGGGGTACCTAGAAAAAAGTTTTTCTTGGAAATATATATATTCTTAAAATTAGAATACAACTTCAGGCACCGATCATAAAAGAAAGAGTAACTGACGTTATACTATCTGGCAACATGCTATGGACCAATTTGATATCTATAGGGCTCGTTAATATCAAATATATATATATATATTAGTGAACACATTTTGGAGATAACAATTTTAAACGAACTCGCGCTCATTTGTTTGCACTCAATTAAATGGTTTCAAGTATTGCTATGTAATCGTAATAATTTAACATCAGTCATTTGTTTACACGCAAATGTGATTTGTAGGTAGATTTATTTTAAAGGAGTTAGAACTTTTCCTCACGTAAGAATTGCTATTGTTTCTACATAGTCAAATGGTTTATCACTATTCTTTTGAAGACTTATTTCACTTGCACACAATGATTTTAAGTTTTGAAATAAAATACCGAGTATTCTATTTCGCATGATGACCAAGTAATCGTTTAAACGTCAGTCCCTTATTCACTGTCAAATTGTCAAACTGTTCTATTTCACCCATCCGTAGGGTCATATAAGGTGCTACCACTCCGGATCACAGTGGACCTAGGAATAATAGTAATGAAGGGGGGGTATTAAAAATTCCAAAACTCTTAAACTGGAGCCTCACAAACCGATAGTTTTGTGTCATATCCAGGATACTGAGCCAGTTTAAGTTTTCTATCCGGTCGTGGAAAAAAGCTGCATCGAAGTGGGAGGCAGGGTATTAAAATGGTTCAATTCTTAAGATCAAAATATTTTAGACACGCATTCTGAACATTTAAAAAAAATTCACTTACATTTTAATGTCTTAAAGAAATGAATATGCTAACGATTGTAAATATACTACCACTGGTCCGAGAACTTAGTTTGATCGTTGGGGGATGCTACTTACGTAGTCTGTCTTGGATAGGAATAGTCTGACAGAACATATCCTCTTCAGGTCTACAACTGGTGTGAATACAAAGTTTTCCTTCTTCTAGACTGGTTAGTGTTTTATGGCATATCAACCTTTGTTAGTTATTTAATGCCAAAGCCATTTTTATGCAAATAGTCAGTTCTATTTCAAGCTATTCCGTTCTGATTCAGCTAATTCAGTTCAGTATTAGTACAGTTTTAATGTCAAAAATTGTTCCATTTCAAACAATTCAGTTAAGCATAAGTACGCAGTTTAAATGTAAGCACAGTTTGTCAAAAACATTTCTATTTTAAGCTATTCAGTTTAGTCAAACTGTTCTAATTCAAACAATCCAGTTTAGCATAAGTATGCAGTTCTATCTAATCCATAGAGAGGGCCCTATCAGGTACTACCATTTCGGGCCAGAGATCTTAATGTGCTCTAGAACTGAATCATAGCAGGATATTGAATAGTTGGATTCAAACCTTTCCAAAGTTTGTGAAAAGAAAATTGCTACACAACTAGGACCTTCTGTAAATATTATATTTAGGGTTTACTCTGTTAATTTAAACTAAGTTAGTAATTGAGTCGATTACTCTTTCGAATATGAGTTTTCGAGACAATGTTGCTTTTACATCGTTACTTATGTACAGTATTCGAAATTTGAATTACTAAGAGTTTATAAATTGTATCCTGAGGACCTAGAAAATTTTCGTAAAAAGTAAATTACAGTTAACTTTCATTTTACAAGAAAAAATCAGAAGTCACGATTGAAAGTCACTGTTTGTTTGGTTTCGGAAGATTAGACCGAAACATTTAACCCTTTCAACCCAAAGAGGTATTTTTAGCTTTTAAAGAATGTATGAGACTAACAGTCATGGTACATCCAAGTAGGAGAGAGGGAAGTAAAATTCATTTTAGGTATTAGATTGCTTTACCTGTGGATTTTGAGGTCTTGGATATTTAAACTGGAACTCCGGCGTCCCAGTAAAAGTGAAAGTGGTTAGTAGGATTATGTTAAAAAGACCTTAAAGAAAATACACGTTTACAAAAATGGAACTTAACTTACATCTTCCTTACTTTTAATAACGTTGTTTCCTTGCCGAGCTAAAACAGAATTTCACCACTCATGGACAAAAAAAAAATGATACAAACAAAGCCCTAATTCAAGTAACCAATAAAATAAAGTCTATAAGCTGGTTATTATGATATTTAAATTAACGACTGTTTGGCATTGAACATAATTTTGATAAGTAGAGTTGGGTAATGTGCTATAAAAATTGTTAAAACAGAGGAGTTGAGTTCGAACTTGAAGTTCGCAATCATATCGTTGTTGTACAGTGCTTTCTTTATCTATTTTTTACTTATCACTTTATGTGTGTAAGTTTAACTTATGGATGTAGTGAGCATATGGTGTTTATAAATCATTAAGTTGTAGTGGTACAATAAATAATTTTTTCCATTTGAGAAGTGGTATGTCTTTTAGGGGCCTCATAAAATATTACATGAAAACCATTTCGACCTCTTTTTAACTCTGTTCTTTAAACAGTAGAGAAACTTGTCTCTGATCCCTACAGGGAACAATAAAGACACTTGGCTCTATTATCTACACTTATCAAATTTTTTTTTTCCATTTTGTACCCCTTCTAAATACTGTTTGTTCATGAAACAATATATGCATAATTCTATCATTAGAAACGTTTGTATATTCTTTCCTTGTAATGCCACCCGCATGTCTATGAAAGAAAAAGTATTCTTATTATTGTAATTCAGTTTGTCTTAAATTTCCTTTCGTTGAGATTAGTTTAGCATTAGTCTATCTGTAATGTTCTAATATTAGTCCATTAAGAATAGGGACTCGACTGAATATCTTCCCTACCACCAAACATTTCAATGATGTTTATTTTATTTCATTTAATCTTTACCTCCCTAAAATTCATAATTATATATATATATATATATATATATATATATATATATATATATTGGTTGAGGCCCGCAGCTTTTCTGTTTTAGATCTAAACTCATTCAATGTAAATAATCCACGTTTTATGCCATGTAGTCCATTAAAGATTTCATCAATATATTTTTCTGTGATTTATGAAGTACTGAAGTCGAGCAAATTCGATGAGATACTTCTTCGATGATGTAACGCAGTGAATAAATAAAACACAAAATTTTATGTCCCATTCTCAATTGTATCTGACCTGAAGTTGAGACAATTCTTGGGAAAAATCTAAACTTATTACGAAAAAATCGATCTGCATATTCTCAGATTCTGATTATTTGTCCAATAATCGAAGGAGTCCTTACCAAAAATCTCGAAGTAAGAAAAATCAATTGTCGATATCTCCAAGGTATTTCAGTCCAACCACTCAGCAAAGGTGGTTGAAATATTTCTAGCATAATGTCTCCCCAAATTAACTGTTACCGCTATAATAATGTTCAACAAAGATACGAAAGCAATGCTTAACTCAAAGGATGCTGTCAGTGATTTCTTTGACATTATCACTGGAGTTTTATTTGCGCCCTTTTCTACTATAATCTGCTTTGATTACATACTATGAACATCAATAAATATAACGAAGAAAATGATTTTACAGTTAAAAAGCTTGAAGGAGACGATATATCACAGAAACTACAACGTCTGCAGACTACGATCTCGCACGAAACACTGGCTCAAGCCGAATCCCTGCTGCAGTACCTGGAACAAACAGCAAATGGAATTGGCCTCTATGAAAACTTAGATAAAACAGAGTTTATGTGGTTTGAATAAGATGGAGATATCACTATATTAAATGGTAACTCTCTGAAATGAGTAGACCTGTTCACATAACCTGGCTGCAATATATCATCTGCTGCACTAGATTTTAATACTGGCATTGGAAAGGCATGGACTGCTGCAGGGTTACAATCATCTAGAAATCTGATCTCACTGATAAAAGGAAAAATACTAGTGATGCAAATATAGTACTGTATGTTTGCACCACTCTTATAATATGCGCGGAGAAAAGATGGGAATTACACAAGAATGCTATAAACTATTTTGAATAGATCCTTGAAGCAGCAGCCCACAAAACAGTAGTTGCACGGCTACTTATCTTCTATATCACAAACCATCCAAGTAATCTGAACAAGATATGTTGGGCACTGCTACCCAAATAATGATGAATCACAAGCGACATTCTCCTGTGAAGTCCTATGCATGGACACAACAGTATCGGTCGACCAGCAAAGCCTTTGTGTGGACACTGGATGCCATGGAGAAGACATGCTTAAAGCAATGGCTGAAAGGGACGGATACCAAGAGTCAAAAGAATCCATGTCATCAGCATGATTTGATAATGTTTACATACACACACAATATATATATATATATATATATATATATATATATATATATATATATATATATATATATGAGAGAGAGAGTGAATGTGCGAGTGTAAACGTAACCAAGTAAAAACAGGACATCGTAGCGAGATTTTAATGAGAGCAATGCATCGAAAATTGCCTGACTTAGAAGAGAAAAAGTTTTTCCTATCCAAATTTAAAAAAAAAAAAAGGTCAATTTTGTGGAGTCTGAGTTTTCACTGAATGTCATTTTTCTCATCATCAGAACCCCCCACCCAGAGATAACGACGAATTACAACTTAAAATCCTTCGTATCTTTCTAAATAGAAGTATCAAAATTATCATCAACCAAAATGAAAAAGAAGAAAAAAGAAAACTAAAAGCTTTGATAGGATTTGCCAATTCTTGCAGTGACAGTAAGTGACACGAAGTCGGTTAATATGGGAAAAGGAACTAAGCTGACAAAACTATGGAGCTAATCGCGTCGGCATTTCTTTTTAATGGGACGCCCCAGGCATCGGATAATATACACTATTTAGGCAATTCGAGCTGATATTGTCTGGATGTAGAACTGACTGAAATCAGACCAAAGTAAATTGGTACTTACCAGATAAAAAGACCGAGGAGATATATAACTAGCTTCGATCGTGCTGGTATGTGACACTATTTGAGTTTAATGCAAAGATCTCACAGGAAGAAGACCACTATAGAGTGGTGGTGTCAAAAACTATTTCGTTTCATCAGCATTTACCTTCATCAGCATTAAACTAGATATTGTTCCTTTTAGATGAAGAGGCAGCTGCAGACTGAGAAGAAGGCCCTACTTCGAACTAAGCAAATCAGTTTTTATATACCACCCGACACAAAGTCAAATTATGCATATTAAAACTCCTCGTCATCTTGTCGTGCCATCAGCACGGATATCCCTGAACCTCTCTCGCCACCCCGCCCTATCGTTCATCGCTTCCGGTAGGTCCCCAAGGCTACACCTGGTATCCTCACTGAGCTGCTGTATGTAGGTTCGAGCTGGCCGCTCTTCTTTTGCACGGCCATGTGAAGGGGTCCATAAGAGTGCATCATTTATAAGCTCGTCCCTACTTCTCCAGCAGTCTTCTGCATGTCTCGTTCTTCTAACTTGGATAGTTTTCGTGATGGATGGTAGGTGGCCGCACAGTTGCTGCTTTGTGGGGTTAATAATAGTTAGTTGATATAATTATTTACGAAGGATACTTAAAACGATTTAACTGCCTGAAAATTTTGCGTATAAGTTATTTATGCAAAATTCGCCCTTTCAGAAGAACAACAGATATGCTATTTGACTGATAGGGTGACAAGAGGTTTCATGTCTTTTCCATGGCAATTAGTCCAAAAGTCAACGAAACAAATAAGTTATCATTATTCAGTAAGGATTATCATTTGTACTTAAAAGCATATGATCGCATGGAAATTATTGCACTTAAGTTATTTATGCCAAAGCCATCCTTGTAGAAAGGCAATAGTGGTGTTATTTAACCAATTGCTGGGAGGATAAGAACGTTCAGACCTTTCCTGCGAGTATTAGTCCGAAAGTGAATAATAGCACGACTGGAGATCGAACTCGCTTACTATGATGTCTCAGTCCAGCACGTTAGCAACTACGCCAGAGGAACTTCCCCGCGTTAGATGGGAATACTTGAAACTGTATAAATCTGTGCAACTTATTTGTATTAAGTATAGATACTTGAAACTTAAATTATTCACAAATTATAATTATTGTCATTAATTGTTACTTGAAACCATGTAATTGCTTACAAGATAAAGGAAGAAAAAAAAAAAAAAAAAGACTGAGTTCGGATTTGAAAAAAACCAAAAAGGATTGACATTGTAAAATCAACCAACAAAACAATAAACTAAAATTCCTGCGTATGTATTAAGCGTTTAAATAATAATTCCCCTAATCAAAGGCGATTGTAAGTATAGATTTATCCGACTTCCCAAGTTATTATATTGGGGGGTGCAAACACGAATCGTGACTCGAGAATGTCTCTCAGGAGAAAACTGATAAAATTTTAAAAGATTTTATGGTTTTTTTTTTTTTTTATTTTGGATCAGTGGTTCCAATTATTTCGGGATGCCATCTTCCCTTTCATGACCTCCAACATCTAAAAAGCTCACAAGTTTTTATTGATATTAGGTCGACTGTAAAACGACTAATCTAATTACGGGATTATACCTGCCTAAGGCCTTGAAATTTGAAGATATGAAAATGCTATGATCACCAGTCCCTGCAATGAAAAACTTCCAAAGAGTTACAGCCTGGGAAGACGATTGTAACCGTGTAATCCACGAAAGAATTTCAACGATTCTGATCACCGATCTTTTGAAGGCGATAAGCAAACATGAATCTTCAGAAATTTTGTGGGACTTATGTTTACATTATTGGTTCCCCAATTTTTCCGAGATGCCATCTCCTTCGATTCTATCCCACATCCCTAATACCTCACTCCAACATTCAACGAACACACATACGTGGTGCATTCAATAAGTTTCCAGACATTTAGAATTGTCATAGACTCTTGAAAATTCAGTTTGTTATTGCCATACATCTTATGACCAATTTTTATGATTTCAGCTTCAAATGAACAGCTACAGCAGCAATTGGAATATACCCTACTAAAGCCTGATTATCACTGCTTGTAAATTTTAAAAATGCAATCTGACACTTTAGAAGAACGATATGCACTAAAATTCTGTTTTAAACTTGGAAAAAATGCCACAGAAACGTATGGAATGCTTCATACTGCTTTTCGACCATCTTGTATGAATCAAGTATCAGTCTTTGAGTGGCATAAGAGATTCAAGGAAGGCAGGGATGGTGAGAGGTGTGAGAGGAGTAAGGAAGTCAATAGACCAGAGTTGATTGGCCAAAGGGTTAGGGTTAGGGTTACTATGTTGAGGTTTTAAGTGAGTTCAGGAAGAGATTCCGTCGGAAGAGGCCAGCACTCTTCAAATCGGGTCAGTGGCATTTCCACGAGGACAATGCACCAGTCCACAACTCCATCCTTGTCACAGACTATTTGACCAAGATGGGCATCAAGATAGTTCCTCAGCCTCCCTATAGTTCAGACCCTGTTCCCTGTGACTTTTGGTTATTCCCCAAGCTCAGAGGCTGTCGTTATGAGACAATTGAGGAGATGAAAGAGGTTGTGACGAAGGTGATTGACACGCTCACACAAGAGGACTTCCATGGGGCCTCCCAGAAGTTTTTCGAACAGTACAAGTGTATTGCAGCCGGAGGAGATTACTTCGAAGGGGACTAGAGTTTCATGTGTGTATAATCAATAAAAGTGCCCATACGAAAAAGGTCTGCAAACTTATTTAATGATCCTCGTATCTTCATTGGTATTAGGTCATTTGTACATTTAAAACAACTACAATAAGTCCGGGATTACGCCTGTACCCTTAACCCTCGTAGACATGAAAATACTATGACCTCCAGTCTCTGCTGTCTATTTTGGCTGCTGTATAACACGTGACCTGTAAAGATCATACTAAGATACAAATAAATGTGAGGTATTTCAACTCCAATGTCGGACGCAAAAATAAAGTATTGTTTTAGATTTTCTAATGTAGATGTTGACCCTACCACAAAAAGAAACAAACAAATATTTTCTTGATTCTTTTCACACTTCTGACTCCTTTCTCTTTACTCTTTGGATTTTTCGAAAAACCCAGAGATATGGTTACAACTCAATTTGAGTTATCATATTGTAAAAACATGCAGTTTGTGTGTGTGTGGACAACAATCTAAAAAGAGCTACATCTTTATCAGACGATGACTGTTTGGTTTGGCGTAGTTTCGGGGCCAAACAATCATTACTACTAACCTAGAGCCCACAAGCCTTATCTTACAATAACACCAGACTCTTCCACAATATTGCGAGAACGTCAGAACAAGATTCAGTATTTTCCTATTGCTCTTTGTGGTCTTCACAACTTTCATGAAACTGAGCATTCATTAAATAATGTGAAATGTGAATTATCTGACAAGATAACACATCATTACAATAAACACGAACGAGAAAAGAACTTCGGTGAAATTCACGTGCAAAGATTACATAGAATGTCGGCGTTTAGTATAACGATCATCACTTTGCGCTAATGCCCTTTGGAAAGGTATGAATTCATCTTTTATTTATCCCACAATGGATAAATAGTAAGGCTGATTGGATTCTGTAGTCTTGACAAACAAGCGTAAGAGAAAGCAAACTGCAAATTCCAACCAGCTGTACTTCTCTTAAAAATAACCTTGTCTCATATCCTGCTTCTGGGCGGGTGTGAGGTAAATACACGAGAAAAACAGGGAAATTCTATTGAATTGATGAAAGCTATTGTATTAAGAAATTTAAACGAATTTTAATCATATTGCTCGCAGTATTATACCTATATCCTTCAACATTGCTTTCAATAAAATTCACCCAAATTCTAAATTGCTACCTCAGATTTAGTATACACAATGCCAAAATTGAGAGTGTTTCAAAGAGGTAATTTTTACTCTAAAAATATTAAGGTCCTCCATACAAGGATATTTGATATCTTTGTCTGTCAAGCTAAAATAATTATTAGTTTAAGATTTTTATCAATCTAAATGTTTATAGAGCTTTATTCCGTAAGAGAACACTTGAAACATTTTACCGATTTTTTTTCCACAGTTCAAAAACATTATTTAACTTAATCTGCGGGGAAACTGTGCTTTTAGTGTCACTTTAGGTAAGCATTTGTCGACCTCTTGCTCATCTAGGTGGAAATAGTTGCCAGTTTACCGCTGGAAAATTTTCTTTTGATAATCTAGAAGAAATAAAGTTGGGAAGTTATTTCCCAGAAAAGATTTATACCGTGCAAAACACTGGAAAGAGAAAGCTCAGACGAACAAATTATATATACAAAAACCAAAAGAAAAAAATCAAAACGTTTACAACTTATGAATAGATCATATAATGAGAAGAAAAGACAAAAAAATGTTTTAAAAAATGGAAAAATGTTAACCATTATTTTAATATGTATTATAACTGATTTCAACATAATAATCCAACAAGCCGTAAAAGAAACTAAGACATATTGTCGACGGGGATGAGAATATGTTGCCCATCTCTTACAAAGAGTGGACACACCCCTCTCAAACGTGTGTCCAGTGTATGACAATTAACTGCATTCAGTAGTGGGGTTATAGTTCCGGACCTGTGGAGTGTGCCTTTCATTACCACTACTCCAGGTTCACTATGGATTTTGGTTGGCATTACCTGTCACAGTATTAGCTTGGAATCAAATATACGTTTAAAAATTCTTTGTATTCGAATGAAAAGTGTATAATAAATAAATGAACAAATAAATAGATGAATAAAAATCATCTCTGAAAGAAGCAATTAAAAATGTAAATATGAATCTCAGCCTAAAAAACACTGGACGAGTTAACGTGTCATTCAAATCACTCAGTGGGTCATATTCGGTCACTGACTCAATTTTTTGTCAGTTTCCGTTTCATCAAGTAGAACCCTCTGCCCGTGGTGTAATAGTTATCGTTACAGGATATGGACACAGCGATCCGAGTTCAATTCCTGGACAAGACTGATTGCATTTCACATTTCCCTTGGGAAAGGTATGAATCCAATTATTCTCCCTCCAGCTATGGGTAAATAGTAGGGCAGACTAGGTTCTTCAGCCTTTGTGAGGCAACTAGTCTAGGAGAAGGAAAACTGAATTCAAACCTGCTAAACTCCGCTTAAAAAATTGACCTTGTGTCATATCCTGCCCGAGTGGAGGGGTTGGGTAAATAGAATCAAGTAGAACCCTCTTGCGCCTCATCGGTTTTACACAAGTATTTTTTTTTTTAAATGCAAAATTTAATCTTTTCTTTTAAAACGAAATCACTTATTCCTAATCTCCTCAGCTAATCTGAACAAATTTGGTTTAACCACCAGGCCAATAGCATTGTCTCGATACTGAGATAAAACCCACAAAAGAACGAACCAGACATGCAGGACACTGCTGGAGAAGCAGAGATGAACTCATAAGAGATGTACTCTTATGGATCCCCACACATGGCCGCGCAAAAGCAGGACGACCAGCTCGAACGTACATTCAGCAGCTATGTGAGGATACGGGATGTTGTCCTGAAGACCTGCCTAGGGCGATGAACGATAGGGAGGAGTGGCGAGAGAGGGTCAGGGATATCCGTCCTACCAGCGCGATATGATGATGATGATGATCTTGTACGCATTTCCTTACGCACTACTTCCACGGAGCATAGTGTACATTTAATCTATTTGTGAATTATATTTTTATATGCTTCCATTAAATTATTTATATGAAATTAGTCTTTCCTTTAAGTTTATTAACGCTAATATAGGACCATGGTGAGCAGTGGTGACTCTAGCCTATTTTTGCTACACGTGCCCCCCTATGTCAACTTCAGTTCCCAACCCGTGGTCCGTGGACCCAAAGTAAGTCATCATAGTTGCTATTGCGTGATTCTCCATTGTATAGTACAGATTGACAAACGTACCTTGCATGGTGTTTTTTTTAAACAATCAAGATACAATATAATTTGTAGTCTTGTTAATACAGTAGATAAGATAATTTTTTTTCCTTTCAAAAGTATTGAAGAAAAGAGATGTTCATTACTATGACGAGAAAAATTTGTTTATTAGAATAAAGAAACTGATGACAATATACACAGACACAGCTAGTACTTTCAATTTCGCTTAAAATAAAGATTATTTGTTGAAAATGTATTCAAATAAACAAATTTTAGTTACAGAATGTAATATATGCAACATTCATTAAAGAAATAGAGATCTGTTAGTGAAAAAAACGAATTAAAACACGCCGTTTAACCAACATTTACCGCAGCGATGATGATGACGTCGGCTATAATCTGCTATCCCCCCTCTCTCTGTCCCTCTCCCTAAGACAGCTGTCAGCAGTCACATAGTGCTCATATTTTTGAGCACGGTGTTTTGAGTTGCTCTTACTATTGGCTACAGCCAAAAGCGGATTTCTCTAACATTATTGTTATTACAAGGGTCTAGTGCCTGGCACGGATTGCGCGTTCAACATTATAGCCGATTTTATGGGATGTTCAATGAATCTGACGGTGGCCGGAAAAAGACCATCCGTTCAAAACAGCATCATTGTATTATTCCCAGATATATTTATGAACTTTTGGCTACTTAGTTATCGAAACTTGAATGGATACGTAATTTAATTGAGATCAGACTAAGTATGTTTGCTTGAAATTAATGGATGATTTTTAATCCATTTTGAAAAACATTGACCAAGTTATTGGTCGTGCCGGGCACGAGTTGCATTAGTCCCGTCTCCGCCCCTGATGGTGAGTAAGATAACCTCTAAATATTTTCTCTACAAATCAAAATACCGGTAACGTTTCCAATAGTCGGTTAGGCATCATGTATGTGTGTACGTATAATAAACTCTAAGTCTCACCCAGAAAGAGTCATAGTTGAACATCATTATTGTGGCATCACACTACCAATTCTTATAAAGTGGAAAAACTAATTCAGATTTGTTTTTATTTCTGTGCAGGTGAGGTCTATACACTGGTGAGAGTTGTAAGAGAAATCGGAAATCTGGTTGAGTTTTGGAACATTTTCGAAACACCCCTGTACGAATGGGAGGCGAGTAGTTTTTGTTTCTCTGATGTAAAGAAACTCGGGCAAAAGGAATGGATTAGTCACGGTGTAAATATGCGATTCAATCAGAGAGCATGAAATACACTAGTTATAAGGTCTCTTGACTGGAGTAGAAGAAACTCTTGTCCATGCAGAATTATTGCTTTATCAAATTTTATTTGAGAAAAAAAAATACTTCAGGCTTCTTTTGCTTTACTTTTAGGAGCTCTAAACAGTGCTGATCGCTAAGCAATTATGGTGGAGAAGCTGGAATACAAATTCAGAATCCTCTCCGGAATTAATTTCGAGACTATCCCACTAAATTAGTAAACTTTATTGCCAGAGCGAAAGAATCAGGAAAGTGGATATGAAAACATATGAGATGCGAATTCTTTTATGATAGTCATCACCGCAAAATTTGTTTAGTAGTGTAAATATACTGCTTATGTAATACAAGTAGCGACTCGGAAAGAGTTTTTTTTTTTTTCAGTTCTTGGCAGTGTCCGATTCTATGTGAAATAAAAATGTATATGTGAAAGCTTTCGATACTGTGTGTTGTTTATTATTGTATGGTTCTGTGTTTGTATGTCACCGGCAGAAATGTCAAGCCACTGGTAGGTGTCTGCAAATGGAATAGAGGAAAATGACTTCTTACTGTTACCGCATGCTGTAGTTCATTTAGTTGTTGCTTGCATAAGAAAGTTGCATGTCTGGTAGGGATTAGATTTATGAGTGAGAAAATTAATTTAAAAATTGATAAGTTTTCATTGGTGGGGAAAATAAAGTGATTCATATTCCCGACAGTGTCAAACTTAAATAGAATTATTTCCTTCCTAGAAAGAAAACGATAACTGAAGACAAAAAGTCGTTCCTCTATGTGAAGATAAGAGCAAAGTAAATCGGTTGCTCCTACCTTGGAAGTCTATCTTCTTAAGAACAAATTGTGAAAGTTTGAGTAAGGAGAAAGTTAACTCAGAGATCAACGACGGTAACCTACAATTCAGCAAATGATTTCTCAATTAACATGAGGGAGCCTTCATTAACAGGATACAACTTTGGAGATTTAACACAAGCAAATTCAAATCTGATATCGGACATCAGAAACCGAATAAAACCTTACATAAGGTCAATTGACTGTTTGCCGTGTTTCTTTGGATGGAATTAGGGTTCCATTTCCATTGAGGAGGGACCAATCTTCAAAATGAAGGCCCATATAATCCGAGAACCTAATCTGTGTTTGAATAAAGTCGCTGATTGGTTGATATATGAGTAATGCGTTTATAGATATGCGATCAATAGCAGGGAGGGGAATGACTGGTAGTGAACTAACAATCAAAGTAGACATGTCATACTTGAACACCTGAAAGACATGCGGGCTCCAGTGAATACCGACAAACAACAGGTTTTTGCAAGAAGTCACAGAACAATCTAAGCGTATAATATCTCGCTTTCGGATGGAAATATCCCTAACATCCGGAAAAGGAACTCGAAGTCTTAGGCTCATCCAGTAATTTTCACTATCCAACGATAGTTGGAGACAGCTTAGGTGACAATGGTTTCTCTTGTGGTAGGCATAACCAAATTTACGTTCGAGATCTCTATCGGTATCAACAAGAAAGATAATCTTGTCTTGCAGGATTATTTTTCTGCAAGCGTTTAAGTTTTTTGGTCCATTCCATCGTTTACCTACCTGACGGTAGCTGAAGTCCTTCATGTTAATACAAAAAACGCAAAACATTTTCGATAGCTTCTGAAATACGGCAGTGTCTCCTTGTCCAAAGTTTGTTACAAATTTTCCTTTGAATGCTGAAGACTCATTGGTATTTTTACCAATCTTATTTGACTTTTCTAGAGTCATGAAAAGGTATAAATTATCACCTTTAGACGTTTCTACGCTAAGCGACACCGAAAGGATATCATTTGATAGTTCAGGATCTAAGCGTAAGACTGTAATCCATTCGTTTCTTTGCTGGTCCCAGCGGTTAATAATACAGATTATATCATTTTCAGTTGTGCGCTTAACAGCATCGATGCTGTAAATATTGTTTAAGTGCATAAAAAACGTAGAGTTCTGTTTGTCTAGGAACTCAACGGAATCATCGTCAGCAAACGTTGAAGAAATAAGAATTTGCGGTACCATATTACGCACATTTAGCAGAAGTAAAGTGTTTCGGCCTTGCCAAAATAACAAAAAGTTGTTGAAGAATCCTAACACATTGAAAGGGTTATCTACCGTTTTTATTGTGAACCACTTGGATTTAGTATTGCAGTAGATACCCGCAATGACCGTAAAATCTTCCTCTACGAGAAGCGACCAGTCCTGCCGATAATCCAACGACCCCGGATTGTTCGAAGTATTAACAATTTTTTCTTCCATTCCGTCAATAGCAGCAAATTGGGAAGTGTTTCTTGACCAAGATTCTAGTCGACTGATTGACAGCAGTGGATCTAACTCAAAACAACTGCGGACAGTTCCAATTAAGACTTCCATTTCGGTTCTCGAAAGAGTTTTCCAACTCAAGTAGATATCCATCAAAGATAGTAATTTATCTGATTTTTCGTCGTTGTCGAATTTCCGATCAGATGTCAACCACACAAGAATACTAAATACAGAAATCGGTGATAAGGTCGCCATGACTTCAGTCGCAAGAATGTGAGAAAAAAATTCTTCATTGAGCATAAGGAGACTATGTCTATTTAGTAACCGATCACAAACTGTCTCGCGGCAAACTATCCGACTGATATTGGCCAGTTCTTTTAGGTTGTATTTCCATGCAGTCTGCCAGGTCTCGAAGACGTTCTCGGGTCGCAGCTTGGAAAGAAGAAATTGTGCACAGTGGTTGGTCAAGGAAGAAATTCTCAAGAATTTGCTCAAAGACAGCAAGGAGTGAATGTTAGCACAATTAATCTTGACATAACCCTCGTAAATGTAAATAAGGATTTTATCCAGGTTTTTAGGATCGCTGAAAACGTTCGTTAAGTCATACTCTTGGTTTATCGATTCAACATTGTTAAAGAGGTCATGGAAGAAACAGCTGCTTGCAGATAAAATAACACGATGAGCAGGCACAGTGGTTGTGTTTACGCGGATGATAACATCACATAAAAAACGATCCTTGAGCAGTTTGCTAAGCGATGTATCATAGGGAATGAACTTGTTTCCATAGGATTTGACGAAATTGCACGCAGAAGAATCACAGTCAGACATCTAGAACAAAATATATAATATTAATAAATGCAAAAAAATCTTGTTAGTTTATAAGTAATTTTCGTCTTATAAATTTACCATAGTAAGTTTCCATTGCGTAACGGTTATCGTCGTAGATCTGTGAGGTATGTTCTGACCAAAGCCGTTTGCCGTAGCACTAATTACCTTTTCAAAGGCATGAATAATTTTCCGCCAAGTTAAAATAGAGCAGATTGATTTAGCCTTAGTTCAGCAGCCTTCAATTCCTTTAGAAAAGAACTGAAAATATTTGGTCACTATCTTCAAAAGAAGAATTAAATTAAAATCTAGCTTCAATAGGTTTAGCAAGGAAGCTGTTAATGAGAGATTTGACCAAGAAAATGGGAGAGGAGAACGGAGGATCGTTGAATCGAGTGAAGGAGTTTGGAAACTACAAGCCCTCATTGTCTACATAGTACTTTTTATTGTACCTTTAGACCCCCATCTCTTCGACATCAAAACTCCTTTACGGATATGTGTTTTTCTTGGGACGAAGGTACCAGAAAGAAATTATATTTAGGGCACCAAGAGGATCTTCTGTATATTAAAGACATTTTTTTAAATATATATCTTGAAATTTAGGTAACTTCAGGTAACCATTAAAAAGAAAGAATATCTTATTTTATGCTATCTGGCAACACAGTTAATTGGTGCCAAGTATCGCTACTAAATACTAAGTTTATTTAACATTAGTCGTATGTTTACTTACAGGTTAATGATTTGTTAGTAATTTTATTTTTAAATGAGTTAGAACTAACTTTTTCCGCGCTTAAGTATTGCTATTGTTTCTACATAGTCAAATGGTTTCAATTATTGATATTTAACCCTGATAAATCTATTCAATGTTGATCATTTGTTTGAACGTAATGAAGTGGTTACAAGTATCGCTATTTATCACTATTCTTTTGAACATTATTCATCCAATTGCGCAGTGTGCAATTGTTCAGAATATTGCTATGTATTACCAACAATTCATTTAAACGTCTGTCCTTTGTTCACAGTTTAAATGTCAAACTTTACTTTTGCACCCATAAATGGGACTATCAAGTGCTACCACTCCAGATCACAGTGGATCTGAGAATAATAATGAAGCTACACACAAAATTTCCCAAAACTCCAGGATTGGAGCCTCACCATCAGGTAGTTTTGTGTCATATCCAGGACACTGGGCCAGTTTAAGTTTCCAATCCGGTCGTGGAAAAAGGCAGTATCGAAATGAGAGGCAGGGTATTAAAATGGTTTAATTCTACGGCTCAAAATATTCCAGATACGAATTCTGAACATTTTTCTAATTTCACGGACATTGTAGTGTCTTTTAAGAAATGAACAAATATACCAACAATTGTAAATATACAACCACTGGACCGAGAAACTCGTTTGGTCGAAGGGTGCTATTCATGTAGCCTGTCTTGGACAGGAATAGTCAGACAGAACATATCCTCTGTAGGTCTACAACTGATGTGAATTCAGAGTCTTCCTTCTTCTAGACTGGTTGCCATGCACAGGTTAGATATCCAAATGTACTCTACAACTGACCATAGTGGGATGATGATAAACTGGATTCAAACTTTTTCATAGAGTATTGTGAAAATTCAAATGCCCCATTCAAGTTTGGTTTTGTGGTGTATCAACCATCGTTGGTTATTTAATGCCAAATCCATTTTTATACATATGAATAGCACTATTTCAAACAATTCAGTTAAGCACAAGTATAATTTTTTTTGTTTACACACAGTAATAATAGTTCTATTTCAAACAATTCAGTTTTACATAAGTAAACGGTTTAGTTCATTTTGACCCATAGATAATACACTATCGGGTGCTACCACTTTGGGCCAGAGTGAAACTGGGAGTAATGGTAGTGAAGGGTTACTCAGCATTCCAGTATTAGTAGAGTCTCACAATCAAATTGTTTCGTGTCAAATCCAGGACATTCGTTGGGGGAGAGATGAAGTCGGTGTATTCTGCAGTCGCAGCCGACTGGGCCACTCATTCAGGATTTGAACGAGGGTAGCAGAGTCCTTTCTTAATGAAGAGGATTGCTTCACTACAAATGCCTTCTGTAAATATACCATTTAGGGTTTATTCCGTTAATTTAAAACTACGGTATTAGTTGAGTCAATCACTCTTTTAAAATTTGAGTTTTCGATTCAACGTTGTATGACATTTTGTATGTATAGTATTCGCAATTTTAATTACTTAGAGTTTAGAAAAATATGCAAAGGACTTAGAAAAGTCTTAAAAGTAAATTACTGTTGTAAACTTTCATTTCATAAAAAAATCATAAGTCATAATGGAAAGTTAGTGGTTGTTGGCTTCAGTATATTAGACCGAGATATTTAACCCTTTCAACAGAAAGATGTTTTTAGATTTTAATGAATGTATGAGACTAACAGTCATGGTATATCTATGTAGGAGTGAGGGAAGTAAAATTCATTTTAGGTATTAGATTGCTCTACCTGTAGATTTTGAGGTCTTGGATATTTCAAAATTACGTTGTTAAAGGGTTAAACTGAAAATCTACTGGGACTCCGGAGTCCCAATGAGAGGAAAGAGTTAATCGGGATTATGTTAAAAAAATTCCCAAAAGAAAAGACACGTTTAGAAAATGAAACTTTACTTACCTCTGCCTTACTTTTAATAACACTGTTCCCTTGCCGAGCAAAAAGCAGAATTATGCCACTCAGACACACAAAAAAAAATCACCCCCAAAACAAACAGAAATATTGTGATATAAACAAAACTCCAGTTCAAGTAACCAATAAAATAAATCCTATAAGCTGCGTATTATGATATTCAAATTAAGAGTTTGTTTCGCATTGAACTTGATTTTAATGACTGCTACTGGGTTATGTGCTATAGAAATTGTTAAAACAGAGGAAGTGAGTTCAAAATTGAGGTTGGCAATCATATTATTGTTGTACAGTTTTTCGTTTTTTTTTTTATCTGTTCTTTTACTTATCATTTTATGTGTATAACTAAATTTGGTTATATAGTTAGTACGTGGTTATTATTTTATTGAAAGAGTACAATGAGTAATTATCTCACGTAGAGGAGTGGAATATCTTCAAAGGGCCACGAATAGTGTCACATGACACCATTATTGATCTCTTTTTAACTCTTTTCTTTGAACGGTGTAGACTTTGTCTCTGACCCTGACCAGGGAACAATGAAAACTCTTTGCTCTATTATCTACACTTACCAATTTTTTTTTCGATTTCGTACCCCTTCTACATACTGCTTGTTCATGAAACAATATATATTTAATTCTATCATGAGATATGTTTGTATATTCTTTCCTTGTAATGCCACCCGCATATCTATGAAAGAAAAAGTATTGTTATAATTGTAATTCAATTTTCTTATATTTCCTTTCGTTGAGTTTAGCATTAGTCTATCTGTGATATTCTAATATAGGGACTCGACTCAAGAATAGGGACTCGACTAAATGTCTTCCCTACCACCAAGCATTTCAATGATATGTTTATTTCATTTCATCTTTCCATCCCTCAAATTACATTTTATATATATATATATATATTGGTTGAGGCCTGCAGCTTTTCTGTTTTAGGTTTCTGAACGGTATTGAATTCTTCTACGGTAAATAATCCTCATTTTAAGTAGAGTTGGCCATTATATATATATATATATATAGTTGAGGCCTGCTGCTTTCCATTGTTTTCAGATCTGCGTCAAGGTTATCCTCCGAAAATGAGTTTGATGACGAGTTGGCCATTTCTTCAGTAAATTTATTTATGAAGTATTGATGACAAGGAAATTTTATGAGATAACACTGTGAATAAATAAAACATGAAAGAGAAATACACGATTGAGTCCATCCTCCCCTTCTTGAAGAAAGGCCACCTAGAAATCACAAAGAAATACAGAGGCATAACTCCTACTGCCACAGCCGCTAAGTTTTAAAACGCCCTACTTCTCAATCGTACCAGACCTGAAGTTGAGACAACAACAACAACAACAAAAGACGTAGCGGCCACCACCATCACCATCAACAAAGAAGCGGAGGCCAAGAGCCCGGGTCAGGTCCAGCCCAAAAACAACCAGGAGGGCTGGACTGAAGTGACCAAAAAGAGGAGGGGATCCCCTAAACAAGGGGAAAAAAGTCCAACTTCATCCCCTCCTCAAAAACAAACCAGGGCCCCAACACCAGCAGCAGCAGCAGCAAAATCAACATCAGAACCACCGGCAGCAACGGCGGCAGCAGCAGCAGCAGCAGCAGCAATAACAACAACAACAACAACAACAGAATCACCGGCAGCAGCAGCAAAAACATCAACAAAACCACCGGCAACAGCAGCAGCAATTACAACAACAACAACAACAACAACAACAGAATCACCGGCAGCACCAGCGACAATGACACCAAAGAAACCAGCAACACCTAAGACACCAGCAACACCAGCACCATCAATAGCATCACCAAAAAAGACTAAAAAGAAAATTAAAAACATCGAAGAAATGGAAACATCGACGAATCTAAAGAGGAGAAGGGACAGTGGGGAAGGGGCAGCAAAAAAAATGTGCCCCGAAAAAAACCAACCTGAGGCAGACCCCTCCTCTCAACCACAGTTACCTCTCCCATCTCCACCAGTACCTTCACCGCCACCTACACTACCTCCACCACCGTTTCCACCTCCAAAAATCACTTTACAGCCTCCTCCCCAACAAATGGACTCTCTTTCACCCCAACATGAACTTTTCAAAAAATATCACCGCCCATACAAAATCCCACTCCCCAGATCTCAGTCTGCTGAAAGGGCACAACCCTCGGGCCTAGCCCGAACCCCATCCCTTCCCTCCCTCAGCCCAGCAGACTTATCCTCTCAAGAACTTTTCCCGGCAATCATTTCCCCAAAAAGAAAAACTGACCCTCCTAAGAAAACAAACTACCATGAACTATCCATCGGACAGATACAGCGGGCAGCGGCTTTGTGCTCTGCGGAGCTGGAGGCAGTTGGGGACTTCCAGCTCCGGAAGGCACTAAAGCCGTTGCTCAACTTGGAAAAAATTAAAAATTTAAATGTATCAAATCCCGCGAATTTCAGGAGTGCAGCCATGGTGACCACTTTTGTCCGGTCAGCTGGCGACCGTACCAAGATGTATGGAAGTTCTTGAGTACGGTCTGTCAGACTGATACGGGCATAAAGCTGGCGGAGTTGGAGCACTCCTCCCTAAAAAAATGTATTACATACTGTTCGGGTAGGGTCCCGATTTTGGTTCACCCATCTCTTTATAGGGCCCTAAAGCTGAAGTTCCCGATAGATGTCGGCGGAATCACCAGGGACAACCGAGTAACAACTGAACTCGGCACCAGTTCCCTGCGTCAGGCTGTCGGCATCCTCACACCCAAGGATTTCCGGCCCGTAGTCGACGATGAGTAAGGTAAGTCGGATTGATGGCTTTAAACGTAGCCAGTTTGAATGTGAGGGGACTGAGGGATTCAAGCAAGTGTGCGCGCTTGCTTGGTGAACTCAAGAAGCTCTGCGTAGATGTTGCTGCAGTGCAGGAGACCCACTTCACTTGCGACGCTGACTGTCGGGTGCTGGAAAACGACTTTAACGTTTTCTCAGCATACGGCAGCCGCGCCAGCGCTGGGGTCTCCTTGCTAGTTGGACGCAGCCTTGATGCTGATGTTGACGTTGTTTTTGCAGGTGACGGGGGCCGGTTGGTTGTGGCCGATGTTGCCGTGAAAAGTTTCAAGTTTCGTCTGGTTGCGGTTTATGCGTCCAATATCGCTGCGGAGAGGGTTTCCTTTTTTCGTCGGTTGGCGCCGTTCCTGGACGATACGAAGCGGCTAGTCTTAATGGGTGATTGGAATGCGATCCTTGATCCCAAGATAGATAAGGTCGGTCGGGGAGCTAGTCGTACGGGAAGGTGTGAGAACAGCCTTGCCGGCTTCGTGACTCGTCACGGTCTCGTCGACAGATTTCGTCTCGATCACCCAGGGCGGGAGATGTGGACGTGGCTAGATAGTTTGCCCTCTGCCAAAGTAGGTTCCTACTTGGACAGAGTGTTAGTGAGACGAGCTGACATTGACTTTGTTAGTTGTCCCACGTTCCACTTGATAGCGTGGACTGACCATAAACTTGTTAGAGTCAGTCTACGGTTAGTAAATAGCCCTAGTCTGGCCGGTTATTGGAAGTTCAATACCTCCTTACTGGAGATACGGGACTTCCGGGACCGGCTGGAATCCCTAATTCAGCGGGCGTTAGTGGGGGCGGTTACCGGGAATAGGTGGTGGGCTTCTCTCAAATATAGGATTAGAGACTTCGCCACCAAATACGGTCAACAGCTCAAACTAGATAAGGCCAAGGAGGCGAAGTCTATAGACGATAGACTTTCCCGGGCGGTGGCTGGGGGGGACTCCCTAGGTGTAGAACTAGCTAGGTGGGACCTTGAGCGTGAGAATAGCGAGCGCTACAAGGGATACGTAGTTAGATCTAGGTTAAATAGAGTTCTCTACGAAGCTGTGAAATCGAACGCGACTGCGCGTGAGGAAGAAGTGCGAAGGTTCCCCGATCGGTACGTCGCGTCTGTCAAGACCGCGGACGGGCGACTGCTGCATTCGAGTCGTGAGATACGTGATGCCTTTCGGGCGCACTTTCGGGATCGCTTTGCCCGCTGCCCTGATCTCCCGATCCGGGAGTTTCGTAGCTATCTTGCCGACTTCCCCCGCCTCCGGGTGGCAAAAGCGGCTAGCTGCGAGGGTGTGGTTACTGAATGCGAAGTCCGTGATGCGTTGAAGCAGGTCGGCCTGAACAAGTCGCCGGGACTAGATGGTTTGCCCTACGAAGTGTACTTGAGGATGTCGCACATGTTTGTGCCTATTCTGACGGATATGTTCAACCATTGGTTCGCCCAGGGAGCCATCCCTGGTAGCGTTACCAAGGGCGTGATCACATTGCTGAAGAAAGGTGGCAGGCATGTTTGGGAGGGTTTAGATGACTACAGGCCCATAACTCTGCTTAACACAGAGTTAAAGATTTTGGCCCGGGTCTTGGCGAATCGTTTACAGCGTGTCATCAGTGATCTGATCGGCCCTGAATAGACCTTTGCTGTGAAGGGAAGATCGATCCAGGACAATCTGCACTTGATTCGCGAGGTCCCAGAGGGGATAGAAGACGACACAGAAGATGCGCTGATCAGTTTAGATCAGTCCAAGGCCTTCGATAGGGTTGACCATCGGTTCTTGGCGTCTGTTTTGGAGACTGCCGGATTCAAACTGGAGTTCCGCAGATGGATTAGCATGATGTACCACAGCCCTCAGGCAGTGGTGCAGGTGAACGGAAGGCGTTCGCGGGTATTCGCGATCGAGCGTTCGGTGCGGCAGGACTGCCCGTTGTCTCCTCTTCTCTATGTCCTCGCGTTGGAGCCCCTCCTGCGCAGGCTTAGGGATGAGGGGACGAGTCCGTCTCTGCGCGGTATACCTTTTGTTAGCAGCCTTGCGGCAAGGGTTTCCGCGTTCGCTGATGACATCACAGTCTTTGTATCCCGCCGTCTGGATATAAAGGCTGTGAAAGAGGCGGTTGTCGAGTACGAGCGGATCGCAGGAGCCAAGGTCAATTTTGACAAAAGCGAAGGTTTGCGGCTTGGTGCTTGGAGGGGTAGCAATACTCTTCCAGGGCCCTTCCGCTGGAGTGACGGACCCATCCGCATCCTCGGGGTGTGGTTCGGGCCCGACCTCCAACTGGAGCGAAATTGGTCGGAAGTACAAACCAAGGTGAATGCTCAGGTGGGAATCTGGCTTTCAAGGAGGTTGTCCTTAAAGGGCAGGGCGGAAGCGTGCGCCACGTACGTCTTCCCTCTGATCCTTTACCGATTGGCTGTACTTCCTCTGCCTAAGGCACGTCGGTTAGCACTGCAACAATCCCTCTCCAGATTACTCTGGGGAGGTGCAAGGCCGATGGTCCGTAGGCAGGTCTGTATCCAACGTACACGCAACGGGGGTCTGGGTATGCCTGATCTGGAGAGCCACTGGCTTGCTGAAAGACTTGCATACCTCGGCCGGTCCTTGACAGGGGACTCAGTGTGGAGACGAAAGGCGAGTCGGACTTTTCCTCGCCTCAAGTCAGACCCAAAGGCTGAAGGTCGACGTAGGCCTTTGGGCGAAGCACTGTTTTTTAGCGAGTGCCGAAAGGCCCTTCGTAACCTTCTTGGGTCCAGTGACCTTTCACGGCCTCGGAAAGAGCTATATCGGGAGTTAGTGGTGGGTTCCGCTTCTGATCCTCTTAGCGAGCGGCGAGGCTGGACGGCGGAGGAGATCCGCTCTCACTGGAATTGGGCGCCAGGATCGAGCTTCTCGAACAACTCCGAGTTCTCGCTCACCTGGCGACTTGTACGGAATGCGTTACCCCTTCTCGGCTTGAACTACAAAGCGGGCCTAGCAGACATGCCTGATTGTCCTCGCTGCGGCAGTGGATTAGAAGAAACGGCTGAGCACGCCTTCTACTACTGCGAGCGAGTTCGCCCGTTTTGGGATCACGTCGGGGAGTGGACGGCTCGCATCAAACCCAAGCAGCTCGTGCTGCTCGACGTTGGTTACGTCGTGGACAACGTTCTTCCTCCGTTTCAGGGTGAGAAGCGTGTGGTGTTTCTCGCGATCCTGGCTGTAGCTCGAATGGTGATTTGGATCACGCGAAAGAAGGGATTGTATGACGATGCAAACTTTTCTCATCGCGATCTGGTTTTGTATTTTCGGCATCAGCTGAGGGTCAAAATCAGATGCGATAGAAAACGCTTGGATCGCATAACATTCAACAGAAGGTGGGTGAATGCAGCGAGCCTGGTCGTACGAAAGGGGGCAACGTTGGAGTCATCCTTCCCTCCTCTGCCCGCTCATGGCGTCTACGGTACGGGTCCTTCGGGACCCCACCCCCGGTAAGTAGGCAAAGTTTTCCCCTTGTAACCTAGTTAGCAGTATGGTGTCAGTCATTGTCCCCGTCATCTAGTCATTAGTATTCAAGATCTTCCCCATCCCCATTATTTTTCGACCTCAACCTGTATCCCAGTCCGCTTTTACTGAAGATCTTGAACATTTATATGTATAAAAATCATATTACCGTCTTGTATCGACCCACACCGTGCCCGACCCTTTATCTTCTTTTTTCCCCCCTATAGATTAGGATCCCAGTCCCACCTAGGGCAGGTCCGACTTGTTTCCGGTTCTTTCGCCCCGGAAAACAGTCGGCCTCCAATTTTATAGACGGGGGGATGGGAGGGCAACCAAACGGAGGATTTTTCCTTGTTTCTTTGTTATTGTATATATTTCGGGGTTTTTCTCCCATCCCCATCATATGAATTCATTTTGTAAAAAATCACAATTTGTAAATAAAATCATGCATCACTTCCGGGATTTTAAGTAGGACTTTCTCCATAGAGCAAATGTGGTATTTTGGTGGTAGCAGCGCGCAAGGCGACGGATGAATGACTATATATTGTATTGTTGAATGGGTCGGCGAATGTGGCTAGCCAGGTTCCCTTAGTACAAACATAGTTAATGCAAGACCACACCCTTCCCCTTCCCTCCAAAACTTAAGGCCTTGTGCCTTCCTGTAAAATATCTACAGGAAATAAACAGACCTGAAGTTGAGACAATTTAACAATAGTTAAACTGATTTTAACGTAACCCAATAAGAATTAGCAAGCCGTAAAAGAAACCAGACCACCTTGCCGATGGGGCTGAGAATATACTGCTCCTCTCAAAAAAGATGGAACGATTCTTCTCAAAATAGGAGTCCAGAGTATAACACTAAACTGCATTCGGTTGTGAGGCTCTAGTTACGGAACTATGGAGATTTCTTTTCATTACTCCTACTCCAAGTTCACTATGAGTTGGATCGGTATTACCAGTCAGGGTCTTAGCTAAGAGCCAAGTATTCGTTTATAATGCTTTGTATTCGAACGGAAAGAGTACAATAGATAAATAAATAAATACATAAAAAATAATATCTGAAAGAAACAACTAAAAAAGTTAAATATGAATATCTCAGCCTCAAATAACTCTTGACGACTTGATATACCATTCAAAATATCAGTCCATCATAGACGCTCACCGAGTCTATTTTTTGACAGTTTTCATTTCATTTCATCAAACAGAATCCTCTTGTACTGCATCGGTTTTACTCGTATCAAATATTTTATTCCAGATCTCAATTAATCTGTTGAACAGAATTGGTCTCACCACCAGGCTAATGACATTGTCTCGCTTCTGAGATGAAACCCACAAAAGGATACTTAAGACTGTTTTACCAACTAGGTACGTCTTTCCTTACACACCACTTAATGGCGCATAGTGTACATTTAATTTTTTTGAGACATTTGTGTATTATGTTTTTACATGCACACATTATAATTATTTATATGAATTTAGTTTCTCCTTTCAGTTTATTCAATATGTCAATTGTTAAACTAACGCTAATATTGGACCATGATGAGTAGGAACACCTCTGAATATCTTCTCTATAAAACAAAATACCGGTAACATCTCTAATAGACAGAAAGGCATTTTGTATGTGTGTATGTTCAATAAACTCACCCAGAAAGAAGAGCCATACCTGATAAACAAAAAGCGGTGCGCACGTTCAATAAACTCACCAAGAATGAAGAGTCATAGTTGAACATCATTATTGTGGCATCACACTACCAATTCTTATAAAATCGAATTATATCTTTATATGCACACATTAAATCTTTCAAATGAATTTAGTCTTTCCTTTAAGTTTATTAACGCTAATATTGGACCATAGTGAGTAGGATAACCCCTTGATATTTTCTCTACTAAACAAAATACTGGTATTGTCTCCAATAGCCGGCTAGGCATCATGTATGTGTGTACGTATAATAAACTCTAAGTCTCACCCAGAAAGAAGAGTCATAGTTGAACATCTTTGTTGTGGCATCACACTACCTAATCTTATAAAGTGGAAAAACTAATTCGGATTTGTCTTTATTTCTGTGCAGGTGAGGTCTATACACTGGTGAGAGTTTTAAGAGAAATTGGAAATCTGGTTGAGGCTTGGAACATTTTGAACCACCTCTGTAAGAATGGGAGGCGAGTAGTTTTTGTTTTTCAGATGTAAAGAGACTCGAGTAAAAGGAATGGATTAGTCACGGTGTAAATATACGATTCAATCAGAGAGCATGAAATACACTAGTTATAAGGTCTCTTGACTGGAGTAGAAGAAACACTTGTCCATGCGGAACTTTTGCTTTATCAAATTTTATTTGAGAAAAAAAAATACTGCTGGCTTCGTTTATTTTACTTCTAGGAACTCCAAATGGTGCTGATCGCTAAGCAATTATGGTGGAGAAGCTGGAATAAAATATTCAGAATCTTTGCAGGAAATAATTTCAAGTCAATTACTCCAAATTAACAAGCTTTATTGTTTGAATGAAACATATAGGAAAGTGGATACAGGAAACGTCATAACCGTAAAATTAGTAAAGTATATTGAATGTATTGCTTGTAAAATTATCTAATCACAAGTACCGACGCGGAAAGAGTTTTTTTTTTTCAGTTCTCGGTTGTGTCCAATTCTATGTGAAAGCTTTAGATATTATGCATTGTTTATTATTGTATGGTACTTTGTTCGTGTGTCACCGGCAGAAATGCCAAGCCATTGGTAGCGCCTGCAAATGGAACAGTGGAAAATGACTTCTTACTGCTACTGCATGCTATTGGCAAAAAGGGAATTGGTTTCGTATCTTCGATTAAACACCCAGATATATAAGATGGCGTCGCTTTCTAGCAGTGACTGTAAAAATTTATTTTTCTCTCAAAAGCAGTAACTATATATATATATATATATATATATATATATATAAAATGCAACAGTGTGACTCCATTATGTCCACATGATGAATCCCTTTTAATATAAATCAGTTATAAGATCCAAAGAAATTCATTCAGTTGATGCTTTGAGAAAGTTATATCACAGGAAGTGATCAGATTTATTTGTGAGAACATAAATTTACTTTCAAAATAGCCAAGTCACGAGGTGCATACGATAAGTTTCCTGACTTTTTTCGTATGGGCGTTTAAAGTTGTCGTAGACTCTTGAAAAATCACTATGTTATGAGATGATTGACCAATTTTTATGATTTCAGCTTTAAAGGAACAGCTACAGTAGCAATTGGAATACACCCTACTAAAGCCTGATTGTCACTGCTGGTGAATTTCAAAAATGCAATGTGGACGTGAGGATACTTTAGAAGAACGATATGCACTAAAAGTCTGTTTTAAACTTGGAAAAAATGCCACAGAAACGTGTGGTATGCTTCAGACTGCTTTTCGACCATCTTGCCTGAATCGAGCATCAGTTTTTGAGTGGCATAAGAGATTCAAGAAAGGCAGGGAGTCTGTGAGGGATGATGAGGTGTGGGAGGAGTAAGGAAGTCAATACACCACAGTAACCCTAACCCTTTGGCCAATAAACTATGTTGAGGTTTTAAGGAAGTCCAGCGAGAGATTCGGTCGGAAGAGGCTAGCACTCTTCAAATCGGGTCAGTGGCATTTCCCCCAGGACAATACACCAGTCCACTTCTCCATCCTTGTCACAAACTATTTGACCAAGATGGGCATCAAGACAGTTCATCACCCTCCCTATAGTCCAGACCTTGCTCCCTGCGACTTTTGGTTATTCCCTAAGCTCACAGGCTGTCGTTATGAGATAATTGAGGAGATGAAATAGGCTGTGACGAAGGTCATTGACATGCTCACGCAAGAGGATTTCCATGGGGCCTTCCAGAAGTTGTTGGAACGGAACAAGTGCATTGCAGCCGGAGGAGATTATTTCGAAGGGAACTAGAGTTTCATGTGTGTGAAATCAATATAAGTACCCATACGAAAAAAGTCTGGAAACTTATCGTATGCCCCTCGTATATTGGTGGGGAAAATTAAATCGATTCATATTCCCGACAGTATCCAATTAAAATAGTATGATCTCCTTCCCAGAAGAAAAAGGATGACTAAAAACAGAATGCAGTTCCTGTATGTGAATATAGAAGACTAAATCGTTTTATTCACCCTTACAAGTGTATGATATTTGTCGCTGCCTCTCCCACCAGACAGGACTCGACACAAGGTCAATGGCGCGAAGGCCGATTATCCACCCTTGCAAGTGTATCTTTTGAACAGCAAACGTGAAAGGGCGAGAAATGAGAAAGTTGCCTCACAGTTCGACGACAGTCACCGTTAAGACATGAGAGCCTACAATACAGCAAGGTGATTGGTCACTTAACATAAGAGTGGATATACATTAACAGGGTTGAAAGTGGTAGATTCAACATAGACAAATCTAATATCGGACATCGAAAAGCGAATAAAACTTAACATTAGAAAATTCCAAGTCCATCGATTGTTTGCTGTGTTTCTCTGGTTTAAATTAAGGTTCCATCCCAACTGAGGAGGGACCAATCTTTAAAATGAAAGTTCAAATAATCTGATAACCGTACTTCTTTACGAAAAACGTTGCCGATTGTTTGATAGACGAGTATTGCTTCTATGGATATGCGATGAATAGCAGGCAGAGGAATGGCTGGTAGTGAATTAACAATGAAGGTACACATGTCATACTTGAACACCTGAAAGAAGTGTGGGCTCCAGTGAATACCGACAAACAATAGATTCTTGCAAGTAGTCACAGAAGAATCCAAGCGTATAACATCTTGCTTTCGGATGGAAATATCTCTAACATCTGGAAAAGGAGCTCGAAGTCTGAAGCTCATCCAGTAATTTTCACCATCCAACAACAGTTGGAGACAGCTTAGGTGACAGTCGTTTCTCTTGAGGTAGGCATAACCAAACTTACGTTCGAGATCTCTATCAGAATCCAGAAGAAAGATAATCTTATCTTGCAGAATTATTTTTCTACAGGCGTTTAAATCAGTTGGTTCATTATGTCGTTTACCGATCTGACTGTAGCTGAAGCCCTTCATATTAATACCAAACACGCAGAACATTTTCAATCGCTTCCGGGATACTGTGGGGTCTTCCTCTGCAAAACACGTTAAAAATTTCCCGGTGAATTCTGCAAATTCACAAATATTTTCACCAGGCTTATGTGACCTTTCTAGACTCATGAAAAGGTACACATCATCATCGTTTGACGTTTCTACTGTAAGCGACACCGAAAGGATATCATTTGATAGTTCAGGATTTAGGCGTAAGACTGTAATCCATTCGTTTCTTTGCTGGTCCCAGCGGTTAATAATACAGATTATATCCTTTTCGGTAGTACGCATTACAGCATCGATGCTGTAAATATTGTTTAAGTGCATAAAAAACGTAGAGTTCTGTTTGTCTAGGAACTCAACGGAATCATCGTCAGCAAATGATAAGGAAGTCAAAATTTGCGGTGCCATATTACACACATTTCGCAGTAGTAAACTGTTTCTGCAGTACCTAACTACCAAACAGTTGTTGAAGAATCCAATCACATTTAAAGGGTCCTCTACTGTTTTTGTTGTGAACCACTTGGATTTAATATTGCAGTAGATACCAGTCATAACTAGTAAATCTTCCACTACGAGAAGCGACCAGTCTTGCCGATAATCCAACGACCGTCGATTGTTCGAAGTATTAACGATTTTTTCTTCCATTCTGTCAATAGCAGCGAATTGGGAAATGTTATTACATATGTTTCTTGACCAAGATTCTAGTCGACTAATTGACAACAGTGGATCCAACTCAAAACAACTGCGGATATTTACAATTAAAATTTCCATCTCAGTTTTCGAAAGAGTTTTCCAACTCAAGTAGATATCAATCAGAGAGAGTAATTTATCAGATTTCTCGCTGTGATCAAATTTTTGATCAGATGTCCACCACACAAGAATATTAAATACTGACAGAAGTGATAGGGTTGCCATGACTTCAGTTGTAAGAATGTGAGAAAAAAATTCTTCACGGAGCATAAATAGGGTATGCCTATTGAGTAACCGATTACATACTGTCTCGCGGCAAACTATCCGACTGATATTGGCCAGTTCTTTTAGGTTGTATTTCCATGCAGTCTGCCAGGTCTCGAAGACGTTCACGGGTCGCAGTTTGGAAAGAAGAAATTGTGCACAGTGGTTGGTCAAGGAAGAAATTCTCAAGAATTTGCTCAAAGACAGCAAGGAGTGAATGTTAGCACAATTAATCTTGACATAACCCTCGTAAATGTAAATAAGAATTTTATCCAAGTTATCAGGATCAATGAAAACGTTCGTTAAGTCATACTCTTTGTTTATTGTTTCAACATTGTTAAAGAGGTCATAGAAGAAACAACTGCTTGCAGATAAAATGACACGATGAGCTGGCACAGTGGTTGTGTTTACGCGGATGATAACATCACATAAAAAACGATCCTTGAGCAGTTTGCTAAGCGATGTATCATAGGGAAGGAACTTGCTACCATAGGATTTGACGAAATTGCACGCAGAAGAATCACAGTCAGTCATCTAGAACAAAAATGATTAATAAATAGAATCGATCTTTTTAATTTATAGATAATTTTTATCTTCTAAATTTGCCGCAGCAGGTTTTCATGGTATAACGGTTATCGTCGAAGATATGTGAGGTAAGTTTACAAAAATCAGAAAAAAGCTGTTTGCCTTAGTACTAATGGTCTTGTCAATGGTATGAATCCAACTCCAAGCTAAGAATGAAATATATCAGACTACTTTAGTTTTGGTAGGACTGTGTCAAATGGCTTTAGAAATGAATGGAAGCGCTCTAGACATTTTGGCAATGTCGGGCTACTAGTTTTAGGGAAGAAAAAAATTTAAGATCTAGCTGCAACAGGTTTGGCAAAGAAGCTGTGGAAGAGGGGAAACGTCTGACTGTTGAATTGGGGGCGAACTTTTCAAGCTTCAGGCCTTCATCGTCAGCATAGTTATTTATTTTTTTATATTTACCCTCGGTCTAACCTGCTTTCTGCATCACAACCTTTTTACGAATACATCTTTTTCTTGGGACAAGAGCACCATTTTTAAATGAGAAGTAATTTTTTCCTCACGTAAGTATTGCTATTGTTTCTAAATTGTTCCAATTATTGCTATCGGACACTAAGAATTCTATTCAGTGTTGATCATTTGTTGGTACACAGTAGTTATAAGTACTACTATTTAACACTAATTATTCTTTGAAACACTATTCATGCATTTGCACACAGTGCAAGAATTCCAAGTATTGCTACGTAATACTAAGAATTATATTTTGCATACTGGTAAATGATGGCAAGTATTTCTATGCATCAGCAATAACTCAACGTCAGTCCTTTATTCAGTTTAAATGTCAAACTGCCCTATTTGACTTATAAATGGGACCCTATAAGGTGCTACCACTCCGAATCACAGTTGACCTAGGAATTATAGCGATGAAAGTGTACTCAAAATTGCCCAAAATTCCAGGACCTGAGCTTCACTATCAGCTTAGTGTCACATCCATGATACAAGGCCAGTTTAAGTTTCAAATCCGATCGTGGATTTGGCTGCAGAAAAAAAAGGAGGGAGGGAGGGTATGAAAATTGTTTAACTCTGTTGACCACAATATTCTAGACGCACCCTCTGAAATTTTTCTTTTATTTTCACATATTTTAAGAAATGAATATACTAACAATTGTAAATTTACTATCACTGGTCCAAGAACCTGGTTTTGTTATACGGTGCCGCTCATGTAGCCTATCTTGGGCAGGAATAGTCTGGCAGAACACATACCCTTCCGGTTTACAACTGGTGAGAATTCAGAGTTTTCCTTTTTCTAGACCATGAGATAGCGTATTGTTGGTTTCAAACCGTATTGCAAAAAAAAGGGAAGAGTCTCATTAAGAATTTCATCGAGAGTAGCAGAGTCCTATATTTATGAAGAGGATTTCGACACTACGAGCGCCTTCTGTAAATATACTATTTTTTACAAATATGACTAAACTACCTCTTTGTTTTTATGATTTAATTGGACTGAATGGCACCGATGAATTTATGTTGTTAAGGTAATCTGAAAAGATCTTCAAACTATCAGTAGAGTTGTGTAGAAATAAGAAATTTAGGGTTTAGTCTGTTAACTTAAAATTGGGATAGTCCTTGAGTCATTTACGCTTTCAAATTTAAGTTTTTGATATACTTTATGAATAATATACTTATTTTTGAATATTTCATATAACATTATGTGCAGTATTTGCATTTAGAAGTTGTAAGAGTTTAGAAAAACTACACAAAGGCCCTAGAATTGAAACAAGTTTTTTTTTAAACAGAAATTACTGCTGTAAAATTTTCATTTTTCGTTACTAACATGTCAATTTCACAAAAAAGTCACGATGGAAAAAAAAATCACTGTATTCCCATTTAACACGAGGGGAGTCCCTCTGGTGTAGTGGCTAATCTGCTGGACTGAGACATCGTAGTAAGCGAGTTCGATCTCTAGTCGCGCTATTACATTCACTCTTGGATTAATACTCTCGGCAAAGGTATGAACGTTCGTATCCTCCCAGCTATTGGTTAAATAGAATCACTCTTGTCTTTCTCTGAGTATACGTACTGCCGAAACGAGTACTATTGTCTTTCTATAAGGATGGCTTTGGCATAAATATCTTACATGCAATCATTTTCATGTAATTGTATGGTTTTAAGTAAGTACAAATGATAATCTTTCCTAAATAACTTCATTGTTTTGTTGACTTTTGGACGAATAGACTGACACTGCAAACTCTTTATCTCAAAGACGTTTTTAGTTTTAGATGTAGGAGAGAAGGAACAAAAATTAGATTTTATATTGCTCATCCGGTAGGCTTTGAGCACTTGGATATTTAGAAATAACGTTGTTTAAGGGATAAAACAAAAATCTGCAGTGTCCCAATGGGGGTGAAATAGTTAAGTGGGATGATTGTTAAAAGGTCCCAAAAGAAGATGCGTTTACAAAATTTAACTTTACTTACCTCTTTCTTACTATTAATTTCGTTATTTCCCTACAGAGCAAAAAAAAAAGCAGAAGGTTACAGCTGAAAGAAATAAAACTGTGATATAAACAAAACCCCAATTCAAATAACCAATAAAATCAAGTTTATAAGCTGATTATTATGATATTCAAATTAACGAAGAGCTTGTTTGGCATTGAACTTGATTTTGTTTCGTGGAGCTGGATAATATGCTATAGAAATTGTTAAAACAAAGGAGTCGAGTTCGAACTTGAGGTAGGAAATCACATCGATTTTTTTTATCATTAAGGGTTTTCGGACTATTGTCTTCATCTTTATTGTTATTTCCACAACGTTTCGGCCGATATGTCCTCCGTGGAGTTAAGTTTTGGCCTGGATGTCATTCATCTAATCACCAAAATTCTCACCGAATAATTACGGAGATAGCAACGAAATCCTTTGTACCTTTCTAAATATCATCGTCAACCAAAAAGAAAAGGAAGAAAAGAGAAAACCAAAAGCTTTGATAGCATTGACAATTCTTGCATTGACAGTGACACGAAGTCAGTTTAACGTTGAAAAGGGAAGCCAACATAAATCTACGGAGCTAATTCCGTCGGCATCACTTTTTCAATGAGACGCCTCAGGCATCGGATAATATACCCCATTTAGACAATTCGAGCTGATACTGTCTGGATGTAGAACTGACTGAAATCAGACCTAAATAAATCTGCATTTCCCTGACAAAAAAGACCGAGGTGATATATAACCAATTTCGATCATGCTGGCATGTGACACTATCTGGTTTTATTGTGAAGATCCCATAAAAAGGAGGTCGCCCGAGAGTAGAAGTGTCAAAAATTGCTTAGTTTCATCAGGCAATAAACTAGATGTTATCGTTTTACGAGAAGAGGCTGCTGCTGCCTGGGAGGAAGGCAAATTATATATATTAATGATAGTTATTTAAAGCTATAATTATTTATTAAGGATTAACATTCGTAGTTATTTAAACCATATAATGACCGGAAATTGTTGCATCTAAGTTATTTCTGCCAAAGCCTTGGGCACCACTGGTGGTGTAACGGTTAGCAAGCTAGACTAGCAAACCTACACGAGTGAGTTCGAGTCTCATTGGGTGCCCAATTTATTCGGCCTTGTGCCACATCGAAGCAAAGTGCTTCGTAAATTACTATTTCTGCCAAAGCCGTACAATTGCTTACCACAGAAAAACATGTGGTAAAAAAGAAGACTGACTTCGTAGTTGAATAAGCTAAAAAGGATTGAAATATGGTACAATCAATTTAAAAAACTAATTACCTAGTCTCCCTACATATGTAATAAGTGTTAAAATACTAGGTCCATTAATCGAATTATATATTTATCTGATTTGCCACAAAATCAGATTTGAACAAGGACATTTTATTGTGTGTGTGTGGGGGGGTACTCATGGGTGTCGATTGGTGTGTGGCATCACTAAATTGCTTGGTCCTTTCCGCATTCCCTTTCTGAAATGAAGAATCCACGAAAGAATTCCGACGATTTTGATCAGAGAGCTATAGACGTCGATGAAGGAACTGATGAAAATCTTAATGATTTTAAGTGATTTTCGTTTACATCAGTGGTTCCCCAATTTTTCAGAGATTCCATCTCCTTCGCTTCAACGCCACATCCTTTACGCTCTTCCCCAACATCCAACTGACACACAGTTTTTTTTTTAAATTAGGTCGACTGTAAATTTAAACAAATACTATAGATACAGGATTTTACCTGTATAAAGCCTTGACACTTGAAGACATAAAAATACGATGATCACCAGTTCCTGCTGAGTCTGCTGTCTGTTCTGGTTGGTCTGTGACACGTAAAGAAATTTCATTTTAACTTTGGATAAAAAAAATAAAATGAAGCAATGCTTGAGATTTCCTAATGTAGATTTTGATCCCCACCTACAAAAAAAAAATCCTTTTCTTTCACCCTCTCCTTGGATCATTTGACAAGCCAAGGTTTAGGGGTATAACGTAAATGTAAAGTTGGCAACCGAAGTCGAAGGCGACCCAAAGGTTTCCCTTTCAATAGCTACTACGCTAAGGTGTAGGGAAGGGCACTACTACTTTCTTTGGATTGCTCCACTTTACCCTTGATAGTTCCTTATAATGCTGAGTGTAAAGCAAGGAGATATCAAGTACTATTTTTGAGTCTTTGATATGACTCGACTTTGGATTGAACCCGGGTCTTCCGGGCCATTGGCGAAAATTCTACCCAATAGGCTAGTACTTTGGCTAACAATATTACATACACACATATTGCTGCAAACAAAACAAACGAACAAATAAAAATAGCAGAGCTTTCCCCCGACAGTGACTCTTTGGTTTGGGATAGTTTCGGGACCAAATAATCATTACAACTAACCCGGAGCTCACCACCAGTATCTTACAATTGCACCAGACTCTTTTCTACGATATTGAGGGAATTCCAGATCAAGATGCAGTATTTTCTTATAGCACTTTGTTGTATTCGCAACTTTTCAGAAACTGAACATTCTTTCAATAATGTAAGATTTGAATTAAGTGACAAAATGACACATCATTACAATGAACATGGACGAAAACAGCTTGGTTTGGATTGGTGGCATATAAACCATTGTAGGTTATTCAATGTCAAATTCATACATATAAACAGTTCTATTTCAAACAATTCAGATTAACACAAGTACACAGTTTTGTCCTATTTAACCGATGGATAGCACCCTGTCAGGTGCTAACACTCCGGGCCAGAGTGGACCTGGGTGCGATAGTAATAAAAGGGTACTCTGCATTCCCGGAACCTCACTATCAGATTATTTATTGTCATATCCTGGACACTCATTGCAAGAGGTCTTACCCGACTACAGAGATGCAATCGGTGTATTCTACATAAGACCGAGCCAATGAACGAGAATAGAATTTCCGTGAAATTCACGTGCAAAGTCTACAAAGAGGACATGGGCTTATCATAACGGTTATCTTTGTATAAAATTGTTGACTGGTTGTGTTTAATGGCATATCAACCCTTGATGGTTATTCAATGCCAAATCCTTTTGGTACTTATGTATGATTTCTTATTGAATATTTTGTAGGTAATGTTAAATGGTTTTCAGTTTAGCAAACATTGATAATTCTATTTAATATTAATCATCTGAATAGTTTGTAGGAAGCATTATTTTGAAACGAGCCTGAGCTCATTTGTTGGCACACAGTTATATGGTTTCAAGTATTTCTATCTAATGTTTGCACAATTAAATGATTGTAAGTAATGCTTTATTTAGAATTAATAATCCCTAGTAAAAGATTAAATAATTATATTTGACCCCTAGATAGGACCCTAATAGGTACTACTACTCAACGTCAGAGTGGACATAGAGTAATGCTAATGAAGGGGTACTCCACATTCCCCTAACTCCAAGACAGGAATCTCAGTGCCAGATGCGCAGTTAGGACACTAAATAATTTCAAGTCTTGCTATTAATACTAACAATTCTAGTCAAAAATCATTTATGCATGTGCACACAGTTAAATAGTTTCAAGTATACTAAGTGACCAGATAGTTGTATGTGACCCATAGCTGGGACCCTAACCGATAATCACACTTCGGGGGGGGTTGTGATCTATCAACCCTCGTAGGATATTCCCAACCAAGTCTTGTTCCCACATATATTAAATATCTATTAGTAAATAGTTTGTTGGTAACATTTTAAACATGTCTGGGCTTATTTTTTTGCGAACAGTTAAATGATTTCAAGTATTCCTATCTAACACTAATAACTATTTAGTATTACTCATGTGTTAGCATACTATTAAACAGTTCTCTGACCCATAGATCGGACACTAACAAGTACTACCACTCGAGGTCAGGGAACCTGGGAGTATCGGCAATGAAGGAGTACTCCACATTTCCAGAGTTCTAGGACTGGAGCCTCACCATATGATGGTTTAGTGCCATAGCCAGGAAATGCAATGGCGGCAAGCCTTACCCCTCTGCATTGATGTATTCAGCGTATTCTACAGCCCCAGTCGACTGGGGTGTGTAGAGAAATGGAATTGGTGACTGGGGATCAAATACGAAACAAGGCTGCTTGCGTTTCCCTTAACAGTTATACCTTTTGGAAAAGGTATGAATCCATCTGACCTCTTTCCCTTAATTGATAAATAGTCGGGCCGACTGAGTTATTTAGTCTTGACAAGATAACAAATCTAGAAGATAAACTTCAAATTTAAACCAGCTTTACTTAAAAATTGACCTTGTGTCACTTCCTGTCCGTGTGTGGAAAGTTTAGGTAAATACATGGGAAGAAGACTGTAAATTAAGTTAAATGGTGAAAGTAAATCTAGGAATTTTTCAGTCGTATTGTTAGTAACATAATATAATTCAACATTGCTTTAAATAAAATTCACCCAAATTCTAACTTGCTGACTAATACTGAGGTTACACCAAGCCAAAATCTAATTCATTTTAAACTATGAAGTCTTTTCCCAAAATACCGAAGTCCTTATAACAAGGAATTTTTAATAACCTTTTCTTCCGTATGGCGTGGAGTAATTAATCGAGTGTTTTTATCAATATAAACAAAGCTTTATTATTGCACATATTTATTTCGTAGTTAAACGTTTGGCGCATCGCTTCTGATTTTCTTTGACCGTTTAAAAAATATTTGTTGTTTTACCTCATGGAAATTAACACTTCGCTTGATAATCAAAACTAAGGTTGAAAATCTATTTCCGGTGATAGAGTTATCCCGGGCAAAATATTTGAAATGGAAAGCGTAGACGTACAACACACACACACACATACAGAGGAAAGAGAGAGAGAGAGAGAGAGAGAGAGAGAGTTCCAGACAGTAGAGACCAGATGTGGTAAGGAAAGCCACACCCGACCGAGGGGGCCCTCGGAAAGCCCTGATGGAGTGGACCCCAACATCAGGAGAACAAGAAAGACACAACGTGACGGTTATAACAGTGGGGTCAAAATATGAAGTTTATGTTCGGTCTCCAGCATCCTCTCACATGCAAACCCTTGAAGAACCCTTTCGAACCTTGCAATAAACCGAGAGGTGAATATTTTTCTAAAGAAGTCTTCTTGCGTCTTTCTTCCTGCGTCTTTATCATGCGTCGTTTATTCATGTGTCTGTCTTTGATATTGTGTCGTTGTGATGCTGCATGAACGTGTAAATGACTATACAACAGTGAGACTATCTTGCTAAGCATTACAAAACAGAAGTACCAAATACTTTGAAAAGATGTATGCAAAGCCCATTTTCAAAAATCTGATTTTGTGTTTTTAAATAGAAGTTATAGATAAAAGTTTGTGTTCAACGTCAAACCACGGGAACATTTGATTAAAGAGACTATTATATAATATCTGTATCGAAAAAGTTAATCTTTAATGATTTTTTTCAGAAATTACAGTTAAAAAAAAAAAATTAAAAAAAAAAAAAAAAAAAAAAAGAAGACTAACCATTATTTTAATGTGTGTATTAAAACTGATTGGTGATAATTGTTTAACTGATTTCAATATAACAAGGATTGACAAGCCGTAAAACAAGGTTACCCTGAGTGCAGGGCCTAAAATACGCTAACTGTATCCCCTGAAGAGAAGTTGAGACTCCCAACCCAAAAGAAGTGTCCAGAGTATGGCACTAAACTGCATCCAGTGGTGAGGCTCCAGTTCCGGATCAGTTGCGGACTTCTTCATTACCAGTACTTCCATTTTCACTATGTCCCGGGTTCGTAATAACTATCAGGGTCCTAGCTATTGGTCAAATATGTTTAAACATTTCTGTCGGATAGAACCGTGGCGAAAAAATAAATGGATAAATAAAAACATCTAACGAAACAAAAGTTATATATGAACCTTAAGGCATAAAATAACCCCGGACAGATTGAAATGCCACTCAAATTAAACCAATAAACATATTTACATTGATTTTTTTCTTAGCTGCTTTCACTGGGAGGATGCCGAAGAAGCCTATTTTTGTAGATGGTTGGTTGGTTAATTGTTTAGTTTTACGGCGTATCAACCCTTTTCAAGTCATTTAACGCCGAATTTTGATGAAAGTTGGTTTGTTTCAAGGTCTTCGTATCTTAAAATATTTATTCATGGAGTACAGTAATTTTCAGATACTCAGTTGCTTTTATATTCTTTGGTATTATCTATATTATATTGGTTAGGTCTTTAAATTTTTCGATATAGGCCCACTGCTTTCAGGAAGGACATTATAGCGTCCACTTTATTTTTTAAAAATAGTTCTTTCATAGAGTTTGCGTTGTAAAATCTTTCTATTTTAGAGGCTAGATCAATGCATTCAATGAGAGTATGTTTTATTGTGTACACAGTCCGGCATGCATGACATATTAGTTGCTCTTCTTAAAGCAAGTAAGAATGTGTAATTCTTGTGTGGCCTATGCGCAGTCTGGATAATACGACGACTTCTTTTGGGCTTTTTCTGAAGCTTTGCATCCATTCTCCTTATATAGGCTTGATTTCTAGAAGCTTGTTATAGTTATTGTTGCTACAGCGATGCTGCCTTTGTCGTAGTAAATATTTGTTTATTTTAATTTTTAAGTCCGTATTAGGAATTTTAAAAGTTTTTTTTTTTCAGGAATCATACTTAAGGCAGATCTAATCGCTTTAATCAACTTGCTCATTTCCTCTAATTCCTGTGTGACTTGGAATGCAACAAAGTAATATTTCATTGTCATCTGACATTTTTTCTAATTTACATAAGAGTTTTATAATAAGTGGGTTGTTAAGTTTCTTGCTTTGTAACGATGTTAACACTAACAAGTCAGAAAAAATAATGAATCTTTTTTTGATTTTTGAGTCAGATTGAGCGCCATATCTACTGCGCTCGCTTCCGCATTGAATATGGAGGTATCGTTTGGGAGATGATTTTTTCATCGTTTTTCCATTATATACTGCAGCGCATCCAGTTGTTTTCTCCTGCTTAGAACCATCCGTAAAGATGTGTGAATGTCTTGGATCTTTTATTTTCTCTAGTTCTTCTTGGAAAGTTAGAGGATGAATTTTAGTCTTTTGGAGTTTGCACAAAGTTAGAATTACTTTTGGAGTTCCTATGGTCCAAGGTGGTATTTTTGGTATGATCGTATTATGTATTTTTGTTAAATTTATTCTTGCTTCTTTTATTGCTTCCAACCGAAGGCCAAAAGATTTTATAGCTCTTTCACTCCTTTTGAATTGTTCCCTATATTTTGGGTGGAATGCACCTGTTGTATAATCTCATACATGATTTACGAAATTCAATGAACGAACGAAACACTTCTTTATAAAAATATATCTCTCATTTTATTCTCGAAAGGAGCCCACAGTTTGTTGTTAGTTTAAAAAGATAGATGGAGAGACATATACTCAGAGAGGGGACTTCTTCTTGTCCCATATATTCTTCCGGGAGCCAGGGGGTGTCAACGCTTGCACCCCCTTGCAAGCCGTATCGTCAGAGACGACCTAAAGCCTCTGATCGGCTGCGTGTCTCTGGCTCGACTCTCGATTCTCTGCACTCATCCGGTTACATACCTGTTGGACCTGACTGCCTTGACGCGCTGCCATCCCCCTGTTTACTAATCCCAACGTGACGGCTTGTCAAAGCACACGGAGTCACTAGAAACGAACCGAAAATCCATGTCATATAACACGCCATCATATGCAGGATCATTTTAATTTAACATAATATTGGAGAGCCAATTTATTGCTTCTGATATTCGTTAGCCTCTGCATACAGACTTTCAACTGGAGATGTTTTGAAGACTCCAAGTACTAATCAGAGGCTTCCATTTAGATCGGGTTAAGTATTTTTAGATAGGTCTTTCTTGCAGATTGGTATATAAAATTACCATAATCCAGCTTCGATCTAGTGACCTATACAATTTCAGTAGAGTTTTTCGATCTGCTTCCAAATCCGTGTGGGCTATCGCACGAAACAGTTGTAATGTTCTACTGGATTTAGCCATCAAAAATTTCAAGTGAGGAATAAAGGTGAGTTTATCTTTTATCAAATATTAACCTTAGAAATTCGTAATCATCTACAACTGGAATTTCCGTCTTTTCAAGTTTCAGACTAGGATTATTCGGTAGTTTTCTCAAAGACAGAAATGAACACATGTAGTTTTAGAAACCCATTTTCTGTTGCCCATTTGTTGATTTTGTCTAAGCACTGTTGGAGTTTGCGATCAATAGTATGTATATATTTCGACCTGTAACATATTAAGAGGTCATCAACGTATAAAGATACATCCACTCCGGGAGATTAGCATTTGGTTATGTTGTTTATTTTAATGCTAAACAGAGTCACGGATAATGCACTCCCCTGAGGGATTCCCTCTTCCTGATTTTTCATATCAGAGTGAGTGGATATTTACCCGCAATTTTCTGGATCATCTCCCATACAGCTTTTGGTTTAGAGGATAACCCAATTTGCTGAGGAGGTGCCCGTGGTGTAATGGTTATCGTCGCAGGAAATGGACACGGCGACACGAGTTCAAATCCTGGATGAGACTGATTGCATTTCACATAACACTAATACGCTCGGGAAAGGTATTAATCCAATTATTCTCCCTCCAGCTATGGGTAGGGCAGACTGGGTTCTTCACCCTTGGTGAGGCAACTAGTCTATGAGAAGGAAAACTGAAATCAAACCTGTTAAACCCCGCTTAAAAAATTGACCTTGTGTCATATCCTGCCCGAGCGGAGGGGTTGGGTAAATATGATAACCCAATTTGCTGACATATCTTTGCCAGCATTCTTTTTTCGCTGTCTTTATCACCCTGCGGGCCTTAGCTCTATTTAGCTTATACACTATCAAATTGGAGGTGGTTGGCTCCTTTTGAAACTTCTTTAGAGCCACTCTTCGCAATCTGATAGCCTTTTGGCATTCATTGTCGAACCAAGATCTGTTGCGTTTATTTGGCGTTGAGTTTCTTGGAACGTAGTCTTTTGCTATTTCAATCAGCGTTTCCGAGAAGTGCTTTCTGTCGTGGTTTGTCTATATGGGTCAGCTTATTTTACATTTTTCCTTGGATATTTCCCAGTTGACCTTGTCTAACTTTCAGCGGGGTATTTTTTCGCTGCTGGGTTCTGTGCTTTTGATCAGGATGGGGAAGTGATCATTACCACAAGTGTCATCATGTACCTCCCAAGTAAAGTCCATATAGACTGTTGGATTGCATATAGTTAAATCAATGGCCAAGGGATTTCAGCTGGATGGGTTGACATGTAAATGTGCCATTGTTAAGTAGTCACATCATTCTCATTGATGATCTTTTCTAGATTTTTGCCCTTTTTGTTTCTGTCTTTGCACCCCCCATAGGGTATTGTGACTATTAAAGTCCCCTAATAAAATGAAAGATTTGGGCAATTGATCAACTAACTTCTTTCCTTCATTTTCATCTATTTCATCACTCGGTGGAATATGTATTGAACATATATTCACTGCTTTATGCAGTTTGGCCTTGATGACAACTGCTTGGATATTTGTTTGATGTTTACTTTACTGTGTGGTATGCCATTTCTGATCAGAACTGATACTCCTTCCGAAGCCCTACGTCAAGAGTCATAAATGTAATTAAACAGCTGAGAATTTTTAATATTGATGTTATCACCTAGCTTAAGGAAGGTTTCCTGGAGACAGATAACTGCAGGACATTCTTGTGTAATTAATAGAAGCAATTCATTGATATTTTCTTTCAATCCATGACAATTCTACTGGATTATTTTGAGCTATGATTAATTAGTTTGGATTTATGTTTTGTCCGATCGGTTTTTGTTTCGTTGGTTTCTTGATTTCGGATTTTTAGTCTGCTCTGTCCATTACTTCTAGGCCCTCGAATCTATTCTGTGTCAAGTTTAATTTTGTTTTTGGTCGCTCAGTTTGTTTAACTGGAGATTTTCTCCTCGGATTTTTCATTTGATGAATTCGGGTCAGGATTATTTTCCTTTTGTGTTCTGTGCAGTCGATAGGTATATTTCCGTCATTTTGTTGTGTTTTTATCTTATGCCCCTTGAGTGGAGTTATCTGGTTGAATGGGCGGTATATTGATGCTCTTTCCCCACTTCATTTGTTTTGCCCTTAAGTTTTTGATACAGTTTGGCCAGTCTCCTAGTCCAAGCTCTTTTTGTTGAGCAAGCCTAAGATGACTAGTCTGTGGCCTCTTGTCAATCCAGTTGAAGTAACCGTGAGGCAAGCACATGACCACCATGTGCTCTTATCCACTGCCGATCTGCTAAACCTATCACAGCTGGTGTGAATGCCGTTCTAATTCTACGAGGTGGATTGCGTTACTTTCTATATCCTAACCTCATTGCTGAAAGAAGAAATAGTTTCATGCCTTTTATAAAAAATTAAAAAAATAAAAAATAAAAAAAAATGTATGAAAACTTAGCTAAGCGTAAAATCTTCGTTCAAAAGTTAATCTTAGCTCACAGAGTCGACTCTCTAAAGTTCCCATTTCATCATCCAGAACCCCCCACCCAAGACGCAGAAGTTCATCAGCATTCTAAGCCGCACCCAGAAAGACCCATAGGAGAATAGTCTAGTAGCAACATCCTACCACTTATACGAATTAAAAAAAAAAAAAAAAAAAAAAAAAAAAAAACTAATTCACATTTGTTTTAAATTTCTGTGCAAGTGAGGTCTATACTAAAATTCGAAGTGTACGATGAAACTAAAATCTGAGTAAGGCTTAGAACATTTTGAAACATGCTCGTACGTTGGGGGACGTGAAAACTTTCACCTGCTCTAAGAAAAAACGGATGAGAGGAAGAGCTTACTTACTGTAAAGATACACGAGTGGAATCGGATAGTATGGAATACACTTATGCCATCCGTCGGCAGGGGGAGAGCGAGAGAGAGAAAAAAAAAAGAGCTACCGTTGGCTTCCTTTATTTTACTAAAAGAGTTCTAAACACTACCGATCTCTTAATTATAGTAGAGAGAACGTGCGATAAGAAATTCACTATCCTCAAGAATTAATTACAAGACAATTCTTTTTATTCAACAAGCTTTATTGTCGGAGCGAAACAAATAGCAAAGTGGATACAAAAACATACGGAGATTTGCAAGTAGGAATCTTTATGGTAGCCCGTAAACGTAAAATTCGTATAGTAGTACGAATGTGTTGCTTGTGAAATTATGTAATACAAGTAGTGACTCGGGAAGAGTTTTTTTTCAGTTCTTGGCTGTGTCCAATTTAAGATGAAATAAAAATGTATATGTGAAAGCGTTCGATACTGTGCATTGTTTATTTTTGTATGGTACCGTGTTCGTATGTGGGTGTCTGCAAATGAAATGGTGGAAAATTAATTTTACTGTTAGCACAAGCTGTCAGTAAGGCGTGAATTGGTTTCGTACCTTTAGATACCCAGATGTATCGATATAGAAAGGGAACATGTCGTAGTAAAGATTTATTTTCCTAGCAAAAGTAATAAATCCCCACATTGTGCGTGTATGCACAATCACATAGCTATCTAGTGCGTCCACATGACGAATCCCTTTTCAATATAAGGATCCAGAGAAATTCATAGTTTCGGCTAAGTCGAGGAAAACTATTGAGCTTCGCAGAAGGGAAAAGATGACTAAAGAAAAACTTGTTCTTGTATGTGAAGGTAGGCTAATCCTACTTCTTGGAAGTATGTTTTGCGAAAAAAAATGTGAATGTATGAGCTAAGAGAGCCGCCTCAAAGTTCGATGACGGTAACCGTTCGGCCAATTAAAACTTCGTGACAGTACGCGATTGATACTGTAATTTAATTTACTAAGCTTATGAAAGGGGCACCTAACAATCCATTGACAGAGAGATTCAACACGGGCAAACTTCTTATCGGACATTAAAAAGCGGATAAAAATTCACATTAGATAAGGTACGCCCATTAATCGTTTCCCGTTTCTTAGATTTAAATTAAGGTTCCATCCCAACTGAGGAGGGACCAATCTTTAAAATGAAAGTTCAAAACGTCTGCAAACCGAGTTTCTTTTTTAAGAAAGTCACAGACTGGTTGATATGCGATTAATGCATTTATAGACACCTGATAAATACCAGGCAGAGGAATGCTAGGTAGTGAATTAACAATCAGAGTCGACAGGTCATACTTGAATACCTGAAAGACGTGCGGGCTCCAGTGAACACCAACGAACAGCAAATTCTTGCAAGTAGTCACAGAACAGTTCAAACATTCAATACCTCGCTTTCGGATGGATATATCCCGGATATCTGGGAAAGGAGCTCGAAGTCTACTGCTCATCCAGCAATTTTCACCATCCAACAATAGTTGGAGACAGCTGAGGAAACAGTCTTTTTTGTTAAGGTAGGCAAACCCGAATTTACGTTCGAGATCACTGTCAGGGCTCAAAAGAAAGACGATTTTATCTCGCAGGAGAATTTTCCTACAGACATTTAAATCGGTCTGTTCATTACGTCGTTTACCGATCTGACGGTAGCTGAAGTCCTTCATGTTAATAAAAAACACGTAGAAAATTTTCGAGAGCTTCTGTGTTACGGCGGGATCTTCCCATATAAAACACGAGGTAAACGTAATGGTATTTTTACTAGGCTTATGTGACCTTTCTACCGTCATGAAAAGGTACACATCATCACCGTTAGAGGCTTCTACCTTAAGCGACACTGAAAGAATATCATTTAATAGTTCAGGTTTTAGGCGTAAGACTGTAATCCATATATTTCTTTGCTGATCCCACCGGTTAATAATACAGATTATATTCTTTTCGGCAGTGCCCATAACAACATCGATGCTGTAAATATTGTTTGAATGAATAAAAAATGTAGAGCCCTGTGTGTTTATACACTTGACAGAATCATCAGCTAATTTTGAAGAAGTCAGAGTTTGCAGCACCAGGGTGTCCATATTTCGCAGAAGTACAGTGTTCGGGCAGTATCGATGTACCAAGAAGTTGTTGAAGAATCCAATGATATTTAAAGGATCGTGTACCGTTTTTATTGCGAACCATTTGGATTTAGTATTGCAGTAGACACCAGCACGAGGCATGCCATCTTCAGTTACAACAAGCGACCACCCTTGAATATGCAGTGTATTAATTTCTTTGTTTTCGTCAATAGTAGCCAAGCTGGGAGTCTTCTTGTATTTTCTTGACCAAAATTTTAGTCGATGTATTGGCACCGGCGGATCAAAGTCAAAACACATAAATATATCGCCCCTCAAGGCTTTAATTTCAGCTACTGAAAGAGTTTTCCAACTCAAGTAAATATCTATCAATGAGATTAACTTATTTATTTTCTCGTCGTTTTTAAACGTCCTCGAACACGTCCACCACGCAAGTATGCGGACTACAGATTTCGGTGATAGGGTCGTCATGACTTCTTCATTCGCAAGAAGATACGAAAGAAATTCCTCACAGAGCAAGATGATGTTTTCCTTAATCATCAGAGCATAGGTCGTAGTTTCACGGCAAACGATAAGACTGATATTGGCTAGTTCTTGAAGGTTGTATTTCCATGCAATCTGCCAAATTTCAATAGCGTTCACGGGTCGCAGTTCAGAGAGGAGAAATTGTGCACAGTGGTGATTCAAGGAAGAAATTCCCAAGACTTGGTTCATCGTCAGTAGAGTGAAGATATTCCACCAACCAATCTTAACATAACCTTCGTAAATATAAATAAGAATTTGATTCAAGTTATCAGAATCGATGAAAACGTTTGTTAAGTCATGCTCTTGCTTTGTTTCAAAGTGTTTGAAGAGGTCGTAGAAGAAACAGCTGGCTGCAGACAAAATGACGCGATGAACAGGCACAGTGGTTGTGTTTACGCGGATGACAACATCGCATAAAAAACGATCCTTTAGCAGTTTGCCAAGCGATGAATTATATGGAATTAACTTGCTTTTATACGATTTGGAGTCAGAAGAGTCAGACATCTAGAAGAAGAAGGAAAAAAATCGTAAGACACTATGGAAGACTTCTTGTATTTCATCTCACTTAAAAATAAATACGATTTAAGGAACTTTACCAGTCTGAGTTTGAGAATAGAATTTGATCCAAACCGTTAATTCTTACTTTCAAGTTTCTAGCTTTAGAATGAAAGTATAAAACTGATAGTGCAGCAAAGTAGGAGCGAGGAAAGTAAATTTTATTTTAGTTATCCTGCTCTGCCAATAAACATTGACTTTTAGAAATTACGTTGTTTAAGGGTTAAACTGAAAAATGACTGGGACTCCGGTGTCCCATAGGAAGTGAAAGAGTTTATTGGGACAATGTTAAAAAGTCGCAAAAGAAAAGACACGTCAACAAAATGGAACTTTACTTACCTTTTCCTTAACTGTATTGCCGAACAAAAAAAAAAAAACAGAATTATACCACTGAAAGAAAAAAAAAAAAAAAAGACTGTTATATAAACAAAACCAAGTAACCAATAAAATCGAGCCTATAAGCTGGTTATTATGATATTCAAATTAACGAAGAGTTTGTTTGACGTTAGAATTGATTTTGATTAGCGGAACTGGGAAATTGTTAAAACAGTGGAGTTGAGTTCAAATTTGAGGTTGGCAATCATATCGTTCTTGTCCAGTGCTTCTTTATTTTATTTGTTGTTTTACTTATCATTTTATTAGTGTAACTTTGATTGTAAGGATGTGGTGTTTATCAGTTATTGTATTGTAGCGGTACAATGAATAATTATTACTCTCAGAGAGTAGCAAGTCTTTTTTGGGTCTCGTAAAGTATCACATGAAAGCCATTCTCGACCTCTTTTCGCTTCCGTTTTTATTTTATCTTTTCTTCCGTTGTGTTTAATGCTTGTATATCACGGATATATTAATACTAATATCAGTTCCTGGAGAGTGGTGACATTACTTAATGTATACAGGTGCAGCCAGTTGGTTAGAGTAGATCCATCTGAGAGAGGGGAAGTTATGACAAGAAACGGTGTAAGTTCAACTCCAAAACCTTAGCTGTAGGTTTTGTTTAGCTCAGGGAATTACGTCAGCCATCCACGTTTCGATACTGAGAACTCCATACACACACACAACCATTTTGAAGTTTCTCAAGCTTTTGTTTTCACTATGAGGATCTGTCTCGGGATCGTGCACTTCGATCGAAACCTGCAGAGAAATACTGAACTGCATGAGGTACAGCGTTGAGCAGACGAAGGCGCATGAGCAGAAAACAAATGCTCTCCGCCAAGATCCTGTTCAATGAATGTCAGTAAATATAATGTAGAAAATGATTTCGTATTTAAAAAGCAAGAAAAAGATGATATTCCGCAGGAACTATAACGGATGCAGACTATGCAGATGATCTAGCGCTTCTCACAAATACACCTTCCGAAAACAGAGTTTATGTATTTTAAATAAGATGGAGATATCTCCATATTAAACGGCAGATTTCTAAAATGAGTATGTTATATACTGCATGTATACATAATAATGATATCAATATCAATGGTACTACAATTACATATTCAGGCAAAAATAGACAAACTCTAATACACAGACAACTCTGTTGTTCAGGTACGAACGTTTTATTAACTTCTGAATTCGGTTCTTCGACACGAGGAGTGAGACAATTCTTAAAAGTCTTTCGTAATCATACTATGCTAACAACAACTCCAACGTTCGGCACATTTCGTGGTGTTTTAGACCTCAATTCATCTTCGTTGGTCGGGATCTGAAAAACTTAACGGCCCGCTGCAACGGTAGAAAACTCAACTCAATGGCAGAGAACTCCATTCTCTGCCCTAATGGCAGAAGCTCAATTGTCTGCCTGCGTGGTCCAATCTCAAATCCTCAACTTCTCAACACCATGGTCGGAACTCAACTGACGTGATTTTTTCAAAATCTTCCAAATTGTCAGCCCATCTCTTCCGGGCATGACTTCATCCAAATTCCAGCACCATTTCCTGTCTGGGGTTTATTATGACAATGGTGATTGTCATATCCTTTGCGCGCGAGCGTAAACTGCACCAATTGACTACACACCAGAACTCTTAACCCGAATAGTTCAAAGCCCAACCAAACTGAATGATAAAATATATTTAATGAAAAATTATGAGAATTAAAAAAAAATCATTCCTTTATTATATAACAAGTAGACCAGTTCACATACCTCGGCAGCAATATCTCATCAAAAGAAAATGATATCAATGTACGCATAGAAAAGGCATAGACTGATACAGGTTAGCAATCATAGGGAAATTTGGTCTCCCTTATAAAATAAATCGGGATTTCTTGCAAGCTGTGACTGTGTCGATACTACTATACGGTTGCACTACTTGTACTTGGACGAAATGCTTGGAGACAAAGCTAAATGGGAACTACACCAGAATACTTCGCGCTACTTTGAACGAATCCTGAATAGAGCACCCCATAAAACGGCAGTAATACTGGCACTTACCTCCCGTTTACTAAACGATCCATGTACGATGAACAAGATATGGCGGGGGACTGCTTGTGAAGTAAAGATAAACTCATAAGTGAACTCCTACACATGGACACACCAGTGTCAATTACGATGCCGTGTAGAAGATATGCCTGGAACGATGAATAATAGGGTTGGATGGCATGAGAGTCAAATGAATCCGAGCAGTCAGCATAATTTGATTATATATATAAAGTTTGGTTACTTAATGCCAAATCATATCAATACATATATATTAAATATATATTATTAGTAAACAGACTTAATATCGTTTTAAAACTAGCCTGAGTTCATTTTTTATGGATCCAGTTAAATGATTTGAAGTATTGTTATGTAACAGTAATAATTTAACATCAGTCATTTGTTTGCACACATTTAAATAGGTATGCATATGATTTGTAAGGGAGTAGTTTGTAGGTAGTTTTATTATTAAATAAGTTAGAACTAATTTGTTTGCACACTAGTATTGCTATTGTTTTACACAGTTAAATGTTTCAATTATTGCTACCTAACACTTAAAATTCTATTCAGTATTAATCACTTGTTTGCAGACACTGAAGTGGTTACAATAAGAATTTGGTATTAAATGATCTACGTAGGTTGATTTGCTATAAAAGAGAGAAACCGAACAAAACCAAAAATGTTATATCACAGCAAGATTTTTATTAGGGTAATAGCATTATAATGCTTTAGAGAACAAAGCCATTTCCAATCCAATTTGTAATGAAGATAATAAAAAGTGGTCAAATTTTGCGCTCACCCCAATCGTTATAATTCTTAAAGGAGATAACAATTAAATAATGAATATAGATCACACTGATTTATTTGCTATTATGATCATGTAGCATATATATATATATATATATATATATATATATATATATATATATATTCGCACATTTGCTCTCTTTTTCTCTCTCCCTCTCTCTCTATTTAACCCTAATTATCTTACTGAACGCAATTCATTCATTTGCACGCAGTCATATGGTTCCAAGAATTGGTATGTATCACTAATAATTTAATTAAACAATCAGTCATTAACACACAGTTAAATGATCAAACAGTTCTATTTCTAACAATTCAATTTTGCACAAGTAATTTTAAATGACAAACAGTTCGATTTGATCCCTAGGATGCTATCAGGTGCTACCACTCTATGCCAGAGTGGCCCTGGGAGCAATGGAAATCAAGAGGTACTTCACATTCCCTAAAACTCCAGCATTACTGGAGCCTTAACATCAGATTTTTTAATGTCGCATCCAGGACATTCATTGAGAACAGGGTTTTACCCCTCTGCAGAGTTGCAGTTGGTGTATTCTATAGTCTCAACCGACTGGGCTTATATATATATATATATATATATATTTGTATGTGTGTGTGTGTGTCACCGTAACCCAGTAAAAATAGCATATAATAGCGAGATTATAACTAGAGCAATGCACTTAAAAATGCTCTGATTTACGGAATAACTTTTTTCCAGTCCAATTTGTAACCGAATGATAATTCTATGGAGACTGAGTTCGTACTGAATGTCATTTTTCTAATTATCAAAATTCTCACTGAAATAACGGAGATAACTATGAAATTCTCTTAAAGTCCTTCATACCTTCCTGAATAGAGGCGTCAATATAATCGTGGACTGAAATGAAAAGGGAGAAATGAGAAATCCACAAAATTTAGATGATTTTGATCACAGGGCTGTTGATGTCTATGAGAAAACTGATTAAAATTTAAAGATGATGCATTTTCATTTACATCAGTGGTTCCAATTTTTTCGGGATGCCATCTCCTTTATTTCCATGCCACATCTCTAAAGCAATTCTCCAACATCCAACGAGAACACAAGTCTTTATTCGTATTAGGTCGACTGTAAATTTAAAACAACTATAATAAGTCAAGTTTTACACCTACATAAAGCATTCACCCTTGCAAACATGAAAATACTATAATCACCAGTTATTGCGGCGTTTGCTGTGGCTGAGGTGTGATACGTGTCCTGTACCAAATTATTGATAAATGTAAGAAAATTTCAACTCCAATTTCGGGCGAAAAATAGTTTTGCTTTATATTTTCTAATGTAGAATGTGACCCAATCCCCGATAAAAGGAAACTACCCCCCCCCCCAAAAAAAAACAATGCTTCTTTGATTCTTTCAACACGTCTGGCTCTTACTACATCGTTTCCTTGAATCTTTTTAAAAGCACAGGGGTACGACTCCCTTTGAAGATAATAACGAACACACGCCGCTGCAAAGAAAAAAAAAAAAAAAAAAAAACTAGCTATACCTTCCTCAGACAATGACTCTGGTTAGGCATAGTTTTAAGGCCAAAGAATCGTTACCACAAATCCAGAGCCCACTACCAGTACCTTACAATATCACTTGACTCTTTTCTGTGATATTGTGTGAATGCCAGATCAAGACGCAGCATTTTCCTATTGCTCTTTGTTGTATTCACAACTTTCCAGAAACTGAGCATTCATTCAATAATATAAGATTTGAATTAACTGACAAGATGATACGTCATTACAATGAATATGAACGAGAATAGAATTTCCGTGAAATTTACGTGCAAAGTTTACTAAGAGGATAGGGGTTTAGCATCACGGTTATTATTGTAGAAGATGGAGTCGACAATCGGAGTTCAAGTACTAGGTGACGCTATTTGCGTTTCACTACGCGCCATGGCCTACGGAAATATCGTTATAGGAAATAGTTTTTATGGCTTATTAACCCTTGTTGGTTTTTAATACCAAATCCTGTTTAAAGATATGAATGTCTAGGTGATTGTTGGTAAGTTCCTTATAAAATGCGTTAGAGCTCATTTATTTGCACACAGTTAAATAGTTTCAAGTATTATGAAGATACGTATTTTATTTGATATGAATCATTGGATAGTTAATAGGTAACATTATTTTGAAACAAGCTTGAACCAATTTGTTTGCATAGAGTAATATGGTTTCAAGTATTGTTATTCAACACTAATAATTCTTTTTGATATTAATCATGTTTGCTCACTGATAAATGGCTTTAAGTATATTAAATAACCAAATAGTTCTATTTGACCCATCGGAAGAACTTTTACAGGTACAACCATTTTCGGTCAGAGTGGACCGGGGAGTAATGGTAAGGAAGGGGTACTCCATATTCCTCAACTATCTAGAACTGGAGCTTTACCATAAGTGTCATAGCTAGAAGATGCATTGTTAAGGGGAGGAGTCTTCCCTCTCTTCAGAGATGTAATCAGCATATTCTACAGACCTACCCGAATGGACTGTATGGAATCGGTGACAAGAGTTCAAATACGAGATGGGGCGTTTCACTTCGCTATAATTCCCCTGGGAAAGGCATGAATCCATCTATTCTCTACCCATTTAGGGTATCTAGTAGAACCGACCGCGTTCCCTTAGCGTAGACAAATTTACCAGTCTAGGAGAAGGCAAACTTCATTTCATACCAGCTTTACTTAAAAACTGACCTTGAGTCATTTGCTGCTCATGTGTGGAGGGATTAGGTAAATACCTATGAAGAAGATGACAATTCAAGTGAATTGATAAAAGTAATTGTATGAAAGAATTTCAAATATTGCAGGACATTTTTTTTAACCTTTTCGAATTGATAGATGTAACTGCATGAAATAATTTCAACTATTTTGAATATTTTTTAATCGGATTATTGCCACTATTATATAATTCAACATAGTAATTTACAAAGCTCTTTGCTTCGATGTGGCTCAAGGCCGAATGAATGGGGCGCCCAATGAGACTCGAACTCACTCGTGTAGGTTTGCTAGTCTAACTTGCTAACTGTTACACCACCAGATGTGCCCATAATTCAACATAGCTTTGAATAAAATTCACCCCAATTCTAACTTGTTATCAACTATTCAGGATACACAAAGCCAAAATTTAAATCATTTTAAACAATGAATTTTTGCCCTAAAAATACCGAGGTCGTTATTACAAGAGTCTTTAAGAACTTTTTCTTCTGTGTGGTGTGGAGTAATTATTAGTTATGCATTTCTATCAGTATTAATGTTTTTAAAGCTTTTTTTATTGCATATATTTATTCCGTAACAAGACGGTCTTGGAACATCAATTCTGATTTTCTTTGACCGTTTAAAAACATCAATGAGTTTCAGCAATCTGACTGGCAACTGTACTTTTAGCATTATTTTTAGTAAATATTTGTCGACCTCTAGCTTTCAAAAAAGAAAGTTGATTTACCCCAGGGAAAGTAATACCAATTTTCGATAATCTAATTGAAATAAGGTTGGGAAGATATCTCCCGTGAAAGACGCTTATTCTGTGCAAAATATTTGAAATGGAAGGCTTAGACGCACAACTAATTCTCCCTCTCGTAAGAAAAGAGTTAGCATTATTTTAATGTGTATATTAAAATTGATTTTGCGATAAAGAAGCTGATTTCAACATAACCCAAAAAGGATTGACAAACCGTAAAAGAAAGCAGGCCACCTTGACGGTGAGGATTTGAATATGCTGACTGTATGCCTTGAAGAGAGAGAGACACTCTCCTCTCAAAGGGTGTGTCTGGAGTTTGACACTAAACTGCATCCGGGGTTGAGACACCAGTTCTAGAGCTGATACGGAGACTTTTTTTTTATGCATCTTTCCTTTTCACTATCCTGTTGTAGCAACCGTCAATCAATCCCACCGAAACCAATCTTAGCACGAACACATGACCAATATGCGCTCTTATCCACTGCCGATCTGCTAAAACTCTAACAGCTGGTGTGAATGTTTTTTTGATTCTACAAGGTATGTTGGTTTTGCAAAGATGGAGAGGCCACTTCACCCAACTGTAACACTATAGCCGTCACGTTACCAGCGCCAAATGTAATACTATGACTGCAGTACAATTACAAAATGTGGTACTATGAGGCATTGGTTCCGTGACTTCCAAATGCGTTTCCGGGTAGTTTGTTTATCAATTCCCTCACTGTGCCTACATTGTGTTTGAAAGATCCAGAGATAAGGAATAACACAATCCAGCCGGATCTTCTTCTGACGGTCGGGGTGGTTCGTTGGAACAAGTTGCCTGGATGTCAGTAACTTAAAGTCAAGAAAAACCCCATCAACTGGAATGTATTGGTGGAACAACAATATATCCAATGTATTTTGAGAGAAATTGTCGCTTTATTATCCCGATGTGAAGGTGTTCATTGTTATGCAGACTGCATTCAGTTTCCTAGCTGTCATTGAAGCACAAAGAACTTGTATTGTGAACAGAGACACACTTCCCGTTACACAGAATCACCCACCCACTGTCGCTGCCCCCGAAGGATCCAGTGAATCTCAAATCAACTTAACTTTTCACGGACTAGTTTTCAAAATTCGCAATTTTTTTTAATTTTATATTCTAAAATTCAATATATCATTATTGTGATATCTCACTGAGTTATTGCGTCATCTCATGATCATCACACGTGACCCCAACTTTTCATTTTACCCCAATCAAAGTTATGACAAGACATATTTTATTTACATTTGGTCTTCTTACCTAGAGATGACAGCTGTCACCTATCATCTGTTCGCTGTTGCACGCGTTTGACTATTCCAATTCGACTTACATTTCCACTCAAAGATTCTAGCTAACTAAAAGACACATGAACAATTCATGACCTGACCAAACGAAATAAACTAATTAATACAATTAACCATCACAGTAATTATATTATACTTCTATTTTCCCCACAGCTGTAAAAAGAGATGGTTTCATGCCTTTCCAAAAAACATTAGGGCAAAGTTAAGCGTAAATGCATCGTTCAAGAAGCTGAACTTCGCTCATTGAGTCTATTTCCTACATTTTCTATTTCATCATTCAGACCCCCCCCAAACCCCCATCGGTCTTAATACAAATAGACAGAACCAGTGGAGAAGCAGAATTACATCTATTCTCTTAAAATAGAAATGTTTATTCCAGATCTTCTCAACCGACCTGTTTGTTGAACAGATTTAATCTCACTACTCGGCCAATAGTATTGTCTCACTATTGAGATTAAACCCACAAAAGAATACAAGACATTTTTAGCGATTTGGTACGCCTTCCTTACGCACTGCTCTCATGGAGCATAGCGTACATTTAACTTACTTGAGACATTAGTGAATTATGCTTTATATCAACGCATTAAGTCAATTATATGAATTTAGTCGTTCTTATCAGTTTATTCCATGTATCAACAGATGCACTAATGCTAATGTTGGACTATGGTAAGTAGGAACACTAAATATCTTTGGCCCAGTTGGCTGGGGCTGCAAAATACACCGATTGTATCTCTACAAAAGGGTAAGACCCCTCCTACGAGTGTCTCGGATACAATACAAAACAATTTGATGGTAAGGCTCCAGTAATGCAGGAGCTTTGGGGGAATGCAGATTACCCCTTTATTGCCATCGCTCCCTGGTCCATTCTGGCCTGGAGTGATAGCACATGATAGGGTCCTATCTATTGGTTTAAATAGAACTAAACAGTGTATTTATGATTAATTGGATTGTTGGAAATAGAAATGTTTATATGTATAGAAATGGATTAGGCATTGAATAACCTACAATGGTTGATATGCCATAAAACCAAACCAAACTAAATATCTTCTCGATATGTTATAAAATAGCCGAGGGATTTCGGTTCATGCCTTTGAGTTTAGTTAGGCTGAGAACCTTTCGGCTCAGCACATGGGTTAGTTAGGTGCAACATTGAAGCAGGTGTTAACGCGGGTGCGCGCGGGCGGATGGAGGTGCCACTCAGATGTCATAATAGTCCGAAACGAACCGAGGTGACGGGGTGTGGGTGACGTCACGCACCGGAAGCGCGCGGAGGTTTGTGTGAGAATTTGAAGAGAGAAAGAGTCGAGTACTTGAAGCCAAACGAGAAGGATCGACTTTTGGAGCTCGCAGACGCGAGGCGAACTTGCGCCCTACGGGGGGTGGGGCGCTGGAGTTGGGAGCCAAGTGAATAAGACAGCATAGAAGATTGTGTCTCTCCTCCTTACGTCGAAACCTTTTACTCAAAGTTAATAAAAAGGTTTCGTACCTGAACAAGAAGTCGTTACGTGTTTTCGAATTTCGAGATTCCAATGTTCTATCGTTATGAACATTATATGTCCATTTTGCTCATAGCGTTAATTGTGAATATGGTACAGATAAACAAAATTCCGGTAACGTCTACAGTAGCCGCTTAGGCATTAGGTCTTTGTGTACGTACAAGATCCATTCTAAAATTCAAAATCTCAACTACAAAGAATAGTCGTAATTGAGCATTATTGTTGTGGCAATACACCACTCCTCGTACAGTGGAAATAGTAATTCAGATAGATGTCTTCCATCTTGTGCATGTGAGACCCATACAAAAAGTTAGGTGTACGATAAATCTCAAGTCTGAATGAAGCTTGGAACCTTTCGAACCATCTTTGCACGTATTGGAGATGAGAATTTTTTTCTCAGCTGCAAGTAACACGGGGGAGAGGGAACGGAGAGCATGTAGTACACTCGTTATAGCATCTCTTGACTGGTGGAGAAGAAATATCAATTTATACTCAATTGTCGGCTTGGAAAACACGCACACAAGACCTGTCGTTGGCTTCCTTCAGGGGCTCCAAACAGTACTGATTGCTAAACAATTACGGTGGAGAAGGTGGAATAAAAAAAAAAAAAATTCAGAATCCTCTCAGGAATGAATTTCAAGACAATTCATCTAAATCAACAAGCTTTATTGCCAAAGCGAAACAAACAGGAAAGTGGATACAGAAAATGTATCAGAGATGTGTGCGAGTATGTGTGTGAGTGTGTGTTTGTTTTGGAAAACTCGTTTATGGTAGGTCTAACTGTATAAATTTGTTAAGTGGTGTGAATGTGTTGCTAGAGGAATTATATAATACAAATACAGACAAGGAAAGAGTTTTTTTCCGTTCTTGGCTTTGTCCAAATCTATATGAAATAAAAATGTATGGGTGAAAACTTCCGATACTGTACATTATTTATTATTGTATACGTGTTATTATTATGTTCGTGTGTTACCGGCAGAAATGCCAAGCCACGGGTGTCTGAAATGGAGTGTTGAAAACCGACTATTTATTGCTAGCGCATGCTGTCAGGAGTGAATTGATTGGTTTGGCTTCTTTGTTTAATGGCATACCAACCTTTATAGGTTGTTTAATGCCAAATCCATTCTCCTAGAAGAACAGTCGTGGTACTATTTAACCCATAGCTGGGAGGATAAGGCGGTTCATACCTTTCCCAAGGGTATTTTGCCCGAAAGTGAACGTAATAGTGCGACTGGAGTACGAACTCGCGTACTACGATTCCGCAGTCCATCGCTTTAACCATTACACCACGAGGACACCGGAGTGAGTTTTATTTCGCACATTTACTTGAATACCGGGACGTATTGCGAGAGAAACAGAACATGATGTTGCTCTTTAGCAGGGGCTTTAATAAGATATTTTATTCGCAAAAAACAATTATCTCACATAATATGCGTAAAAATTAATCACGTGGTTCTCAACGAATGGGAAAGTGATCTGCTTAAATAGTGAGAAAATAAATTAAAAGTAAAAATAGATAAGTTTGGCGGGATAAAATAAAATGAATTTGTATTTCTGACAGTATCAAACTAAAAAACAGGATTTCCTTCCCTGATGGAAACTCATGACTGAAGACAAAAAGTAGTTCCTGTATGTTAAGAGAGAAGGAGACTAACTCGGTTGATCCTACCTTCGGAGCATATCTTCTAAAAGAATAAAAGGTGAAAGTGTAAGGAAAAAAATTACCTAACAGTTCAACGACGGTAACCTTTTGGTGATGGAAGCCTAAAATACAGCAAGTGATTGACCACTTAACATAACAAGATACATTAATATTGAACAGAGTGGGAGATTCAACAAAGACAAACTTCATATCTGATATCGGACATCAAAAAGCGAATAAAACTTAAAGTTAATCCATTGTTTCAAGTTTCTATGGTTTAAATTGAGGTTCCATCCCAACTTAGGAGGGACCAATCTTTAAAATGAAAGCTCAGAGAACCTGCGTACCGTATTTCTTTACTGAGAATGCCGCTGATTGGTTGATACGATCGTAAAGCGTGCACTGACATGCGAGAAATGGCAGGAAGGGGAATGACTGGTAGTGAACTAACAATCAAAGTAGACATGTCATACTTGAACACTTGAAAGACGTACGGGCTCCAGTGAATACCGACAAGTAACAGATTCTTGCAAGTAGTTACAGAACAGTCCAAATATATGCGACCTGACATTCGGATAGAAATATCCCGGACATCCGGAAAAGGAACTCGAAGTCTAAGAGTCAACCAACAATTTTCACCATCCAACAGTAGTTGGAGACAGCTTAGGTGACAGTCGTTTTTCTTGTGGAAGGCATAACCGAATTTACGGTCGATATCTCTATCAGGATCAAGAAGAAAGATAATTTTATCTTGCAGGAGAATCTTTCTGCACGTGTTTAAATTGATTAGTTCGTTACATCGTTTACCGATCTGACGGTAGCTGAAGTCCTTTATGTTAATACAATACACGTAGAACATTTTCTGTAGCTTCTGTGATACGGTGGGGTCTTCCTCTCCAAAGCGAGTCACAAATTTTCCTTTGAATGCTGTAGACTCACTGGTATTTTCACTAGGCTTGTGTGAACTTCTTAAAGTCAAGAAGAGGTACACATTATTGCCGTCGGACGTTTCAACGGTAAGAGACACCGGAAGAATACCACTTGATAGTTTTGGATTTAGGCGTAAGACTGTAATCCATTCGTTTCTTTGCCGGTCCCAGCGGTTAATAATACAGATTATATCCTTTTCGGTAGTACACATTACAGCATTGATGCTGTAAATATCGTTTAAGTGCATAAAAAACGTACAGTTCTGTGTTTCTATGCACGTGACAGAATCATCAACACATGTAGAGGTAAGAATTTGCGTTTCCATAGTGTTCACATTTCGCAGAAGTAAAGAGTTTGAGCTGTACCTAAATACCAAAGAGTCATTGAAGAATCCGATCACTTTAAAGGGGTAGTCTACCGTTTGCATAGTGAACCATTTAGATTTAGTTGTGCAGTACACACCAACAGTCCGCATACGATTTTCCGTAACGATAAGCGACCAGTCCTGCCGATTATCCAACAACTGTGGATTCTTTAAAATATCATCGATTATGTTTTCATTGCTTCCGTCAATAGTAGCAAAGCGGGAAATCTTCTTGTATTTGTTTCCTGACCAAGATTTTATTCGTTTGTTTAACACCAGTGGACCAAAGTTAAAACACTTGCAGATATTCTTCATCAAGGCAATCAGTTCAGTTTCTGAAAGAGATTTCCAAGTTAAATAGATATCCATCAGAGAGAGCAATTTCCTAGATCTCTCTGCGTTGTCAAATTTCCGAGCAGACGTCCACCACACAAGCATACGGAATACAGATTTCGGTGATACGATCGCCATGACTTCTTCAATCGCAAGAACATATGAAAGAAATTCTTCGCAGAGCATTATGACGTTATATTTAACTAGCAACGTATCACTCACACACTCTCGGCAAACGATCAAACTAACATTTGCCAGTTCTTTTAAGTTGTATTTCCATGCAGTCTGCCAGGTTTCGAAGACGTTCTCGGGTTGCAGTTTGGAAAGAAGAAATTGTGCACAATGGTTTTTCAAGGAATAAATTCCTAAGACTTTGTTTATAGTTAGCAAGGAGAGGATATTACTTTTATCAATGATAACGTAACCATCGTAAATGTAAATAAGAATTTTATCCAAGTTATCAGGATCGATAAAGACGTTCGTTAAGTCATACTCTTGGTTTATTGTTTCAACGTTTTTAAAAAGTTTATAGAAGAAACAGCTGCTTGCAGACAAAATGACACGGTGAACATGCACAGTGGTTGTATTTACGCGGATGATAACATCACATAAAAAACGATCCTTGAACAGTTTGCTAAGCGATTTATTATAAGGAATGAACTTGTTTCCATATGATTTTCTGAAATCGCGCTGAGAAGAATCAGAATCAGTCATCTAGAAGAAAATATGTAAGGTTAAATAAAAAAGACAAAAAAAAAAACAAACAAAAGCAAAAACAAAACGATCAACCATTGCTATATTAGACAGTTTTGGTCTTATAAATTTGCTGTATTACGCTTGTATGGTTTAACAGCTAACGTTATAGAACCGTGAGTTAAGTTCAAATATTGAATGGAGCTGTTTGTCTAAGCACAAAGGACCCTGGTGACGGCATGAATCCAATCTAAGTAATGATTATGATACTCCATCTAAGTAATTATTAAAATACTAGGGGGAGACTAGGTTTTTGCCTTGGAAGGACTGCGCCAAATGACTTTAGAAAGGTGTTGGAACACTCTAAACTGTTTTGCATTTTAGGCTACCAATTTAGGAGAAGAACAAATCAAAACCTAACTGCAACAGGGTTGATAAGGAAGTCGTGGATGACATTTTAAATAAATGTTGCTGACCTCAGAGGTTTCCTTCTTTTGGGCCAGCTACCATACGAAAGGTTACTGATGCCAGTGTATCCTATAACTGACCCACAGCAGGATGGTGAATAGTTGGATTCATACCTTCCCCCACTACCAAGCGTATTGTCAAATGCAAACAGCCTCGTTCAGAAACTGAACGCGGGTAGCAGAGTTCACTCTTTGACGAGAACCACTGAGTGATTCATGGTTTAGATTTGTTAAAACAATGGTAAGAGACAAGTCATCTACTTTTTCGATACAACGTTGTTTGTACTGAATTAACAATTTGGTCGGTTGGTTAGGTCTTATGGCATATCAACCTTTGTAGGTTATTTAACGCCAAATTCATTTTTGTGCAAATAGTTCTATTTCAAACAATTCAGTTTAGCATGAGTACAAAGTTTATGTCAAAAATATTTCTATTTCAAGTTATTCAATTTATTCGAACAATTCTAACACAACTAATTCAGTTTAGTATAAGTACGGATTTTGTTAACACATGGTTAAATGTCAAAAACAGTTCCATTTCATACAATTCAGTTTAGCATAAGCATGCAGTTTAAATGTAAGTACAGTTTAATTGTCAAAAACATTTCTATTTCAAGCTATTCTGTTTAATCAAACAGTTCTAATTCAAACAATTCAGTTTAGCATAAGTATGCTGTTTGTTCTATTTAACCCATAGATAGGGCTCTATCTGGTGCGACCATTCCGGGCCAGAGTGGACCTGGGAGCAGTAGCAACGAAGGGGTTCTCTGCATTCCCCAAAGCTCCAGCATCACTGGAACCTCACCATCAGATTGTTTAGTGTCATATCCGAGACTCTCGTAGGAGGGGTTTTACCCCTCTGCAGAGATGCAGTCGGTGTATTCTACAGCTCCAGCCGACTGAACAATGAATTAACAATTTGAGTATCTATGAGTTTAGTAAAAAGAATGTAAGAGGCCTTGAACAATTTTTGACTAAAGGAAATTACTGTTGTAATTTATTTTTAAAATCACAACAATAAAAATAAATAAATGAATTAATAAAACACACCCACACACAATCCGTAGTCACTACAGAAATTTAACTGTCATTTTGGTGAAACGTTATCTAATATAAGATATATAAAAATACGATGTAGGGAACTTTACCGGTGATAGTTTGAGTGCAGAATTAGACCTTAACCGTTATTCTTTTCACCCCCAAATTTGGGTTTTAAAAGAATATATGAAACTGACAATCATGGTGCTGCCAAACTGGAGAGAGGGAAGGAAATCTTTATTTTAGGTATTATTCTGCTCTACGAGCAGGTTTTGAACATTTGGATTTTTAGAAATTGCATTGTTTAAGGGTTATAAAATGAAAATCGACTGAGACTCCGGTATCCCAGTGAGAGTGAAAAAAAGTTAAGAGGGATTATGTTAAAAAGTCCTAAAAGAAAAGACAGGATTGCAAAATGGAACCTTACTTACTTTTAATAATGGTGTTTCTTTGCCGGGCTAAAAAAATTCTACCACTAAAAGAAAAAAAAAATTATATAAACAAAACCCCAATTCAAGTAACCAATAAAATCAAGTCTATAAGTGGGTTAGTAGGATATTCAAATTAACGAAGAGTTTGTTTGACATTAGACATAATCTTGATGGGTAATGTGCTATAGAAATTTTAAACAAAGGAATTGAGTTCGAATTTGAGGTTGGCAACCATATCGTTTTAGTACAGCGTTTCGTTTTTTTTATCTATTGTTTTATCATTTTACGAGTGTAAGTTTAAATGTTGATTGTTGTAAAAATGTGGTGTTTATTAATTGATATAATTGTAGGGATATAATAAATGATTATCTCCCTTAGAGAAGTTGCATGTCTTTTAGGAGCCTCGTGAGGATCAAAAAGCCAATCCCGGTCTTCTGTGTTTTGAACAGTAGAAACATTGTCCTTCACCTCTGCCAAGGAAAAATAAAGACATGTCTATATTATCAACATATAGCATGTTAGCCTTTTTTTTTATCACTTCTGCATACTGTTTGTTTATGGAACAAAATCTGTTTTACTGATTTTTATGTGTGCAAGTTTAACCTGTTGATTGTAGCGAGGATGTGGTGCTTATTAATCATTATATTATAGGGGTACAATAAATAATTACCAAGCAAAGAGTGAAAATTTTTGAAAGATTGGGTTCTAGCCTAATTAGGACAGTGTCAGTTGACTACAGAAATGCGTTGGCCCCGTTGGGCAACCAGTTTTGGTGAAGAACGATTCAAAACAGTCGCAACAGGTTTAACAAAGAAACTAGATGAGAATTGCCAAAGAAGACCAAAACTGATTGTAGAAGAGAAAGAGGAATAAATAAAACACAGAAAAAATATACAGAAAGATCGGAAAAAAGAAAAAGAGGAAAAATAAAACGTAAGGAAAACGAGAAAAAGAAAAAAAGTAAAGAAAAAGAGTAATATTGAATCTTAGTCTCATCAGTTTTTTCTTCAATCCATTGCTAAGCTAAGTCCTTCCTGATCTTCTCTAAATTAGAGGCGGGTGGAGAACTGACCCTACCTTGCTACTCTGACCTGTGACATGGTGGCAGGAAGTTTGAATTCAGAATTTTTATTCCAAGTTACGATTTTACCAATGCATGAGTGAAGTGGAGTAGAAGAGATGGATTCACGTTTTGCGTATGGGTATTTATAAGTACAAACAGGCTCGGTTGGAATTTCAACTGATTTTCGATACCATTTTCTGTACCAATAACCATCACACACACACACACACACATAAATATATATATCTCCATCCCTTAGTTATGCCCAACGACGCATATCTCATGCTCAAATAGCCGACAAATGTTTTTCACTTGGCAATTTTGTCGAGAAAAAGTTTTGAGGCAACAGGCCCTAATTGTCTTCATGGTGATTTTTGTTTTACCCTCGGTCTACCCTCCACCCTCTTACATCTCACGACCACTTCACGAATACGTTTTCGTATTTTTCTAGAGACGAGAGCAGCAGAAAAATTATGCTTGGTACATCAAGATGATTCTACATAAGTTTTCTTCTTCAAGACTTACATTTTGTGCTTAGTAAGCATCATTAGAAGTTATTGTTGTTTTCTTGGCAACATACATTGGTTAGATTAAGTTATATTTCAGTTAATTAAAATTCGAGCAACCAGTATAAAAGAAAAGATAATTTAGGTAATTTATTTGAAACCATTTAGCAACATGCCATGTCTCGGTGACAATTTCAAATCCTGTCGTGGAAAAAGTCTGTATCGAAGAATGAGGCTGGTATTAAAATGGTTTAATTTTTCTAATCAAAATAGTCTGGACACTTATTTATATTCTAAATGTTATTTTCAGATACAGTTTTATTTCCTAAAAAATAAACACATACTAAACATTGTAAATATACTCTTATTGGTCCCGTAACTAAGTTTGTTCGTGAGGGTCCGACACATCTTGGACAGGAATAGCCTGGTTGAGCATATTTTTTACAATTGGTATGAATTCAGTTTTCCTTCTTGTAGACCGGTTGCCATACAAAAGTTTACAGATCCCAGTGTGCCCGGCGATTCACTCACGGCGGAACTGTGACTTGTTGGATTCATCGTTCAGGATTTAAACTAGATTTGCTGCGTCCACTTCCTATGACGATAACTGCAACGTTACGAGCGTCTACATTAAATATACTAATGACTGTAAATAATCTAATTTTTAGTTACAGGGGATTGAATGCAACCTGAGAGGTTATGCGGTTGCAGGAATGTGAAGAAGTCATCACAAACTATCAGCAGCGTCGTTGAGAAACTCGATATTCGTGTAAAAAACTAGAGTCAACTACTTTTTCGATTAAAATACAATGTTACTCGACATCATACTTTGAATGCTGCATTTGCAGTTCCATTTACCAAAAGTTCAGTAAAAGCAGGCAAAGGATCTAGAAGAGAAACAATTTGTGTTAAAAGTAAATTTCTGTTATAATCTTTCATTTTTAATTATTAACAGGTAAAAATCTAACTACAAACAAGTACACAAAAGAATCCTTTGTCACTATGGAAGGTTACTTTTATTTTGGTGTCACCATATCCCATCTCATTTAAGAAAAGCAGATAGGACTACGTATAGAAATTTGGCGGTCAGAGTTTGAGAACTAAATCCTAATCGTTAATCCCTTTAACTCCAAGTTCGTTGTTTTAAAAATATGTATTAAACTGACAATCATCGTTCGGCCAAGTAGGAGTGAGGGAAGTAAAGTTTTATTTCAGGTATTATGCTGCTCTACGAGCAGGTTTGTGCAGTTGAATTTTTAGAAATTACGTTGTTTAAGGGTTAAAATAAAAATCGATTAGATTGCGGTATTCGAATAGCAGTGAAAGATTTAAGGGGGGTTATATTAAAAAGTCCCAAAAGAAGGCACGTTTACAAAATGGAACTTTACTTACCTCTTCCTTATTTTTAGTAAGGTTATTTCATACTGTGGGATTCTTAGAAATTACCTTGTTTAAGGGTTAAAATATAAATCGACTGGGATTGCGGTGAATGTATGGGAGTGAAAGAGTTAAAGGCAATAATGTTAAAAAGTCCCAAAAGAAAAGATTCGTTTACAAAATGGAAATCTACTTACCTCTACCTTCATTTTAATAACGTTATTTCCTTATCGAATAATAAAAAAAAGAACTAACAGAAAAACTCTGATATAAACAAAAATCCAATTCAAGCAACCAATAAAATCAAGTCAATAAGTTGGTTATTGTGATATTCCAATAAACGATTTTTTTTTTTTTTTTTTGACATTGGACTTAATTTTGATTTGTGGAGCTGGGTAATGTGTTATAGAAATTGTTAAAACAGAGGATTTGAGTTCAAATTTGAGTATGGCAATCATATCATAGCTGCAGTGTTTACTTTTTTATCAGTTGTTTTATTTATCATTTTACATGTGTAAATTTAACTATTTGATTGTAGCGAGGATATGGTGTTTATTAATTATCAAATTTATGTAATGGTTATCGTCGTTGGAAATGGACACGGCGACACGAGTTCAAATCATGGACGGGACTGATCGCATTTCACATAGCACTAATACCCTTGGGAAAGGTATGAATCCAATTGTTCTTCCTCCAGCTATGGGTAAATAGTAGGGCAGACTAAGTTCTTCAGCCTTGGTGAGGCAACTAGTCTAGGAGTAGGAAAACTCTGAATTTAAACCTGTTAAACTCCGCTTAAAAATTGACCTTGTGTCATATCCTGCCCGAGCGGAGGGGTTGGTAAATATGATTAATTATCAAATTGTAGGTCTACAGTAAAGAATTATCTACCGTAGAATAGAGGCATTTCCTTTAGAGGCCCCGTAAAAGGTCTCATGAAAGCCATTGTCGACCTCTTTTAAACTGCTCTTAGAACGGTAGAAATTTTGTCTCTGACCCCTAACAAGGAATATTAAAAACACTTGGCTATATCATTCACAAAGTAATTTAACCTCTTTCCATTTTGTACCTCTTCCACATACTGTTTATTTATAGAAGAATTTATGTATAATTCTATCATGAGAGATGTTTGTGTCTTCTTTCCCAGTAATGCCACCTGCATGTATATGAAACGAAAAGTAATCCTATATGTGTAATTCAGTTTGTCTTATCTTTCCTGTCGTTGTATTAGTAGATCACGAGTAGACTAATTCTAATGTTAGTCCCTGAAAAATGGGGACTTTCTGAAGTACGGAAGACAAGGAAATTTGATGAGATACTTCAAAGATTATTTAACACCGTGTATAAAATAGAGAAATACACGAAAGTGTGCATCCTTCCACTTCTAAAAAATTGACCAAGAAATCACTGAGAATAACAGAGGCATAATTCTTACTGCCATCTTCACAAAGTTTTATAATGTTCGACTTCTCAATCGAATCCGACTTGAAGTCGAGAAAATTCTTTGGAAAAATCTTAACTGATGACGAAAAAATCGATCTACGATTTCTCAGATTCAGATTATTCGTCCAATAATCGGAGTACAAGGCAAGAAAATCTGTAGATTTGTCAAAGGAATTTCAGTCTGTACTCTCAGCAAAGATGGTTGAAATACTTCTAGCATAATGTCTCCCCAAAGAAACTGTTAACGCTCTAATAATGTTCTATAAAGACAAGAAAGCAATGCTTAACTCAAAGGATGCTGACATTGATTTCTTTGACATTATCGCTGGAGTTTTATTTGTGTCATTTTCTATTTATAATCTGCCTTGATTACATGATACGAACATCAATGAATATAATGAAGAAAATGTTTTTACACTTAAAAAGCTAGAAGGAGACGATATATCACAGAAACCATAACGAATGCAAACTACGCAGAGGATCAAGTACTTCTTACAAATACACTGACCCAAGCCGAATCTCTATAGCAATACCTGGAACAGTCAGTAAACGGCATTGAGTTTTAGAGAAGATGTTGATATTTCCATATTAAATAGCAAGCCTCGGAAATGAGTAGACCTGTTCATATTCCTTGACAGCAATATCTAATCTGCTGACAGATATTTTAATATTTACATAGGAAAGGTATGGACTCTACAGGCTAACAATCATATAGAAATCTGATCAGTCTGTTAAAAGAAAATCGGATTTCTTGTTTGTTTAGGTTTTATGGCATATCAACCTTTGTTGGTTATTTAATGCCAAATCCATTTTTATATGTTTATTTAACAGTTCTGTTTCAAACCTTTCAGTTAAACATAAGTACACAGTTTGTCAAAAAAATTTTTATTTAAAGCTATTCAGTTTAGTCAAACAGTTCTAATTCAAATAATTCGGTTTAGCCTAAGTACACTGTTTAAATAGTTCTATTTCAAGCAGTTCAGTTTAGCATAAGTACACAGTTTAATTGTATTTGACCCATAGATTGGACCCTTTGCGGTGCTACTACTCTGGGCCAGAGTGGACCTGGGAGCGATGGCAATGAAGGGGTAATCCACATTCCCCAAAGCTCCAGCAATATTGGAACCTCACCATCAGATTGTTTAGTGTCATATCTAGGACACTCATGGAGGGGATGTCTTACCTCTCTGCAGAGATGCAGTCGGTGTATTCTACAGCACCAGCCGACTGGGCTAAAGAATTCTTGCAAGCTGTGGAAGAGTCAATACTCGTGTAAGTTTACATTACGTGTACTTTAACAAAATGTTCGGAGAAAAGCCAGATGAGAATTGCACAAAAATGCTGCGAGCTATTTTGAACAGATGCTGGAAGCAGTACTCCACAAAACAGCTGTTGTACGGCTACTTATCGTCTATCTCACAAACCATCAAAGAAAGAAGAACAAGATATGTTGGGCACTGCAAGCGAAGTAAATATAAACTTACCAGTGATGTTCTCTTGTGGACTTCGACACATGGACACACCAGTATCGGTCTAACAGCAAAAACCTACATCCATCTGTTCTGTGTGGACACTGTATGTCGAGTAGAAGACATGCCGAAAGCGACAGGACGGATGGCGAGAGTCCAAATAACCCATGTTATCAACATAATTTGATGATGATGTTATATATATGCGCGCGCATGCGTGTGCGTGTGTAAACGTCATCATCATCATCATGATAACGTGCCGCTAGCACGGATATCCCGGATCTTCTCTCGCCACTTCTCCCTATCGTTCATCGCCTCCGGCAGGTCTTCAGGGCTACATCCCGTATCCTCACATAGCTGCTGTATGTATGTTCGAGCTGGTCGTCCTGCTTTTGCTCAGCCATATGTGGGGGTCCATAGGTGTAAACGTAACCCAACAAAATAACGGAGAAAACAACGAAATACAGCTTAAAATTCTTCTCCCTTTCCTAGATAGAAGTATCAATATCTCCGTCGACTGAACGAAGATGAAAGAAGTTAAAAGAAAACTAAAATTAAAAGCTATGATAGGATATCCCAACTCTTACAGGGACTGTATTTTGACACAGGGTCAGTTTAACACAGGAAAGGAAAACGAGCAGATAAAACTATTTTGTTAGTCCCGACGGTATCCCTTCTTAATTAGATACACAGGCATCAGGTACAAGGCAATGTGAGCGGACGTTTTGTAGGTGTACAGCTGCCTGAAATTGGACATTAGTAAATCTGCACCTCCAAGTCAGAAAGGCTGAAGAGCGATGCAATCAACACAGACTTTGCTAGTATGTGAGACAAGGTCGATTTAATGTGGGGACCTCACAAGCCTCCCGAGGGTGGTGGTGCTTAAAATTGCTTAGTTTCACCAGTATTTCCCTTCAAGGATGCCTTAGGCGAGGTACAATGAATCCAGAGGATTGTAAGTATAATTTTATCCAACTTCCCACCTTGTCAGAAATCTCCAACATTCAACGAACACACAAATATTTATTGGTATTAGGTCGTCTGTAAATTTAAAACAATTACTCTGAGTCATGGATTATACCTGTAGTCTTGATCCCTTTCAGACTTGAAAATACTATAATCACCAGTTCCTGCGGCGTGTGATACTATGGGTGGCATCCGTTTCTGTGGGTGTGGGTGCCAGTCAGAGAATCCCTTTGTCTGTTTTGGCGCGAAACCCACACAGAGGGCCGGCGCGAGAGATCTCCCACGACACCGGAAAGACAAAGAAAGGAGGGTCGCAGAGATCTGTCGGCAGGAGAGGTCAGTCAAGAGAAGGACACAGTCAGCAGAAGGGAGCAGCAGAGACCAGTCGACAGAATAGGTCAGTCAGGAGATGAGAGTCGGGCAGAGAGGAGACCAGTCAACAGAAGTCAGAAAGGCGGCTGCTAGGACCTGTTAACCTACAGATGCCGGGTGAACCAAGTCAGCATAGCTAGTGGCTTTGTGAGAGTTTTCGCTCGAGTACGCGCTCGCGTTAGCTCACAGAATGCACAAAAAGTGACAGACTTCCCCCTCTTACGCTTGGAGCTAACCCAAGCCCGTGTTTGTTTGTTTGTTCTTTTCTTCCACCCTCCCAGTTGTGTTTTGTGTATCTGTAAATAAATGCGAAATACCCCTGGCCGGAGAGGAGAAAAACCACGAGACGAATCACTGGCCATTAGTGGTTTAAGGAAGCTGAGATAGTGGGGATCGGCCGGCGGTGTATTGTCACAGGCGTTTGCTGTCTATTTTGGCTGGTGTGTGACATGTGTCATGTACAGATCAGAATAGGATACAAATAAATGTAAGGAACTTCAACTCTAATGTCGAACACAAAAATAAAATAAAGACTTGCTTTAGATATTTTAATGTAGATTGTGACCTCCACTCACACAAAAAAATAAAATAAAATAAACAAACGTTTCCGTGATTCCTTTCAAACTTCTAGCTCCACCATTCTTTTTCTTTGCTGTCTCCTTGGATCTTTCAAAACCCCAGGGGTTGGGACACCACTCAATTTAACTCATAACACCTGCAGCTTGCTTGTTTGTTTTCAGCCAATAAAATGAAAACAGCTATACCTTCATCAGACGACGAATGTTTGGTTTGGCATAGTTTCGGGGCTAAAGAATCGGTACCACTGACCCTGAGCACACTAGCAATACCTTATAATAACACCATACTCTTTGTAGGAATGTCAGATCAAGATTCAGTATCTTCCTGTAACCGTTTGTTGTGTTCACAACTTTCCTGAAATTGTGCATTCATTAAATAATGTAATGTTAGAATTAACTAATAAGATGACAGGTCATTACAATGAACATGAACGAGAATAGGATTTTCGTGAAATTCACCCGCAAAATCTACGAAGATCAGTGCTTAACATAGCGGTCATCACTATGCGTTAATTCTCTTCGGAAAGGTTTTAATTCATCTGGTCTATCACTCCCAAAGCAGATAAATTGTAAAGCCGACTTGATTCTTTAGCCTTGACAAGGTAGGAAAAGGCAAATTCTAAATTCAAACTAGCTGTATTTCGTTTAAAATTTAACTGTCATATCCCATTAGTGTGCGGAGATTAGGTAAATACATAAAAACACGGCAATTCAAGTGAATTAATGAAAATTATTATGTTAATTTAAACAATTTTGAACTCTTTTTAATCATATTGCAAGCATAATTGTATATATCATCCATTTAAATTTTTAAAAAGCCTCAAAATTTTAAATTACCACTAAAATTTAAGACACCCAACGCCAAAATGGAGTTTGTTAAAAAAAAAAAATGAATTTCTGAGCCAAAAATTTTGATGTCCTCATAACAAGGATTTTAAAAATCAATTACTTCCTTATGGGTAGAATAATTATTAGTTCAAAATTTTCATCCATTTAAATGTTTATAGAGCTTTATTATTTATTTTGCCGATTTTTATCTAAATATTTTTGACCAGTCGACTGGGGCTGTAGAATACACCGACTGCACCACTGCAGAGGGGTACTCCCCCCAACGAGTGTCCTGATATGACACTAAACAATCTGATGGTGAGGTTCCAGAAATGCTGGGGCTTTGGGGGAATGCAGAGTACCCCTTCATTGCCATTGCTCCCAGTCCACTCTGGCTCGGAATGGTAGCACCTGATAGGGCCCTATCTATGGGTTAGATAGAACTAACTGCATACTTATGCTAAATTGACTTAGAACAGTTTGACTAAACTGAATAGCTTTAAATAGAAATGTTTTTGACAAACTGTACTTACATTTAAACTGCGTCCTTATGCTAAACTGAATTGTTTGAAATGGAACTGTTTTGACATTTCACTGTGTGCAAACAAAATTAGCCGAATTAATTGTTTGAATAAACTGAATAGTTTGAAATAGAAATGTTTTTGACAATTAAACTGTGTACTCATGCTAAACTGAATTGTTTGAAGTAGAACTGAAAATTTGCATAGAAATGGATTTGGCGTTTAATAACCTACAAATGTCATAAAACCCAACCATGTCATAAAACCCAACCAATCAACCATGTAAATATTTATAGAGTTTTATGCCTGCAAATTTATTCCGTAGGCAAACACACTTGACTCACCATTTTTGTACCATTTAAAAAATCATTTAACTTTCAACATTGCTTTGAATAAATTTCTCCCAAATTCGAAATTGCTAACTAAAATTCAGGACACAACGGCAAAAATTGAATTTGTTTCAAAAAATGAAGACTTCGTTGTAAGGATTTTTAATATCTTTTTCTTCCCTATGACGAGGTGTAATTATTCTAATATTTTTTTATCTATTTAAATGTTCATAAAGCTTTATTATTGCAAATATTTATTTCGTATGAAAAGAATTTTTTCTTTCAACGTTTCAAAATCATTAAAAACAACAACAATGAATTTCTGTGATCTGACTGGAAACTGAGCTTTCAGCATTATTTTAAGTATCAGTCGACGACTTGCTCATCTAGAAGAAAATATTTGTAGGCTTACCGCAATCAAATTAACTTTTTATTTGATAATCTAATAAAAATAAGGTTGGGGAGTTATGTCCAGGGAAAGAAAGTTATTCCAAGCAAAATATTTTAAATAGAAAGCGTAGATAAACAACCATATATTATATATAAACCAAGAAAAACATCGAAACAATTTGTGAATAATTAACACAAGGAGAACAAAATGTGTATTGAAATTGATTTGTGAGATTAGCTAAACTCATTTCAAGATATAATAACCCAACAAAGATTAACAAGGTGTAAAACAAACGGGTTCAATTTGTCGTTGGGGCTTGAATAAACTGACTATCCGTTCCAGACAATGGGAGACTCCCCTCGCAAAAGATATGTCCATAGTATGACACTAAACTGCATCTGATGGTACTCTCCAGTTCCGGAGCTGTGGAGAGTGCCTTTCATTACCACTACTATGACTGGGGTTGGTATTACTTGTCAGGAGTCAATTTGATGTTTAAAATTTTTTTTTGCATTTGAAAGTGTACAATAAATAAATACATAAAATAAAATTATCTTAGAATGAAACAACTTAAAAAAATGTAAATATGAATCTTTTAGCCTAAAATAACCCTGGACGACTTGACATGCCATTTAAATCAGTCAGTCCCTCATACTCGCTCACCGAGTCTATTTTTTGACAATTTTCATTTCATCAAGCAAAATCCTCTTGCGCCTCATTGGTTTCACACAAATATTAAACAGAACACATAGAGACGCAGAGTTTCATCGATTCTCTTATATCGAAATGACTAATTCCAGATCTCAGTAAATCTGTTTGTTGAACAGTTTTGGTCTCACCATCAGGCCAATGGCATCGTTTCACTATTGTGATGAAATCCACTAAAGAATACAAGACCCTTTTGACAATATGGTAGTGCTTTCATGAAATAGTGTACATTTAGTCTATTTGAGACATTTGTGTATTATATTTTTACATGCACATATCAAATTATTTATAAGAATTTAGTCTTTCCTTTAAGTTTATTAACGCTAATATTGGACCATAGTGAGTAGGAGCACCACTCAATATCTTCTCTACAAAACAAAATATCGATAACGTCTCTAATAGCCGGTAAGGCATTATGTACGTGTGTACGTATAATAAACTCTAAGTCTCACCCAGAAAGAAGAGCCATAATTGGACATCTGTTATAAAATAGCCGAGGGATTTCGGTTCATGCCTTTGAGTTTAGTTAGGCTGAGAACCTTTCGGCTCAGCACATGGGTTAGTTAGGTGCAACGTTGAAGCAGGTGTTAATGCGGGTGCGCGCGGGCGGATGGAGGTGTCACTCAGATGTCATAATAGTCCGAAACGAACCGAGGTGACAGGGTGCGGGTGACGTCACGCACCGGAAGCACGCGTAGGTTTGTGTGAGAATTTGAAGAAAGTGAGAGTGTGGTACTAGACGCCAAACGAGAAGGATCGATTTTTGGAACTCGCTGACGCGAGGAGAACGTGCGCCCTATGGGGGCCGCTCGAGTTGGGGGCCAAATGAATAAGACAGCATAGAAGATTGTGTCCCTCCTCCTTACGTCGAAACCTTTAACTCAAAGTTAATAAAAAGGTTTCGTACCTGAACAAGAAGTCGTTACGGGTTTTCGAATTCCGAGATTCCTATGTTCTTTATATATTCTATAGTAAAAGTAAGTAAAGTTAGCGACCATAGTCGAGGGTGACCCGAAGGCTCCCTTTTCGATAGCTACTACACCAAGGTGTAGGGGAGGGCGCTACTCCATTCCCAGGATTGCTCCACTTTACCCTTGAACCGTACCTTATAATGCTGAGTGTTAAGCAAGGTGGTATCAAGTACCATTTTTAAAGTCTTTGGTATGACTCGACCTGGGATTGAACCCAGGTCTCCCGGGCCTTTGGCGAACACTCTAACCGCTATGTCCATTTCGTACATAGCGTAGGCGCCTCTGGTGGTGTAAAAAGGCGCCTCTGGTGGTGTAATGGTTAGCAAGCTCGGCTAGCAAACCTACACGAGTGAGTTCGAGTCTCATTGGGTGCCCCTTTCATATGGCCTTGTGCCACATCTAAGCAAAAAGCTTAGTAAATTTCCATTTCGCACATAGCGTTAATTGTGCATATGGTACACATCATTGTTGTGGTATCACACTACAAATTCTTATGAAGTGGAAAAACTAATTCAAATTTGTTTTTATTTCTGTGCGGGTGAGGTCTATACACAGGTGAGAGTTGTAAGAGAAATTGGAAATCTGATTGAGGCTTGGAACGTTTTCAACCACCTCTGTACGAATGGGGAGGTGAGTAGTTTTTGTTTTTCAGATGTAAAGAAACTCGGGCAAAAGGTATGGATTAGTCACGGTGTGAATATGTGATTCAATCAGAGAGCATAATCTTGACTGGAATAGAAGAAACATTTTTCCATGCTGAATTGTTGCTTTATCAAATTTTATTTGAGAAAAAATACTTCTTGTTTCTTTTGCTTTACTTTTAGGAGCTCCAAACAGTGTTGGTCGCTAAACAATTACGGTGGAGAAGCTGGAATAAAAATTCAGAATACTCTCCGGAATGAATTTCAAGACAGTTCCTTTAAATCAACAAGCTTTATTGCCGGAGCGAAACAAACAGCAATGTGGATACAAAAGACGGACGATATGTGAATATAAGTAAACTCGTTTATGAGAGTCATAATTGTAAAATTGGTTAAGTAATGCGAATGTGTTGTTTGTGAAATCATTTAATACAAGTACCGACTCGGAAAGAATTTTTTTCAGTTCCTGGTAATGTCTTTATTTCTGAAAGATACAACTCTCAGTGGGCATAAGGCCCAAATAGAGGAGAAGAGACGGGGGGGGGCGAAAACAGTATTTTCCTATGAAGCCCTAGCTAGTCGCACTCATCGCCAACAATCATTTTATCTCATTCTATACAATAAATTCATTCATCCACCAACCGCGCTACAATCACCAAAAAAACCCCATTCGCTCCTTGAAAGCCCTACTTAAAATTCGATAAAATGAAATGGCTTATATACAGCGAATGAAAGATGATGAGGGATTGGAGAAAAAAAGCCCCAAGGTAAACAAAACATAAACCTGGTTGGTTTTCCCCCCACCTTCTATGCTGTGGAGAGTTGACTGTTTTCTGGTACCTGGATAAGTTCCTGGTAATGTCTAGTTTTATGCGAAATAAAAATGTCATATATATATATATGAAAGCTTTCGATGCTGTGCATTGTTTATTATTGTATGGCGTTGTGTTCATGTGTCACTGGTAGAAATGTCAAGCCACTGGTGGGTGTCAGAAATGGAATGGTGAAAACCGACCTCTTACTGCTACCGCGTGCAGTTGACAAGGAGCTAATTACTTTCGTACCTTTAAATAAATACCAGGTATATACTTGTATAACAGGAACATGGCGTCGTTTCCTAGCAATAAAAATTTATTTTTCACGCAAAAAGTAGTAAATATATATATATATATATATAACGTAACCACATGGAACCTCCACGGCAGCACGAAGACTTCCTTTTGATATAAAACATATTTGAAGGATCCACAGAAATTCATTCAGCTGGTGCTTGATCGAGAAAGTTGCAAGTCAAGAAGTGATCAGATTTATGAGGTAGAAAATTAATTCAAAAATTGTTTAGTTTTCGATGGTGGGGAAAATAAATTGATTCATATTCCCGACAGTGTCAAACTGAAATAGAATTATTTCTTGCCCAGAAGGGAAAGAATGACTGAAAACAAACGGTAGTTTCTGCTTATGAAAATAGGAGAAAACTAAATCGGTTAATTCTACCTTTGAAGTGTATCTTCTAAAGTACAAAGGTGAAAGTGGGAGTAAGAACAAAGTTACGTAACAGTTTAGCGACAGTAACCTTTAGGCCATCCAAGCCTCCAACACAAGTGATTGACCACTTAACATAATGGAAGATACATCAACAGGGTAGAAAGTGGGAGATTTAATAAAGGCAAACTTCAAATCTGATATCGGACATCAAAAAGCGAATAAAACTTAACCTTAGAACAAGTTAAGTCCAATGATTGTTTGCCTGGTCGCTTTGGTTTAAATTAAGGATCCATCCCAACTGAGGAGGGACCAATCTCTATAATGAAGGTTAAGAAAATCTGAGAACTTCAGTTGTGTTTGAATATAGTCGCTGATCGGTTGAAACACGAGTAATGCGTTTATAGATATGCAATCAATAGCAGGGAGGGAAATGGGAGGTAGTGAACTAACAATTAAAGTAGACATGTCATACTTGAATACCTGGAAAACATGCGGGCTCCAGTGAACACCGACAAACAACAGATTCTTACAAGAAGTCACAGAACAATCGAAGCATACAATACCTCGCTTTCGGATGGAAATATCCTGGACATCCGGAAAAGGAGCTCGAAGTCTGAAGCTCATCCAGCAATTTTCACCATCCAATAATAGTTGGAGACAGCTTAGGTAACAGTCGTTTTTCTTGTGGTAGGCATAACCGAATTTACGTTCGAGATCTCTATCAGGATCAAGAAGGAAGATAATCTTATCTTGTAGGATAATTTTTCTACAGGCGTTTAAATCAGTTGGTTCATTACGCCGTTTACCGATCTGATGGTAACTGAAGTCCTTCATATTAATGCAAAACACGTAGAACATTTTCAATTGCTTCGGGAATACGGTAGCGTCTCCTTGTCCAAAGTTTGTTACAAATTTTCCTTTGAATGCTGAGGACTCACAAGTATTTTCACCAGGCTTATGTGACCTTCCTACAGTCATGAAGAGGTATACATCATCACCTTTAGACGTTTCCACAGTAAGTGACACCGAAAGAATATCATTTGATAGTTCAGTATTTAGGCGTAAGACTGTAAACCATTCGTTTCTTTGCTGGTCGTAGCGGTTAATAATACAGATCATATCATTTTCGGTTGTGCGCCTAACAGCATCGATGCTGTAAATATTGTTTGAGTGCATAAAAAACGCAGAGTCTTGTGCATCTATGAACTGAATGGAATTTTCATCAGCAAATGTTGAAGAAGTCAGAATTTGTGGCCTCATATCCTGCACATTCCGCAGAATTAAAGTGTTTGTGCAGTACCTAAACCACAAAAAGTTATTGAAGAATCCAATCACAGTTAAAGGGTCCTCTACCATTTTTATTGAGAACCACTTGGATTTAGTATTGCAGTAGATACTAGCCATCATAGTTAGATTTTCAACAGCGAGAAGCGACCAATCCCACCGATAATCCAATGAACGCGTAATGTTCGAAGTATTATCGATGTCTTCTTCCATTCCATCAACAGGAGAAAATTGAGAAATGTTTTTACATATCTTTCTTGACCAAGATTCTAGTCGACTCATTGACAGCCGCGGATCAAACTGAAAACAACTGCGGATATTTCCAATTATGTCTTTCAGCTCAGTTTTCGAAAGAGTTTTCCAACTCAAGTAAATATCCATCAGAGACAGTAATTTATCCAATTTCTTATCGTTGTCGTATTTCCGATTAGATATCCAACACACCAGAATACTTAATACAGACATCGGTGATAGGGTCGCCATGACTTCAGTCGCAAGAGCATAAGAAAGAAATTCTTCACAGAGTATAGTGACGTTATTCTTACCAAGTAGCAAGTCGCTCATACACTCCCGGCAAACAATCTGACTGATATTGGCTAGTTCTTTCAGGTTGTATTTCCATGCAACTTGCCAGGTCTCGAAAGCGTTCTCAAGTCGCAGCTTGGAAAGAAGAAATTGTGCACAGTGGTTGGTCAAGGAAGAAATTCCCAACCAGTTGCTCAGAGACAGTAAGTTGCGGATGTTAGTTACATTAATCTTAACATAACCTTCGTAAATGTAAATAAGAATTTTATCCAATTTATCTGGATCGATGAAAACGTTTGTTAAGTCATACTCTTGGTTTATTGATTCAACATTGTTAAAGAGGTCATGGAAGAAACAGCTGCTTGCAGACAAAATAACACGATGAACTGGCACAGTGGTATTTTTTACGCGGATGATGACATCACATAAAAAACCATCCTTGAGCAGTTTGCTAAGCGATGCATCATAGGGAATGAACTTGTCGTTTCCATGAGATTTGCCGAAATTGCACCCAGAAGAATCACAGTCCGACATCTAGAAAAAATAAATAATATTAATGAATAAAAACAATCTTAGTTTATAAATAATTTTTCTTCCGGAGAAGGTTTTCATGGCGTAACGGTTATCGTCGTAGAACTATGAGACAAGTTTAACATCTGATCAAAACGGTTTGCTTTAACAAGAATAATCTTGTCAAAGGTAGAATCCAAATTTTCTCCAAGGTAGGAAGAAAATAGAGCTGATTCTTTTAATTTTTGTTGGACAGTGTCAAATAACTTTCGAAAAGATTTTAAGCGCTCTAAACACTTTGGCAATGTTGGGCAAATATCTTAAGAGAAGAAAAAATTAAGATCTAGCAGTAACAGGTTTGGCTGGGAAGTTGTGGTAATTTACTAAGCTTTTCTTTTTTGCTTAGATGTGGCACAAGGCCATATGAAAGGGGCACCCAATGAGACTCGAACTCACTCGTGTAGGTTTGCTAGTCGAGCTTGCTAACCATTACACCACCAAAGGCGCCTTTGGCTGGGAAGTTGTGGATGAGAGTTGACCAAGAAAATGAGAGAGGGGAATGGCTGATCATTGACTTTGTTGTTGGTGAATTTTGAAGGTTCATGCCCTCATCGTCTGTGATTTTTATTTTACCCTTAGTCTACCCCTTCTTCCGCATAACAATCTATTAAAGAATAGTTGTTTTGCTTGGAACGAGGGTACCAGAAAGCAGTTACGTTAAGGGCACAAAGATGGAACCTCGAAGAAATTGTTTTTCTTGGAATATATATTCTTAAAATTATCATTAGAATATAGCCTAACCTTCTAGCAACCATTATAAAAGAGAGGATAACTGACTTTATACCATCTGGCAAAATGCCATCGGATATTTTAATCTTTTTTAAACGATTATTTAATGCTAAATCCTCCTCATTCAAATAAATATAATTTAACACATTTCGCAGATAACAATTTTAAACGAGCCTGAGCTCATTCGTTTGCACACATTTAAATAGTTTCACGTTTTATTCTGCAACAGTAACAAGTTAACATCAGTTATTTATTTGCTTACAGGTAATTACGATTTGTAAGTAACTATATTTTTGAAAGGGTTAAAACATTTTCTGCTCACAAGTATTGATTTTTTTCTAAACGGTTTCAATTATTGCTATTTAACACAATTCTTTTGAACACTAATCATACCATCCCCAAGAGTACTCTGAAAAGCAGATAGCCTCATTGAAGATACGAGTGAGCGTTGCCGCGTCCTCTTTTTATGAAGAGGATTGCAAAGCTACAAGAGCCTTCTGTAAATATACTATCTTTACAGATATAAGTAAAAGTAAAATAGGCTACCATAGTCGAGGGTGACCCGAAGGCTCCCTTTTCAAAAGCTATTACACCAAGGTGTAGGGGAGGGTACTACTGCTTTCCCTGGATTGCTCCACTTTACCCTTACCTTATAATGCTGAGTGTTTGTTAAGCAAGGAGGCATCAAGTACCATTTTTGAGTCTTTGGTATGACCGACCGGAGATTGAACCCAGGTCTCCCGGACCATTGGTGAACACTCTAACCATCATGCCAATGTCCGGTTTACAAATATAATGATAGTAAACTACCCCTTTGTTTTTTTTTAATCAATGGCACCGAAGAATTTATGTTTTTGCTGTAATATGAAAAGATCTTCATTTTAAACAATCAGTTGAGTTGGGCAGAAATCAGTAATTTACGAAGCTCTTTGCTTCCATGTGGCACAAGGCCGATTGATTGGGGCACCCAATGAGACTCAAACTCATTCTTGCAGGTTTGCTAGTCAAGCTTACTAACCATTACACTACCCGAGGTGGAGTTGGTCAGAGATCAGCAATTTAGGGTTTAAGTCGGTTAGCTTCTATCTTAGTTTTAAGTCGAGTCATTTACTTTTCCGAATTTAAATTTTTGATGCAACGTTGCTCGACATCATACGTTATGAATAGAATTTATGTATAATATATTCATTTTAATATTTCATTAATATTTATTATAATGTATTTGCTATTAGAATTAGTAAAAATTTAGAAAAAAAAGTATGCAAATGACCTAGAACAGAAACAACTTTTGTTAAAAGTAAATTACTGTGGTAAATTTTCATTTTCCGTCACTAATATGTCAAAATTCCCTCCCCTCAAAAAAAAAAGTATGTTCTCGATGGAAATTTACTATTGGTTTGGTTTCACTACATTACCAGGCCATTGGCCTAAGGAGTAGAGTGTTTGCCAATGGTCCGGGAGACAGGGTTCAATCCCAGGTTAAGTCATACTAAAGACTAAAAAAAATGGTACTTGATGTCGCCTTGCTTAACACTCACTATTATAAAGGTACGGAATCAAGGGTACAGTGAAGCAATCCAGGAGATGGAGTAGTGCCCTTACTCATCGGTGTAGTAGCTGTTTAAAAAGAGAACCTTCGGTCACCCTCAGCTACATTCACCAACCGATACCGTTAACCATATTTACCAACCCCTCCACTCGGGCAGCATATGACACAAGGTCAATTTTTAAGCGGAGTTTAACAGGTTTGAATTCAGAGTTTTCCATCTCCTAGACTAGTTGCCTCACCACGGCTGAAGAACCGACTATTTACCCATAGCTGGAGGGAGAATTATTGGATCCATACTTTTCCCAAGTGCTATGTGAAATGTAATTAGCCTCGTCCAGGATTTGAACTCGTATCGCCATGTCCATTTCCTATGACGATAACCATTACACCACGGACACCTCCACCGTTAACTCTCTTTATCCTAAAGACGTTATTTTTTTGTTTTAAAATAATGTATGAGACTCACTCATGATGCAGCCAATTAGGAGTGAGTGATGTAAAATTAATTTTAGATATTCTGATCTTACATTGTTTAAGGGCTAAAATGAAAATCTACCAATGTCCCCATGAGAGTGAGAGAGTTAAGTGGGATGATGTCAAACCGTTCAAAAAGAAAAACCACGTTGAGAAAAACGGCACCGTACTTACCTTTTCTCGTAACGTTCTTTCCCTGCCGAGGAAAAACTATGAATAAAACCCAGATTAAAATAACCAATAAAATCAAGTCCATTAGTTGGTTATTATGATATTCAAATTAACGAAAAGTTTGTTCGGTGTTTGACATGATTTTAATGAGTGGAGCTGAGCAGTGTGCTTTAGAAATTGTTGTAACAGGAGTTGAGTTCGAATTTGAGGTTGGTAATCATATCGTTGTTCCGAGTTTCTTTTTTTTTCATCTGTTTTACTTCTGATTTTATGCCTATAAGTTTAATTTCTCTCCAAAGAAACATTTACAGCTATAATAATGCTCTTTAAAGACACAAAATCAATTTTTTTTAAATGAAATGGAGTTATCTCCATATAAAATAGGATACCTGTTCCTTTTTCTCGGAAGCAATATCTCATCTACTGAAAGATTTCAATATTCGTATAGAAAAGATTTGGATTTCTACTGGCTAACAATTATATGGAAATATGATCTGTCTGATAAAAGAAAACGAGATTTCTTCCAAGCTATGTATGTGTCAGTACTAGTGTTGGACTGCACCACGTACTTTATCAAAATGCTTGGAGAAAAGCTAGATGAGAATAACAAGAATGCTGCATGCTATTTTGAACAGATCCTGGTTGCAACACCCCAAGAAGCAGCATTTGCAAAGCCTCTTACTTTCTATCTCTCAAACCATCCAAGTAAGATGAACAAAATATGCTAGGCACTGTTAGTGAAGAAAAAATGAATCATTATCAACGTTCTCCTGTGGACTCCTACACATGGACATACCTATGTAGATCGACCAGCAAAATCTTAAATTCAAAACCTCTGTGTGGACACAGCATGCCGTTGCTTAAAGCAATGGCTGAGAGGAACGGATGTCGAGAGTCAAAAGTATCTCAACTATCAATATAATCTGATAATGTTTCTACACTCACGTGTGTGTGTGTGTGTGTGTATGTATGTATGTATGTGTGTGTGTGTGTGTGACAGCAGTCTAGAAAAAAAACAGCACATTAGAGCGAGATTTTAATTTGAGCTATGCACTTAGTCGTCTGAGAAAAAAAAGTTGTTCCAATCCAATTTGAAGAAAAAAAAATGGATAATTTTGTGGAGGCTGAGTTGGCACTGAGTTTCATTTATCTCATCAAAATTCTCACAGAAATAACGGAGATCATCATGAAATGCTACTTAAAATCCTTCGTACCTTTCTAAATAGAAGCATCAATATTATCATCAACCAAAATAAAAAGGAAGAAAAAGAAAACAAAGCTTTGATAGGATTTGCCAATTCCAGCAGAGACAGTAAGTGACATGAAGTCAGTTGAATACAGGAAAGGGAACTGAGCAGACAAAACTATGGAACTAATCCCGTTAGCATCTCTTTAATGGGAAGCCTCAGGCATTCGATAATATACCCCGTTAAGACAATTCGAGCTGATACTGTCTGGATGTACACTTGACTGAAATCAGACCGAAGTAAATTGCACTTCCCTGACAAAAAGACCGAGGAACTATATATAACCAACTTCGATCGGGTAGGGTATAATGCGAAGATCGCACAGGAAGAAGGCCACCTGAAAGCGGTTATGTCAAAAATTGCTTATTTTCATCGGCATTTCCTTTCAATGGGCAATAAACCCAGGTGTTATCCTTTTTAAAAGAAGAGGTAGGTGCTGTCTAGGTGGACGGCAAATTATTCATATTATTAATTGTTATTTAAGCCATAATTATTTATTTAGGAATAAAATTTGTACTTAAAAGCCTTATAATTGTCTGAAAATTATTGTATCTAAATTATTTATGCCATAGTCAGCCCTTTTAGAAGAACAGCAGTGATACTATTTAACGCATAGCTGGTGGGGGGATAAAAGGGTTCACACTTTTTACGGGGCTATTAGTACGAAAGTTAACGAAACAATGAAGTTATTATTTAGTTAAATTCATCATTTGTACTTTCTTAAAATCATAATTGTATGTAATTTATGGCAAAGACATCCTCGTATAAAGACAATAGTGATGCCATTTAACCAATAACTGGAAGGATAAGAATGTCCCGACTCTTTCTAAGCATATTAGTCCGAAAGTGAATGTAATAGTTGGTTGTTTGAGTTTTATTGCATATCAACCTTTGTAGGTTATTTAAAGCCAAATTCTGTCTATAAGTATATACATTCAACCAAGGATATCTGAACGAATACTTAGTAGGTAGAATTTTCTATGGGCAGGATTTCATTTATTTGCACATGATTAACCAGTTTTAATTCGTCATATTTTTTTCGTACAACCCTGTCTCTTGCAAGGACAGAACATCATCTATTTTGACGTTTTCGAACAATTTGATTAAACTAGTCAATTTGAAAAATCGCTTTCTGGTGAAAGCGAAAGCTCTGCAGTCTATAAGAATGTGTTTAACCGTGCAAGTTGTCTGACAGGTCAAACTGTGGTTGTGGTTCTTGTTTCAGTATGAAAGTGTGAATAAGCTTTATATGATCAATGCGCAATCGGGATATAACGACTTGTTCTCTTCTTGATTTTCTAAAAGCTGGTCTTCATTCTCCCAAAGTGAGCTGAATTTGGAAGGGTTTATTATGGATGTTAATGTCCCATCGTTGTTGCCATTTTGTGCGAAGGAATTTACTGATTGTCGGTTTCAAATCGGTATATGGAATGGAGAGAACTTCAGGACTTAGATCTAAGGCCGATTTGGCTGCCAAGTCAACTCTCTCGTTTCCGATCACTCTGATCTGGCTTGGAATCCAACACAAAATGTCTAGTCATAAAAAAATAATTGAGTCTAGTCTACTGAGCAGTTTAACAATTAATGGGTTTTCCAGCTTTTTATTTTTCATGGATGTTAAAACAGAAAGCGAGTCAGAGAATATAATAAATTTGTTGTGTTTATCCCTAGAAATGATGTTGAGATCAAGGTCAATGGTACATACTTCTGCAGTGAGCATGGAGCTTTTCATTGGAAAGACTTTCTTGTGAATGGTTTTATTGAGGACAGCGGCACATGCTGTTTTATTGTTATCCTTGGAGCCATCCGTAAATATATATTGATGGTCAGGATAGTGTAAGAGGATAGTGTGAAATTTTTCCAGGTAAGTGCTGGGATGTGTTTTTGTCTTATGGAGTTGGTTTAATTGGAGGATTATTCGTGTTTTTTTAAATGATCCAACGTGGTATTTGTGGTAGGATACTTTTATGTACATTTGTAACAGAAATTGCTGTTTCTTGGAGAATAGGCTCCGTCCGAAGGCCAAATGGTTTGATGTTTTTTTCTTTTTGTTCATACTGTTGTTTGTATTTGCAGTTGAAGATGCAGTCGTAAGCTGGTTTGGATGGGCAGGATTTTAGTTATGTGTAATACTGCAGAGCCAATTTTTCACATCTGAGCTGTAGGGGTGCTTCATGGGCTTCGGTGTATAAACTGACTGCTGGAGATGTTCTGAAGGCTCCTAAGACCAGTCTTAGGCCATCGTGGTGGATTGGGTCGAGCTTTTTTAGGTAGGACATCCAAGCAGATCTATAGATTAAGATAGCATAATCTAAATAGGAACAGACTAGTGCTCTGTATAACTTAAGGAGCGCTTGACGGTCAGCTCTCCATTTTGTATGGGCGACTACTCGTATTTTAGTTTTTTAATATTTTATGTGGGAGATGAATGATAATTTCCTGTCGAAAATAACTCCCAGGAACTTATACTCGTTAACGACATGTATTTCTGTTTCTTCTAGTTTTATGAATGGGTCATTGTGCATTTTTCTCAATTGACAAAAATGCACGCATCTCGTTTTGCTTTTGGATATCTTGAATCTGTTTGTGTTTGCCCAATGTGTTATTTTATTGATGCATTGTTGCAGTTGACGCTCTGCAGTTCTCGTATATTTTGATCTGGAAGTGATACAGAAGTCGTCAACGTAAAGATAACCATCAATTCCAGAAGTAAGACACCTTGTAATACTGTTAAATTTTATATTAAACAGTATCACTGACAGAATACTCCCTTGAGGGACTCCCTCTTCCTGCTTATAGAGATTAGAAAACGTTGATCCGATTCGGACTCGAAACTGCCGATCCGAGAGAAAACTCTTTATGAAGTTCGGTAATCTTTCTCGCAGTCCAAAGCTATGGGGATCTTTCATTATTCCAAACTTCCAAGTGGTCTCAGAAGCCTTCTCCAGATCAAAGAAGACTGCTATGAGATGTTGTTTCTGGATATTGGTCTCTCTTATGGAGGTTTCAAACTTGACCACATGATCCATTGTTGATCGCCGTTTTCGAAAACCGCATTGAGAGTTGGTAATAAGTTTATTAGATTCAAGATACCTGACCAGTCTACTGTTTACCATGCACTCCATTGTTTTACACAGGCAACTAGTTAATACTATTGGGCGGTAGTTTGCTGGATTTGAGTTGTCTTTTACAGGCTTACATATAAGAATAAGCTATTTTCCTTGATTCTGGAAATGTTCCATTTATCCAGATATCAGTGAATATTTTCAGAAGGTAGTTGGGAGAATTCTTTGTTAAGCGCTTCAGAAATTCATAATGAATTTCATCTGGGCCGACTGCTGTATTATGTGATGTTTGTATAGCTTCTTTAAGCTTTGCTAGTGTATATGGTAGTGTATATGGTAGGTAATATTTCTCTGAATTATTTGTTTTAAAACTGAGTCTTTGCTTCTCTGATTTGCTTTTGTAAGAAATGAACTGTGGATTGGAGTTTTTGAGAGAATAATTTTCTGAAAATGTCTCGGGTAGTATTTCTGCTATCTTTTCTTGTAGTTGCTTCTGCTTGTTTTTGGGAGGTGTTTGAGGGTGGTTGATTGAGGTTTTCCGGGGATTTTCCTAATCATCCTCCAGATTGTGTTGGTTTTTGTAGAGGAGTACAGTTGGTTGTCATAGTTTTGCCAACTTTTCTTCTTGGCTTCCTTAATGAGTTTTCTTGTTTTTGCCCTGGGGAGATGGAAGTCGTTGAGATTAGTTGTGGTGGGTTGCTTATTAAATTTACGTAAGGCAGCCTTACGTAGGCGGATAGCTTTTCTGCAGTCATCGTTGAACCAGGGAGTTTTGTGTTTATTCGAGGTTAAGGTTTTTGTTATACATTCATTTGCTATTGATGTTAATGTGTCCGTAAAATATTTTGTTTGGTCTGTGGTGTTAGGGTCCTGGAAGAGTTTTTGTTCGCAGAGGGTTTCAAAGACTTCTCAGTTTGCCTTGTTTAGTTTCCAATAAGGAAGTCTTTCATCATGGAGAGGTTGTAGGATTTCAAGTAGGATGGGAAAGTGGTCGCTACCACAGAGATCATCATGGACTTTCCACCTGTTGTCCATATAGCTTACGGGATCGCATTAAGTGAGTTCAATGGCTGATTAAGAACCTGTGAATTAGTTGAGGTAGGTATGAGATTTATTATTAAGTATGAACAGGTTATTATTTTGCATAACTTTCTCTAGATCTCTACCTTTTTATCGGTTTTTGGCACCCTCATACGGTACTATGGCTGTTTAAGTCACCCAGTAATAGGTAGGGTTTTGTTATTTGCTGGAGTAATTAATTCATTTTGATGTCACTGATGGGGTCGTTTGGAGGAATGTAGATGGAGCAGATGTGAATTGGTTTATGTAGTGTTGGAGATCGGTGTCTACATGAATTTGGCTTTGAGGTATGTCTTTCCTAACTAGGATAGACTCACCTCCAGAGGCTCTGTGTTCATCTTTGTATAGGTGATTGTGTGACTGAAAGTCTTTTATGTTCAACTAGTTCTTATCTTTGAGGAATGTTTCTTGAAGACATACTACTTTGGGGTTAAATTTATTTAGGAATAGTAGCAGTTCTTCGTAATTAGCTCTAATTCCTCTACAGTTTCATGGTAATATTTTGTTAGACATTTTTTATTAAATTTAATCCGGACAGTTCCACTGAGTTATTTGGTGGTTCATTATTAGTTCTTTGCTCTGGGCTGTTTGTTGATTTATTCTTTTGGGTTTTAGATCTAATTAATTGGGGGCTACTCTCTGTTTCTATCTTTTCTGACAGTCTGAATTTATTCATTGCTTCTGTATTTTCTACTTTCTTCGAATTTTGGTTTTGGTGTAGGTTTTTGTTTTTCTTTAAGTGATTTTTTATTTTCAGAGGAATCTGTAGAAGCGGGAGGTTGTATTGGGGGATCTTTTGTCTTTTAATCTACTTTTAGTAGATCTTCTTAAAGGGTGATTTATCGGCCGTGTGGTTGGTATTATTACCGTTTTCTCCTCAGTATCGGTTTTCCCCAATCGAGTCTGTGTTTGGGCGGATGATTCCTCTTTGTTTTCTGTAAGATCCACTGATCTAGTTGATGCATCTGTAGTTCTGGTGGTATCAAGAGAGGCTTTGATTTTATTGATGAAGCTTTCCCATTCGCCTGGCTCCAGTTGGATTAATGTTTTAACAATCGTCTCATACTTGTTGTATGGAGATTTGTTAGGCTGAACTGCTTGGGAATATGTAGTGGTCTTAGAGCCTACAACTAATTTACGGGCTTCATAGTAAGGAATATCATTCCGGTGTTTTACAGTTAATACTTCCTTTTCTTGCCTCCAACTCTCACAAGATCTTACGTACACCGGATGATCACCGCCACAATTTGCACATTTACATGGGAATTGACAGTCATAAATGTGGTGGTCAGGATTTTGTTGACCACATTTCCCCCACATTTCACGACCTCTAAAATTATGCTCATGGTGGCCATATTTTTGGCATTTGTAACATCGCAATGGATTGGGTATGTATTGCTCGACCCTCTCCATTGTATAGCCAACTTTTATTTTTTTTCGGGTATTTTTGGGGTGTTAAACTGCATTATATATGTATTTGTCTATTGTTTTTCCTTTTTTAATCGACACTCTTTTCACTTCAGTTACACCTTGCTTTTTAACTCACTTTTTATTTCTTCTGTGCATAAGGAGAGTTCTTTACTTCTCACAACCACCTTACTCCCGTTCAGGGATTTGTGAGGGTATGTTTTGATACTGATATTGTGAAACTTTGTCATTTTTAGTAGAAAAATCAGCGTGTTTCCTCTTTTCTACCTCGATTAGCAGAATTTGATTTAAATTTATTTTTTTTTTTTTTTTTACAATAATTGGTGTTAGGTTTGTCGATATAACTTTTTCTATTATGAATGGCGATAAATTAGTAATCGGAGCACTGTTAGATTCAATGATTATGAATCTAGGAAAAAGTGCTTCTGTTTCATTGTCTGAAGAGTCCGATTCGTTCAAATTACGTTTGAATTTTTTGTTTGAGAAAGAAGCCATATCTGTTATATATTTTTCACTGGTCCTACGCTCCACCACCCACCATGGAGTCCAACTTAAGGGAATGAACCAAGGGGGCAACCCATTCGCCTTGGCTGAGACGCGGATACAATAACAGTATACTCATGCAAAGAATATGATTCTGAGCCTCTGCCAAATTCTGCTTTTAATTACACAACAATCTAACAGCGGTCATAAGTTATCTCTCAGCACAATTGACCCTCAACCCCCGCCTTCTAGCACGTATGGAATAAAGGGTTAGAAATAGTTCCACAAAAGTAGATTAAATAGTTCCACAAGAGTAGATTGTATCATACGATCGGGAGAAAAACAAACATATGTCCTAGGGTATGTCGGAACCAGCCGATTGATTGGATCAGGCTCAATCCGACCGCCCGTCAGACCAAGTAAAGGTCAAAGTGATGTGTCACAAGCCATTGACCACTGTCGCCGGATCAATGACTGCTCAACCACCAGGGTTCCGTCCTAGCTCCTTACGGGTTGCCACCCACTGCCAACAGATGGCCTTACCCCTCTGCAGAGGTGCAGTCGGCGTATTCTACAGCCCTAGCTGACTGGGCGGGGTATGTAAAAAGCGTGACTGGAGGGCGAACTCTTATTACGATATCTCTGTCCAGTACGTTAGCCACTACGCCAAAGGGACCCCCTGTGTTAGATGGCAATAATTGAAACCATATAATGGTGTGCAACTTCTTTGTATTAAGAATAGGTACTTGAAGCCATAATTGTTTGCAAATTGTTATCGTTAATAATTGCTTGAAACTATGTAATTGCTTACTAGAAATAAAAAATAGAAAAGACTGACTTCAGATTAGAATAACCCCAAAGGATAGACATATCGTAAAACAAATTAACGAAACAATTAACCAATCTCTCTCTCTCTCTCTCTATATATATATATATATATATATATATATATATATATATATATATATATATATATATATATATATATATATAAATTAAGTGTTAAATAATATGTTCAGTAATCAAAGACGATTGTCAGTATAGATTTATCTGACTTCTTACCAAATGTGATCCCACTCCCAAACAAGGAAAGGAGACAAAAAAAAAAAAAACGACGCTTCTCTGATTCTTTCAACACTTCTAGCTCCAGCATCCTCTGAGTTCACCGTTCCCTTGGCACTTTTTTTTTCACACAAGCATAGAGGTACGACTCTCTTTGACTTATAATATTAAATACAAATGCTACAGCAAACAAACAAATCAGCTATGCCTTCATTAGGCGTAGTTTCGGGGCCAAAAAGATCATAACCATAAACCCAAAGTTCACCAGCAGTATCTTACAATACACCCTGACTCTTTTCTATGATATTGTGTGAATGTCAGCTCAAGATTCAGCAGCTTCCGATAGCTCTTTGTTGTATTCACAACTTTCCAGAAATGGAACATTGATTCAATAATGTAAGATTTGAACTAGCTGGCAAGATGACACGTCATTAAGATCAACAAGAATAGAATTTCCGTGAAATTCACATGCAATATTTCCAAAGAAGATTGGGGCAGAGCATAACGGTTTTCTTTGTAGGAAATGGAGTCGAAGACCGGAGTTCAGATACTAGACGAGGGTGTTTGCGTTTCACTTCGCGCTAAAGCTCTTCGGAAAGGTCTGAAGACATCTGTTCTGTCTCCCACAATGGATAAATAGTAAGGCCGACTTGATTCTTTAACCTTGACAAGGTAACCAATGTAGGAAAAGGCAAACTCTAAATTCAAACCGGCTGTACTTCGCTTGAAATTTAACTTTGTCATATCAGGCTAGTGTGCAAAGGGTTGGTAAGTACATGAGAATAACATGGCAATTCAAGTGAATTAAGGAAAATAGTTGTATATAGGAATTTACACGATTCCGAAAGATTTTTAATCGTATTACTGGCACCATGATATCAATGTCATTGCTTGGAATAAAATTCTCCCAAATTCTAAATAAGGGAAAAACTGAGAATTTTCCAAACAATGAATTTTTGTACTAAAAATATTGAGCTCTTCATTAAAAGAATTTAAAAAATCTTTTTCTTCCGTATGACGGAGTAATTAGCTTAACATTTTTATCTATTTAAAATATTCATAAAGCTTTATTATTGCATATATCTATTCCATAGGAACAACACACTTGACACATCTTTGCCAATTTTTCTTCGAACGTTTAAAAAAAAAAAAAAAAAAAAAAAAAAAAAAAAAAAAAAAAATCAAGTTTTGTGATCTGACAGGAAACGATGCTCTAGCGTCACTTTTAGTAAGTATCTCTCGACCTCTTGCTCATATCGAAGAAAATGTTTGGTTTACAGTTGGAAAATTAAAACCTTTTGGTGATCTAATAAAAAGGTTTGGAAGTTATTCCCTGGTAGAGACACTTATTCCGAGAAAATTATTTTAATTAGAAAGCATAGATGGAAAAAAAAAATTTACAACTTATGAGTAGTTAATACAATGAGAACAAACGATCGATTACAATTTTAAAATGGAAAGGCTTAAAGCATTATTTTAAAATGTGTATCAAAATTGATTTGCGACAATTGTTAAACGGATTTCAACATAACCCAACAAGGATGGACAAGTTGTTAAAAAAAAAAAAAAAAAAAAAAAAAAAATCGGACCACCTGATGGGTAAGACTTAGAATATGCAGACTATCCCTTGCCGATAGGGGGGGGATCCCGTTCTAAAAGGGGTTTCCAAAGTGACGCGAAAGTGCATCCAGTGGTGAGGCTCTGTTTCCGGAGCCGTATAGCGTACCTCTCATTTTTACTACTTCGCCTTGAGTTGGTATTACCTATCTGAGTCTTAGGTATGGGTTAAATATACGTTGAAAAATTCTTTGTATTAAAAAAAAAAAAAAAAAAAAAAAAAAAAGGGAAAGTGTACAATAAATACGTTGAAGAAAAAAACCCTGAAAGAAACAAAAAAAAAAATCGATATGAATCTCAGTCTAAAGTCACTTAGTGTTTCTTACTAAACCAAATAGCATAAGATTTGTGTTTTTACCAGGAAGGTGCTATAGACATATGGGTTAAGCAAGCCTACGATTATACAGCATCTTTCCACTTGACTTCTCTGTAGGAGAACCAACCAACCACACCGAACCGAAGTTTTGTGGGACACACGACTACCGAGTGCTCTGATTATCTATTGATGATCTGCTAAAACTGTTCTAGTTGGTAGGAATTCCGTTTTCCGTTCTACGAAGCAAACTGCTTTACCAAAAGTTTGAAAGACCACTTTACACAATTGTTTTCCCTCAAAGCTATTAGAAGAGATGTTTCGATGCATTTCCTGAAAAGATTAGGTCAATATTAAACGTAAAAGGCATCGTCCAAGAGTCGAACTTCGCTGACCTCGTCTATTTCCTACATCCCCCCCATTTCATAATCCAGACTTCTGTCCTAAAAGGGGTTTCCAAAGTACGACACGATCTTTACGCTAATATCAAACAGAACCAATGGAAAGGCAGAATTTCATCTATACTCTTAAAACCAAAATGTTTATTCCAGATCTTCGCAGCAGACCTGTTTGTTGAACAGATTTAATCTCTCTACCAGGCCAATGGCATTGTCTCGCTACTGAATGAAATCCAAAGAATACAAGACATTTTTAGCGATTTGGTACGCTTTTCCTTAAGTACTACTATCATGGAGCATAGTGTACATTTAATATATTCGTGACATTTGTGTATTATATGCTTATATGCACACATTAAATCATTTAGTCTTTCTTTTCAGTTTATTCTATGTATCAATAGATACGCTAACATGGCGAGTAGGAACACTTTTAGATATCTTCTCTCAAGACAAAATACCCGTAACGTCTCCAATAGCCGGTACTATTTACCAACCCCTCTGCTCGGGCAGGATATAACACAAGGTCAATTTTTAAGCGGAGTTTAACAGGTTTGAATTCAGTTTTCCTTCTCCTAGACTCGTTGCCTCACCAAGGCTGAAGAACCTAGTCTGCCCTACTATTTACCCATAGCTGGAGGGAGAATAATTGGATTCATACCTTTCCCAAGGGTATTAGTGCTATGTGAAATGCAATCGGTCTCGTCCAGGATTTGAACTCGTGTCGCCGTGTCCAATTCCTGCGACGATAACCATTACACCACGGGCACCTCCAATAGCCGGTAAGGCATTATGTATGCGTGTATGTACAATAAAATAAGTCTCACCCAGTAAGAAGAGCCAGAGCTAAACAACATTGTTTTCACTACCAATTCTTATAAAGTGGAAAAACTAATTCAGATTTGTCTTCATTTCTGTAGAGTAGACGTCTATGTAGAAGTGAAGGTTGTACGACAAAACTGAAATTTGGGTGAGGCTTGGAACGTTTTGAACCACCTCCGTACGAACTGAAGGCGAGTAGATTTTGTTTCCATCATGTAAAGAAACACGAGTAATGGATTAGTCACGTTGTAGATATGTGGGTGCAATCGGAGGACATTAAGTACACTAATTATAACATCTCTTGACTGGAGTAGAAGAAAAATTTATCAATGCCGGATTGCTGCTTCAAGTTTTATATGAGAAAAAAAAAAAAAAAAAAAAATCCGGTTGTTTTACTTTTAGGGACGCCAAACAGTACTGATCCCTAAACTAATAGGACAGAAGGTGGAATTAGAAATTCAGAACCCTCTCAGTAATGAATTTAAGGACCATTTCATAGGTTTTGCACCATAAAATCAGTGTATATATATATATATATATATATATATATATATATATTTTTAAAGCCACCCTATGACTCCACTAAATTCGCACGATGAATAACTTTGTTATAAAATGTGGTGCTTATGCATCTATGTTACCGTGAAAAAGCCGAACTTTCTCGAGCGTTTCCGGAAAGAATCGGAATATGCCAAAACGCCTAGTTAATCAAATTTAAGCAAGCAGACGATAAAATAATTCAATCAATTTGTTTACAAAGTTACAAACAATTGTAAACATGGATTTATCGCAGCTAAGCGACAAACTACAATCTGTGGAGAAAAGGTGATACAATTCAGCGAAGAAAAAAAAAATGGTTCTTATGCACTTATTGTACCGGGCTATTTTAGAATAGTATTTTAAAAGTTAAATTCAAGTGTTACGATATATTTTATTAGATTGTTAGGTGGAAGTACAGAATAGTTACAAAACACTCCTCCTCCCCAAGGTAAAAATGGATTTCTAAATTAACACGTTATTACTTCTGCACGGTACAATAAGTGTATAAATACGAAAAAAAATTATTCAAAGAGACAAAAATGATACACAAACCAAAAAAATAAATAAATAAAAATTCAAACTATTTTTCATATTGAAAATTACCATACATTGACTGTTGATTTATTCTTTTTCTCTTGAAAAGGTTGGTAACATTATCCATTAAAAATTGTCTCTTTTTTTGGTCTTCAAATTGGTTGACTTATTTCAACGTCTGATTGCTTACGTTTTGTTCCGGCATATTACGATTCTTTCCGTTATCGGCCCGGAAACGCTCGGGAAAGTTCGGCTTTTTCGTGGTAACAGATGCATAAGTATCTAAAATGTATTTGAATGATCCAGAAAAATTCATTCAGTTGGTGCTTAATTGACTGTTTCGTGTCAAGAAATGATCAGTTTTCCGAGCGAGAAAATAAATGCACTTTAAAAATAGATAAGTTTTTATTGGTGGGGAATATAAATCGATTCGTATTCCGGTCTGTATAAAACTGAAATAGGACAATTTCCTTCTCAGAAGGGAAAAGAACTACTGAAGAAAAAATGTCGTTCCTATATGTGAAGATAAAAGACTTGATTGGTTGGATGCCTTACTCTTTAAGAACAAAGGCAAAATTGTGAGAAAGGAGAAAGTTGCCTAACAGTTTGATGAGAGTAACTGTTAGGTAATTGATCACTGAACAAAACAGGATACATCGACAGGATCAATAGAAGAAATTTAACACGGGTTAACTTCAAATCTGCTATCAGACACCAAAAAGCGAATCAAAAGACTAAACATAAAAAAATTTATGTTCATTAATTATTTAATGTGTTTACTTAATTTAAACTAAGGTTCCATCCCAACTGAGGAGGGACCAATCTTTAAAATCATCGCTCTCATATAGTGAGAATCGTATTTCTTCACTAAGAAAGTCACTTATTCGTTGATGTACGAGTAATGCGTTCATAGATATTGGATTAATAGCAGGCAAGGGAATAGCAGGTAGTGAACTAACAATCAAAGTAGATATGTCATATTTGAACACCTGAAATACATGCGGGCTCCAGTGAATACCGACAAACAACAGATTCTTGTAAGTAGTCACGGAACAATCCAAGCGTATAATATCTCGCTTTCGGATGGAAATATGCCTGACATCCGGAAAAGGAGCTCGAAGTCTGAGGCTCATCCAGCAATTTTCACCATCCAACGATAGTTGAAGACAGCTTAGGTAACAGTCGTTTCTCTTGTGGTAGGCATAACCGAATTTACGTTCGAGATCTCGGTCAGGATCAAGAAGGAAGATAATCTTATCTTGTAGGATAATTTTTCTACGGGCATTTAAATCAGTTAGTTCATTACGTCGTTTACCGATCTGACGGTAACTGAAGTCCTTCATATTAACACAAAACACATAGAACATTTTCAAAAGCTTCTGGGACACGGTAGAGTCTTCTCCAAAACTAACTACAATATTTCCTGTGAATGCTGGAGACTCACTGGTATTTTCTTTAATCATATGCGACATTTTTACAGTCATGAAGAGGTACACATGATCGCTGTCAGACATTTCTACAGTTAGCGACACAAAAAGAATATCATTTTGTAGTTCAGTATTTAGGCGTAAGACTGTAATCCATTCGTTTCTTTGCTGGTTCCAGCGGTTAATAATACAGATTATATCCTTTTCGGTAGTAGTTATTACAGCATCGATACTGTAAATATTGTTTGAGTGAATAAAAAACGTAGAGTTTTGTGTGTCTATATACTGGGCGTCAGCAAATGTCGAAGAGGTCAAAGTTTGTGACGCCATATTTTGCACATTACGCAGAAGTAGAGTGTTTGAACCATTTTTACGCACCAAAAAGTTGTTGAAGAACCCAACCACATTTAAAGGGCTCTCTACCATTCTTATTGTGAACCACTTGGATTTAGTATTGCAGTAAATACCAGTAAACAATACACTTTCTTCAACTATGATAAGCGACCAATCCTGCTGATAAACCAACGACCGGAGATAGTTCGAAGTATAGATGATTTCTTCACCGATTCCGTCAATAGTAGCAAATTCGTGAATGTTTTTCCATATGTTTCTTGACCAAGATTCTTGTCGACTGATTGACAGCAGCGGGTCCACCTCAAAACAACAGTGGATATTTCTAATTAAGCTTTTTAATTCAGTTTTCGGAAGAGTTTTCCAACTCAAGTAAATATCAATCAGCGACAGTAATTTATCAGATTTTTCGTCATTCTCAAATTTCCGATCACACGTCCACCATAGAATCATACTGAATACAGCCATCGGTGATAGGGTCTCCATGACTTCAGTCGCAAGAACATGAGAAAGAAATTCTTCACTTAGCATAGTGATGATATCCTTATCGAGTGGCCGATCACACACTGTCTCGCGGCAAACAATCTGACTGATATTGGCCAGTTCTTTTAGGTTGTATTTCCATGCAATCTGCCAGATCTCCAGGACATTTTCGGGTCGCATTTCGGAAAGAAGAAATTGAGCACAGTCGTTGGTCAAGGAAGATATTCGCAAGACTTCGTTAATAGTCAACAAGACGTGGATGTTAATATAATCAATCTTAATATAACCACCGTAAATGTAAATAAGAATTTTATCCAATTTATCTGGATCGATGAAAACGTTTGTTAAGTCATACTCTTGGTTTATTGATTCAATATTGTTAAAGAGGTTGTAGAAGAAACAGCTGGTCGCAGACAAAATAACACGATGAACCGGCACAGTGGTTGTGTTTACACGGATGATAACATCACATAAAAAACGATTCTTGAGCAGTTTGCTAAGCGATGCATCATAGGGAATGAACTTGCTTCCATAGGATTTGCCGAAATTGCGCTCCGAAGAATCACATTCAGACATCTAGAACAAAATAAAATACAAAAATCTCGTTAGTTTATAGATAATTTTAGTCTCATAAATTTGCCGTAGAAAGTTTTCATAGCGTAAAGGTTATCGTCGTAGAACCGTGTGGTAAGTTCAACATCTGAACAAAGCTATTTGCCTTAGCAGTAGAAATCTCGTCAAAGGCATGAATCCAGCTTTCCTTCAATCTAAGAAAAAAGAGCAGACTACTTTACTTTGGTAGGACAGTGTCAAATGGCTTTAGAATGAAAGCGTTCTAAACACTTTGGCAATGTTCCACAACTAGTTTTAGAGAAGAAAAATTAAGATCTAGCAGCAACTGGTTTGGCTGGGAAGCTGTGGATGAGAATTAACCAAGAAAACGGAAGAGGGGAACGGCTGATCGTTGACTTTGGTGTGGGAGAGTTTTGAAGCTTCATGCCCTCATCATCTACCCAGTTCTTTTTATTTTACCCTTAGTCTACCCCCTCTTCCGCATAACAACCTATTTACGAATAGGTGCTTTTCTTGGAATGTAGGTACCAGAAAGCAATTATGATAAGGGCGCCAAGATGGTACTTGGAACCTCGAAGAAATTGTTTTTCTTGGAAATATATATTCTTAAAATTATCAAATTAAAATAGAGCCAAAACTTTCGATAACCATTATAAAAAGAGAGGGTAACTTTATACCATCTGGCAACATGTCATGGACCAGTATAATTTTAAAGGGTTTTGGCATATCAACCATTGTTGATTAGTTTATGCCAAATCCTGTTTATACATTTGAAATATTATTTGTAAATAAATTTTGTAGACCACATTTTTCACGAGCCTGAGCTGACCTATTTGTACACAGTTTGTTTCGAGTTTTGTTATGCAACAGTAGCAATTCAATTTAACACCGGTCATTTGTTTGCACACGGTTACATACGATTTTTAGTTAATTTCATGTTAAAAATGATTTAGATCTACGTTTTTATTTACAAGTGTCCTCGTGGTGTAATGGTTAAGGCGATGGACTGCGGAATCGTAGTAAGCGAGTTCGTACTCCAGTCGCGCTATTACGTTCACTTTCGGGCAAATACCGTTGGGAAAGGTATGAACCCCCTTATCCTCCCAGCTATGGGTTAAATAGTACCACTACTGTTCTTCTATGAGAATGGCTTTGGCATTAAATAACCTAAAAAGAGTTGATATGCCATTAAACAAAGAGACTAAACCTTAAGATTTTTTTCCCTGATTTTGCACAGTTTTGAATATGCTGTGGCTTTCATTTTACTTCCTGCTATTAGTACACATTTCTTCTATGTGGTTTGGTTTATATGTATCACATTTTGCATACCTTTTTTTTTTTAGTAAGCTTCTTTCAAATGTGTTTTATTTATTTATTTTTTTTTATTATTTCTGTCAATTGTGGCACCTTCTGGAATTTGGGATGTACTTATCCGCTTTTTATTTCTGGTGCGGGTTTGTAATTCTTGATTTTTTTTAATTCTTTAAATGAGCAAAGGAATAGGGCCTAGTTTCTTTCCCACCTCTGGAGATGTTTAGTCTCTCATAAGGGTAGGTATTTATATTATGGAATTTCTTTCAATCTTAGCGACATCGAGGCTTGTTTTTTTTATGCCACCTCTATGAGGATGGTTTCATTTTTTTTAGATTTTGGAGGCAATTATAGAGGAAACGTTTTCTTCAATGATAAAAATGTGATAATTTTGTTAGAGGTTTGGTTGGTTGTTTGGGGTTTATGGCATATCAAGCTATGTAGGTTATTTAATGCCAAATTCATTTTTATACAAATAAACTTCTATTTCAAACAAATCAGTTTAGAATAAGTACTGTTTGTCAGAAAAAAAGTTTCTATTTCAAGCTATTTAGTTTAGTCGAACAGTTCTAATTCAAACAGTTTAGTATAAGTATAGTTTTTGTTTACACGGTTAAATATCAAAAATGTTCTATTCTAAACAATTCAGTTTAGCATAAGTACGTAGTTTACTTCTATTTAACCCCATAGATAGAGCTCCACCAAAGTGGACCTGTGAGCGATGGCGATGAAAAGGCGATCCACATTCCCCAAAGCTCCAGCATCAGATTATTTAACGTCATATCCAAGACACTCGCTGGGTGGTGGGGTTTACCCCTCTGCAGAGGTGCAGTCGGTGTATTCTACAGTCCCAGCCGACCGGGGACTTGTAAGAGGGAGTTCTTTCGATTGGAGTACAGTGAATTTAGGGTTTTGTTCTTCGTCTGAGTCGAATTCATAATGGGGTATTTTTGCTGTTTTTTTCCATAGGCCATAAAAAAAAGTTGAGTTTAAATTACTATGCTCCCCACTAGGGGGATATGCCAGTGGTTGAACCCATTCGTTTATGGATAGAGCTACATAAACAGTATATCTATGCTGATGATATACGGTTGCATTGGGTTCCGAGATAATTACTCACCCAGGGAAAAGAAGCGATGTGGATTTTTCCTCAGCATGATCAGCCCAACATTCATCGCCCTCAGATTCAGATTTTTATAAAAATCTGAAAGGGGCTAACATTACCAGCCGATTGATTGGATCGGACCGCTATCACTGCCTGTCTAGCTTAGTAAGAGCTAAAGTAGAGTGTTGCAAGTCATGTAGACTTTTTGGTTGCCTGGTTACGGACTGCTCAGCCACCAGGATAATATCTTCAAGCATTACAGGTCGCCACACACGGCCACACAGGTAGCCACATTGGTTTGGGGTCTTACCCTGAAAAGGTGCAGTCGACGTATTCTACAGCCCCAACCGACAGAGCAGTAAATGGTTTCAACAATTCTTATCTAGTCATAAGAATTCTATTTAATATTGCTCATTCTTTTTCCACACAGATAAATGATTCCAATTAAATGCTAGGTATCACTAACAATTCAATTAAGCATAAATCATTTCTTCGGTTAAAAATGCCAGACATTTCTATTCGACCTATGAATGGGACCCAATCAAATCAGGTGCTACAACTCTGGGTCCAAGTAGACCTGGTGGTACCCAGAATTCTTCAAAGCTCGAAGATAGACGTGTCATATCCCAAACACTGGACCAGTTAACGTTTCAAATTTGTTTGTGGGAAAAAGATATATCAAAGTGGGAGGCAGGGTAATAAAATGATTTAATTCTATAGACGAAAATATTCCAGATTTTCCGAACATTTTCATTTCAAATACATTTTAGTGTCTTAATAAATAGATAAAGTTAAATTAGATAAAATAAATAGATATACTAATAATTGTAAATATACTAGTGCAATTATTTTTCTTAGAAATATATATTCTTAAATTATTTCATTAGAATCTCTTAAACTTCAGGTAACCATTATAAAAAGGAATGCACACTGACTTTATACCATATGGCAAAACGCTACGCGCCAGTTCATTTTTTTTAAGGATTTAACGCAAAATCCTCTTTACACATAAAATATGATTCGTAAACTCATTGTTGATAACAGTTAAATATTTTCAAGTATTGCTATGCAAGTGTAACAATTTAATTAAAATCTGTCAAATATGATTTCTAAGTAATTTTATTCCTAAATGAATTACCAAAAACTTTTCTCACGCAAAAGTATTGTCATTGTTTCTACAGGGCTATAATTGAGACAATTTAACACTAACACAAAAAATTCTATTCAATGTTGGTCATTTGTTTTCACACAATGAAGCGGTTACAATTAATGCCACTTAAAACTATTCTTTTGAACACTCATTTACTTGCCCACAGAGAAATGTTTCCAAGTATTGCTATGTAATACCAAGTATTCTATTTCGCATCCAGTTAAACGATTCCAAATATTGTTATGTATCACCAACAATTCAATCAAGCATCAGACATGTGTTCAGTTCAAATATCAATCTATTCCATTTGACCCATAGATGGGATCCTATCAGGTGCTACCACTTCAGACCCGAAAGTAATAGCTAAGGATTCAAAATCCCCAGGACTTTAATCTCAACATCAGATAGATGCGTCATATTCAGGTTGTTGTAGTAATATGAAAAGATCTTCACAATTAAATATCAAAAGAGTTGCGTAGAAATTGAAAATTTAGGGTTTAGTTAACTTAGAAAAAAAAAGTATCTGTTGAATCATTGACTCTTTAAATTTTCGACACAACGTTGTTCGACATAGTTTGTGTACAGCATTTGGAATTAGAATTACTAGGTTTAGTAAAAATTAAAGATTTTGCAAAACAACAGCATACACAACGATAAAGTCCCTATCCGATTAGTTTTACTACGCTAGACCGAAACCGTTCATCCTCTAAGTTCGTTAGTTGCAAAAGAATACATGAAACTGACAATCATATTGCAGGCAAGTAGAAGAAGCAGAGTAAAATCCTAGCAGATTTTGAGCACTTGGATATTTAAAATTACGTTCGTAAGGATTAAAATGAAAATCGACTGGGACTCCAGTGTCCCAGAGTGAATGAAAGAGTTAAGTGGGGTTGTTGCGAAAAGAAAAGACGTTTAGAAAATGAAACATGCCTCTTTACTTTTAATAACGTTATTTCCTTGCCGACAAAAGCTCAATTCAAGTAACCAATAAAAATCAAGTCTATATACTGTTTTGTAAGATATTCACATTAACAAATTGGACTTCATTTTGGTTAGTGGAGTTGGGTACTAAAGGAATTAATTGTTAAAACAGGAGTTGAGTTCAAATTTGAGGTTGGCAATCATATCCTTGTTGTACAGTATTTCCTTTTTATTTGAGGATAATTATTATGAGGACTCGACTGAATATCTTTCTTATCACCAAGCATTTTAAATGATATGCTTTTTTTTATTTCATTTAATCTATTTATCGACCAATCATACTCGTTCATTGGACTAGTGGGTAGAGTGTTCACTAATGGCTCGGAAGACTGGGGTTCAGTTCCAGGTCGAATCATACCAAAGCCTAAAAAAATATGGTACTTGATGCCGCCTTAACACAGCATTATAAGGTAGGGATCAAGGGCAAAGTGGAGAAATCCAGGGAAAGGGGTAGCACCCTCTCGTACTTTTCAGTGTAGTAGCTTTTGAAAAAGGGGCCGTCGGGTCGTCAACTTTATAATGTAATGGTTATCCCGAGCTGACTGTCTAAAGAATGTGTAAAGCAAGAAATCCAGGGTCACAGACACCACCATGTTTATATATATATATATATATATATATATATATATATATTTGTTGAGGTCTGATTTCCATACCTGACCGATAAAATGAAACGCAGTTCCTTCCAAGCAGCGGTCGTGTCGATACTGCTGTATGGATGTACCACTTGGACGCTAACAAAACGGCTGGATAAAAAGCTAGACGGCAACTACACGAGAATGTTGCGAGCAATATTAAACAAGTCCTGGCGCCAACACCTCACAAAGCACCAACTATACGGCCACCTGCCTCCCATCACGAAAACTATCCAAGTTAGACGAGCCAGGCACGCAGGGACAAGCTCATAAGTGATGTACTCCAATGAACCCCCACATATGGACGAGCTAAAGCAGGACGATCAGCTAGAACATACATACAGCAGCTGTGTGAGGATACGGGATGTGGCCCGGAAGACCTGCCAAAGGCGCTGAACGATAGGGAAAAGTGACGAGAGAGGGTCAGGGTTATCCGTGCTAGCGGCATGACATGATGATGATGATGATTCGTTGAGGTCGGCTGCTTTTCTCCGCGATTGTTTCAAGTACTGCGTCAAGTTCATCTTCCAAAAATGGTCCAAGTTTGATGTTGAGTTGGCCATTATTTTCTTCCGTTGATTTATGGAGTATGGGAGCCAAGGAAATTTGATGAGATACTTCAAAGATTATGCAACGCAGTGTATAAATAAAATACAATAGAGAAGAGCTATATCCCACTTAAAAATACAGGAGGCATAACTCTTAGTACCGTAATTGTTAAGTTTTAGTATACGCTGCTTCTCAAAATAGTAGCTCTGCAGCTACTTATTTCCCATTTCCCAAACGATCAAAGTACGATGAACAAGATAAGCTGTGTACTGCTCGTGAAGCAAAAAATGAACTCATAAGTGTGTCCGACTCAGGGACACACCAATGTCGGTCGACCAGCAAAAACTTACTCCAGTTCTTTTTTATTCTGGAAGCTGTGTACAAAACATGCGAGGAGCGGTGGTTCATAGGGACGGATGGCGAACGAGAGTCAAAAGTATCTGTGCTATCAGCATAATTTTATTTTCATGATATATAATTGAGGAAGTGTGTGTAACCCATCAAAAACGGCACATCATAGCGAGATTTCAATTTGACCAATGCTCTAACGGAGAGAAGAAAGTTTTTTCCAAACCAATTTGAAATCATAATTTTGTGGAGTCTCTGTTCATATTGAATGTCATTTTTCCATTATGAAAAATTCACACCGAAATATCCTTCATAACAATAAAATGCTACTTAAAATCCTTCCAAAGTAAAAGTACCAATATCATCATGGACCGAAAAGAAAAAAGTAAATGTTTTCCTTACTTCCTGTTTTTTGACTTTCATGTTTGTTTTTTGTTGTTTTTTTTTGACGTTGTCACATCTTAACCTTGTGTAAAGTCCTGTCTGGTGGGAGGCAGCGACAAATATACTTCTTAGCGTCCAGCTAATTTTTCTCTCCTGTTTGGCAGCTTTTTTCTTTTCTTCCTCTAATGGTTTTTTTCTTTGTACTTTTGTTTTTCTTTCTTTTCTGATAGTTATTTTGCGATTGTTCTTTTCCTTTACTCTTTACTAACTAACCACATCATGCAGGGTGTGGACTGGTCACGGCAACCAATTAGATGTAGCATCACGGTTCTAAAGGGTCTATGACTGTAACACTACCCCCTTAAGTCTCTGTCGGACCCCGTTGTAACTTCAGTGTGGGAAGAAGCGACGTACACACAAAACACCCTCAGGCATACGTGAGAAGTTCTTTTTTCTTTGTAAGAAAAAAGTGCATTCGACACGGTTCAGATACACGTGTCGAATCGGGAAGTACAATTACTCTAGTATCTCTTGACTGGAATTACAAAACAAACATCAGTTCATGGTGAATTCTAGCTTTGTGAAATTTTCATTTGATGAAGAAAGCAAAAACCCATACACATAACTTGCCGTTGGCTTTATTTTATTTCAAGGGATCCAAACAAAGCCGATTACTAAACAATTTTTGTAGAGAGAATGAGCTCTAAGAAAATTTAGAATCCTCTCAAGAATGAGGTTGGAGACAATTCCACTAATTCGGCGAGCTTTCTTACCGTAGCAAAACAAACTGCAAAGTGGATAAAGAAAACGTACCAAATGGGCGTGCTTTATTTGATGGTAGCCATTACCGTAAAATTTGTAATGTGGTATAATGTGTTACTTGTGAAATTATATTTGTAATATAAGTACCGATTCGAAAAGAGTTTTTCAGTTCTTGGCAGAGTCCAGTTTTATGTAAAATAAAAATGTATATGTGAAAGATTTCGATACTGTGCATTGTTTATGATTGTATAATGATGTGTTCGTGTGTCATCGGCAGAAATGCTAAACCATTGGAGGGTGTCTGCAAATGGAATCGTGGAAACTGGCTCACTGCTACCACATGTAGTTGGCAAATACTTAATTGTTAACCCTTAAATACTAGGATGTATCGCTGTAGAACTGAAAGTTGGCGTCACATCCTAGTTGTAAAAATTGATTTTGCTGGCAGAGGGGATGGGTCGTTTTTTTGAGAAAATGCATTTGAAGGATCGAGAAATTCATTGAGTTGATGCTTAATGAAGAATGTTGAATGTCAGAAAGGCATCAGATTTACCAGCGAGAAAATAAATTTACTTTAAAAATTGGTCGTTTTTTTTTTTTTTATTGATGGGGAAAAAAGGAATAGATTCGTGTTCCCGACGGTATCAAACTGAAATAGAATGATCTCCTTCCCAGAAGGAGAAAGGATGACTGAAGATAAAGAGCTGTTCTAGTATGTGAAGATGAATTAAATCGGTGGATCCCACCTTGGATGTGTGCCTCCTGAAGAAACTGGGTAAAAGTGTGTGCAAGAACAAAGTTGCTTCACTGTTCGACGACGGTAACAGGTAAGGCATGCAAGCCTACAATACAGCAAGACACCGAATAATCCAATCAAATTTAAAGGGTCTTCTACAGATTTTATTGCGAACCACTTGGATTTAGCATTGCCATAAACACTAGTAAACAATGCTTCTCTTCAACTACGAGAAGCGACCAATCTTGCCGATAATTCAACGACCGTAGATTGTTTGAAGTATTAATGATTTCTTCATTGATTTCGTTAATAGTAGCAAGTTGGGAAATTATCTTCCACATGTTTTTTTAACCAAGATTCTAGTCGATTCATTGACCGCAGGGGGTCTCAAAATGACTGCGGATATTTCAATTTAAGATTCAGTTATCGAGAGAGTTTTCCAACTCAAGTAGATATTCAGCAGAGAGAGTAATTTATCTGATTTCTCGTCATTCTCGAATTTTTAACAGACATTGGTGATAGGGTCGCCAGGACTTCAGTCGCAAGAACATAAGAAATTCTTCACATAGCATAGTGATGCTATTCTCATCGAATAGCATATCACACAGTCTCGCGGCAAACAATCTGACTGATATTGGCCTGTTCTTTCGAGTTGTATTTCCAGTCTGCCAGGTCTCCAGGACATTCTGGAGTCGCATTTCGGAAAGAAGGAATTGAGCAAGGAAGATATTTGTAAGACTTCGTTCATTGTAAGCCAGGAAATGTTACTCTCATCGATGAAAAAGTTCAAGTTATACTCTTGGTTTATTTTTTCAACGTTTTTAAAGAGGTCATGGAAGAAAGAAAAAAATGACACGATGAACAGGTACGGTGGGGTTTTTTCTGCAGATAATAACATCACATAAAAAAAAAAAAAAAAATGATTCTTGAGCAGTTTGCAAAGCGATTTATCATATGGAATGAACGTTGTTTCCATAGGACTTAACAGAATTGCGCTCAGAAGAATCACTGATATCTAGAACAAAATAAATAATTTTAATCAATAGAAAATCTTGTTAGTTGATAAATAATTTTAGTCTTATAAATTTGCCGTCGTAAGTTTTAATGGCGTAACGGTTATCGCCGAAGAACTATGAGGCAATATCAAAATCTGATCAAGGTATTGGCCTTAGCATTAATGATCTTGTAAAAGGCATGAATCCAACTTTCCTCGAAGCAAAGAATAAAATAGAGTAAAGTTTTACTTCTGGTAGTACAGTGTCAAATAACATTAGAAAAGAATGTAAGCGCTCGAAGTGTTATGGCAGTGTTTTAAGTGAAGAAAAAAAAAATTTAAGATCTAGCTGCAACAGGTTTGGCAAGAAATCTGTGGACGACAGATGAACAAGAAAACTGGAGAGGGGAAACATTGGCCGTTGACTTGTGTGTGTGAGAGGGGTGGGTTAAATCTTCAAGCCCTCACTGTCTACACAAGGTTTGTTTGTTTTTGTTTTTTTTTTTTTTTATTTAGCCTCGGTGTACCCCCTCTTCCACATCCCAACCCCTTTTCGAATACGCGTTTTTCTTGGGATGGCGGGGTAACAGAAAGTAAATACGTTTAGGGCGCCAAGATGGTCGATAAACCTCGAAGAAATTTATTTATATATATATATATATATATATATATATATATATATATATATATATATACACACACACACACACACACACTCAAATGGTTTCAAGTATTGCTATGTAACAGTAACAATTTAACATTTGTCATCACGCAGAGAAATATCATTTAAATGAGTTATTTCCAACCGTTTCCGTACACAAGTATTACTATTGTTTCTACATAAATGTTTTCAGTCATTGCTATCTGACGCTAAGGATTCTATTTGATATGGAGCGTTTGTTTGCTCACAATGGAGGGATTATAGTATTGCTATTTAACACTCGTTATTTTGCACACAGAGCAATGGTTCCAAGTATAGCTATGTATTACGAAGTATTCTATTTAATATAGTTAAATGATTAAAAGTATTGCTGTATATCACCAACAATTCAATATCTGTCGTTTGTTCAGTTTTAATGTCAAACCGTTCTATTAGACCCATAAATGGGGCCCTCTCAGGTGCTACCACTCCGGATCAAAGTGAATCTGGGAGTAATAGCAATAAAGGGGTACTCAAAATCCTCAAAGCTCCTGGACAGGAGCCTCAACATTACATTGATTTGGGTCATATTTAGGTCGTTGGCCCAGTTTAAGTTTCAAATCCAGTCTCTCAAAGACAGAGGTATGTATTAAAATGGTTTAATTCTAAAGACCACTATATTTGAGCACACAGTCTGAATTTTCTTTTTATTTTAAGAAAAAAATTAGTGTCTTAAATCAATAAATATACTAGCAATTATAAATATTCTACCACTGGTCAGAGAACAAGGTTTAGTCGTAGGGGGTGCTAACCGTGTAGCCCGTATTGGACAGGAATAGTTTGGCAGAACACATCTTCCGGTCTACAACTTGTGGGAATTCAGTTTTCCTTCAAGACCAGTTGCCATACAAAGATTAGAGATCCAAATGTGCCCAACAACTGATCTATAGCGGGATAGTGAATAGTTGGATTCATACCTTTCCAAAGCGTATTGGGAAAATCTAACAGCTTCATTCAAGATTCGAACTCTGCGATCAGAGTCCACTGTATTAAGAGTATTACTACGCTCCGAGTGCCTTGTTTAAATACACTATTTTACAAATATAATTGTAAACAATCCTTTTGTTTTTATAATTATGGTGGACTGAATAACACCTAAGAATTTAGGTTGTTGCAGTAATATAAAGAGATCTTCAATACTTGAGTAGCGTTGTGTAGAACATGAAAATGTAGAGTTTACTCTATTAATTTAAAACTACAGCAGTAGTTACGTCATTTCCTTTTTCAAATTAAGATTTTCCAAACAGCGTTGTTTGATATCTTTATGTACAATATCTTTAAATTTTAATTACTAAGATTTTAGGACATAGAATAGAAACAAGTTCAGCAAAAATAGATCACTGTTGTAGCTTTCATTTTTATTCATTAACATGTCAACTTAATTACAAAAAAAATCATGAGTCCCTATATAAGATCACTGTTAATTGTGTTTCCCTACACGAGACTAAAATGGTTAAATCCTTTCATACAAAAAGTTAGTTCTTTTTAGTTTTAAATGAATATGAGACTGACAGTCATAATGCAGTTAAGTAAAGTAAAATTTATTTTAGCCATTTCTGTTTTACTGTTTGGTTTTGAGCACTTAGATATTTCGAAATTACGTTTGTAAAGGTTAAAAGGAAAATACTCTAGGAATCCGGTATCCCAGTGGGAGTGAAAGGGTTAAGTAGAATTATGTTAAAAAGTCTTAAAAGAAAGGGCACGTTTAGAAAATGGAAATTTACTTACCTCTTCGTTATGTTTAATAATGTTATTTCCTCGTCAAGCAAAAAATAGAATAAAACTAAAAGAAAAGACTGGGATATAAACAACAACAAAAAAAAACCAACAATTCAAGTAACCAATAAAAACAAGTCTTTTAAGTTAGTTATTATGATATTCAAATTAACACAGACTTTGGCATTGGACTTAATTTTGATTAGTAGAGCTTGGTAATGTATTATAGAAATTGTTAAAAAAAGAAGAGTCGAGTTCGACTTCGAGGTTGGCAATCATACCGTTCTTTGTACGGTGTTTCTTTTTTTTATATGTTGTTTTACTTAAAATTTTATGCTTGTAAGTTTAAATTGTTGATTGTTGTGTCTATTAATTATTGTATTGTAGGGGTACATTAAATAATTACCTTCCTTAAAGAAGTAATGTTTTTTACGGGCCTCATAAAGTATCACATGAAAACTATTTTCGACCTCTTTTTTACTCTGTTCTTTAAATGGTAGAGACTTTGTCCCTGTCCCCTTTCAGGGAATATTAAAGACAGTTGGCTTTATTATCCACACATAGCAATTTAATATATTTCCATTTTGCACCACTTACACATACTATTTGTTTATGAAACAATAGATGTATAATTCCATCATGAGACTTGTTTGGGCAATCTTTCCTTATAATGCATGAATATAAACATATATAATATACACACTTACAATCACACGTAAAGATTCCAACAAAATCCCAGCGGTTTTTGACTGTATATTTTCGATTCATTTCATTTTGTTAACTGCCTGATGATTGTTGTTTTGTAAAAAAAACTCCATGAAACCCAGTGGTCGCAGTCTAAATTCCATAGAATTAAATATATAAATCTAAAATATATTTATTTATTATTATATAATGGCTCTCTCCTAGATATTGAGCACTCTCCATATTATATTGCACTTGGTTTGACACAAACCCACTAAGTGATTTAGCGACAACCAACACTGTTATATATATATATATATGAGGATGTTTGTGTTAAAAATGCACACCATAACGAGATTTTAATTTGAGCAATGCACTTACCGAGAGAAGAAAAAGATTTGAAATCAAATAATTTTGTGGAGCCTCAGTTCGTATTGAATGTCATTTTTTTCCACCACCAAAATTCTCACTGAAATAACGGAGATTACAATGAAATGCTTCTTGAAATCCTTCAACCTTTTTTAAATTGAAGCATCAATATCATCATGGACCGAAATGAAAAGGAAAAAAAACATGAAAAAGAAAAGTAAAAGCTTTGGTATGATTTTCAAACTTTTGTATAGAGTGTATGTGATACGAGATCAGTTAAACGTAGAAAAGAAAACCAAGCAGATGAAACTACTGTGCTAGTCCCGTCAGCATCCCTTCTTAATGGGACGCCTCAGACATCGTATAATAAACCCTATTCAGGCAATGCGAGCATATACTGGATGGAGAGCTGTTTGAAATCGGACTTAAGTTAATCTGCACCTCACTGACAAAAAGGCTTATTTAACCAATTCCGATGTTGCTGGCACGCGACAAACGTTTAACATCAAGACCCCATAGGAAGCAAGCCTTCCGGCGGTGATAAAGATTGCTTAATTTCATCAGCACAAGGCAATAAACTCAGCTGTTACCCATTTTGGTGAGGGGCATGTAGTGCCTGGGGGAAGACACCCCCTGGAACTAAACAGGTTACCTTTTTCATGAGCCATCTGAGATAGGCCCACAAACGATAAAACAGTAAAACCTACATTTAGTACATGCGTACAAGTATAAGGGATCAAACTCATCAGGGAAATTACTCGGTACTATCCCTGTCCTCACTTCATTATTATTATTACCAGGCTCATTTTGATCTAGAGAGGTAGTACTTGTGAGTATTCTACCTCTGAGTGAAATACATGTCTGAAAATTGTTACAATTAGATTTGAAACCATCTCCGTGCATATTATGGTTATTTACAATAGTTACTTTGGGCAATGTGAGGTACCTCTTCTTTGCCATTACTTCCGGGTCTACTCCGAACTTCAAGATATGCTTTAGATTTTCTAAATGTAGGTTGTGACCCCTCTCTTCAGCAAAAATCTCCGGCATCCTCTCACTTTGACTTGTAATATTATATACACACGCTGCTGCATACAAAGGAAAAGCTATACCTTCATTAGACAATGACTCTTTGGTATTAGTTTCAGGGCCAAAGAATCAGTACCTCTTGCCCAGAGCACACCAGCAGTATCTTATAGACTCCACGATATTGTAGGAATGCCAGATCAAGATTCAGCCTCTTCCTGTAGCCCCTTGAGGTATTCACAGCTTTCCAGAAACTGAGCATTTATTTAACAATGTTAGATTTGAATTAACTGACATTCAATGGACATGAACGAGAATAGAATTTCCGTGAAATTCATGTGCAAAATCAACATGAAGATAGGGACTTAGCATGACGGTCATTGTTTTGCGCTTCTGGTCTTCGGAAAGGTATTAATTCATCTGTTCTTTCTCACTGTGGATGCATAGTGACTACGATTAGATTATTTAGCCTTGCCAATTATTATTTAACCATTACATATCATTCAATATTTCTTTGAATAAAATTCAGCTAAATTCTAAATTGTTACCTAAGATTTAGGATATACAACGCCAAAATTGAGTTTGTTTTAACAATGAATGTTTGCCCTAAAAATACAAACGTCATCATTACAGGGGCTTTTTAATATATTTTTCTTCCGTATGGCGTGGAGTAATTATTAGTTGAATATTTTTATCAGACTCTATGCATGAACAATATGGACGATGACAAAACATATAGAGAAAATGCAAGATAGGAACTATACAAGAATGTTGCGAACTATATTGAACAAGTCCTGGAAGCAAAAACCCCACGAAACAACAGCTGTACAGCCACTTACCTCCTCTCTCTAAAACCATCCAAGTAAGATGAACAAGAGATGCGAGACACTGCTGGAGGAGCAAGGACGAACTCATAAGTGACATTCTTCTATGGACTCCTACACATGGAAATGGCAGCATTGGCCGACCAGCTCAGTGCAGACACAGGATGTAATTTAGAAAACCTACCAGAAGTGATAGACGAGAGAGAGAGAGAGAGAGAGAGAGAGAGAGAGAGAGTGTGTGTGTGTGTTTGTGTGTGTGTCAGGGCCATGGAAATGTGGGCTAGCAGCGTGACTTGATGATAAGACTAGCTTACTAAACAAACTAAAGCACCCAGCACCGAAAATAACAAATATGCAAACGATATTTTCAATAATCCAGTTTGGTAATTTTAAATAGCAGTTGTTACTGATGAAAGTTTTTTTTCTGTTCAAAATCGAACAACAGAAACATTTGATTAAAGAGACCATAGAAAAAGTTAATCTTAATTAATTACTTTTAGAAATGATAGTTTAAAAAAAAACCCAGAAACACTTACAGCAATATTTTAATGTATACCTTAGAATTGATTGACGACATTGTCAAACTGATTCTAACATTTGATTACACAACATGGATTGACAAACCGTAAAACATACCAGGCTACTCTTTCGACACGGCTTAGAATACGCTGACTGTATCCTCTGCTGACAGGGTGAGACTCCCCTCCCAAAAGGTATGTCTAGAGTATGGCACTAAACTGAATCCGGTGGTGAGGCTCCGGTTCTAGAGTTCTTCATTACAAATTACTCTCAGGTCCACTATAACTTGGGTTGAATGTACCTGTCAGGGTCACAGTCATTGGTCATTTTATGCCTATAAATCATTTCTATTCGATAAGACCTTGTGTTTACAAATAAAAAAAAAACTTTAACAACTGTACAAAAAATGAATGCATGAACGTATAATGAATGCAATTCCCAAACCTCGAGGTTTGGGAATAACCCTAGACAAGCTGACATGCCACTCATTACTCAAAGTAAACCAACTAACATCATATTTAGGTTTATTAATCTTAACCGATTTTCGCCGGGAGCTGCAAAAGAAGACGTTTTTATTTTTTATTTGCTTGAGCAAACCTGAACTGATACAGAGACTTTAGTCTGTGGTCTCTCTCCTCTTGACTGTCTAGTTGAAGCAACTGCGAACCAAACACACCGAAATCCAATCCGTTCATCCACTATCGATCTGCTAAACCTGCCTCAGCTGGTTGAATTCTACGAGGTAGGTTGCTTTACGAAAGATAGAGAGACCACTTTTCTCTATTTTCCCCACACCTGTTAGATGATTTCATGCCTTTCCTAAAAGGCATTAGGGGCTATGTTAAGTGTAAAAAACATCGGTCAGGAGTTGAACTTCGCTCACTGATTTTTTAAGTTTCCATTTCAGTATCCTGACCCCTAACTCCCATCAATTTTACACAAATATCAAACAGAACCCATGGAGACGCAGAATTTCATCTGTTCTCTTAAATCAAAATGGGTTTTCTCCTTTGCAGATCTTTTTGTTGGTCATATTTGGTTTCACCGACACGCGAATATTATTGTCTCGCTGTAGAGCAATAAAGTTTTGTACTGCCACGTCACCCAACAGACGTTTGTAGCTCCACGGCACCCAATAGACGTTTATGTAACACTACGGAACCACATCGATACGTATAATACCATGGTTCTAAATAGTCTATAAGTGTAGCACTACCTCTTAAGTCTCAGTCGGACCTTGTTGAAACCTCAGCGTGAGAAGTGACGAACACACAAAACACCGTCTGTTGGTTCATTTGATACGAAGTTTATTTGCCACTTCCCTTCAAAGTAGTCGCCGAAGAGAGAGAAACAGTAGGAAATGAGCCAACTGCTTTAGATAGACAGCGAGAAACAAACCATTGCGAGACGAGAGAGGAAGACACTGACCTTAATATTATCTTTTTCAATCTCGGTAGTTTTCTGTTGCAGTTCTCGTATGTGACTGCTCGGGGTTCCGTCTTCGCTGACGGCGTGGGACTCCTTTTCTTCTGTCTTCTATTCTGCGCCCACGTTAACGACCGCCTGGCTTTGTGCAGGTTGGCCTCTACAAGAAACTCTCACGAAATGGGTGACAATTTTTCGGCACGTCTTTATATCACTCTGGCTGTTGTCATACTGACTTTCCAACCAGAATCCCCCACCTTATTTCTGCTTGTAATGTCAGGAGGAGGAACATATTTGTTTGCAGTGTTTTATCTAGTTACTTTGATTACTGTAGTCATTTACCTGTGACTTGCAGACCAATAAAGAGTACTTTGGCCTAAGTCACTCAGAGGTCAACAGGTCGCTTGCAGACTGTCTGCTACTTACATTCTTTTCTTTTTCTTATTTTTCCCCTCTTTCCCCAGAAATTAGCTTCCCGTTTTTTCCATACGTTGTTCAATTACATTATATTACTGTTGAGATGAAACCCACTCAAAAATACAAAACCTTTTCACGACTTGGGAATGCCTTCTTTAAGCACTGCTCTCATGGAGCATAGTGTACATTTAATTTAGTTGAAACATTTGTGTATTTTGTTTTATACGAGGTGCATGCGATAAGTTTCCAGACTTTTTTCGTGTGGACACTTTGATTGATAGTACACACATGAAACTCTAGTCCCCTTCGAAGTAATCTCCTCCAGCTGCAATGCACTTATTGTACCGTTCCAAAAACTTCTGGTAGGCCCCATGGAAGTCCTCTTGTGCGAATGTGTCAATGATCTTCGTCACAGCCTCTTTCATCTCCTCAATTGTCTCATAACGACGACAGCCTCTGAGCTTAGGGAATAACCAAAAGTCACAGGGAGCAAGATCTGGACTATAGGGACGGTCAAATAGTCTGTGACAAGGATGGAGTTGTGGACTGGTGTATTGTCCTGGTGGAAATGCCACTGACCCGATTTGAAGAGTGCTGGCCTCTTCCGACCGAATCTCTTCCTGAACTCCCTTAGAACCTCAACATAGTAACCCTAACCCTTTGGCCAATCAACTCTGGTGTATTGACTTCCTTACTCCTCCCACACCTCTCATCATCCCTCACAGACTCCCTGTCTTCCTTGCATCTCTTATGCCACTCAAAAACTGATGCTCGATTCATGCAAGATGGTCGAAAAGCAGTCTGAAGCATTCCATATGTTTCTGTGGCATTTTTACCAAGTTTAAAACAGAATTTTATTGCATATCGTTCTTCTAAAGTGTCAGAGTGCATTTTTGAAATTCACCAGCTCTGACAATCAGGCTTTATTAGGGTGTATTCCAATTGCTGCTGTAGCTGTTGATTTAAACCTGAAATCAAACATTGGCCAGTCATCTTAGATGTATATCAATAAGATACTGAATTTTCAAAAGTCTACGACAATTTTAAATGCCCAAACGAAAGAAGTCTGGAAACTTATCGTATGCACCTCGTATCTAGCAGTTATATGATTTACCTTTCAGTTTATTCTTGTATCAATGGATATACTGATGCATGAGGAGTAGGGACACTAATATCTTCACTAGCACAAAATACCGGTAACCTTGCCCTATGTATGTACAAGGTTCGTTCAAAAATTTAAAAACCTCAACCAGAAAGAAGAGCTATAAGCGTTGTTTGCAACATCCGACCACTTACAAAAAAAAATTCTTTGCTGGTGAGGCCAATAAAAATGTGGGAGGTTTTCGCCAAATCTAAAATCTTGTGAAACTTCACAACTTTCTGAAACTCTCATACATATGTGAGGTGAGAAGTTCTTTTTTCTCTGTAAGAAACGTGGATGAGAGGGCGTGGATTTCTCACAGTTCAGATACACGAATGGAAGCAGGGAGTATGAAGTACAATTGCTATAGTATCTCTTGGCTAGAATACACAATCAGTTATTTGATGGAGAAAATAAAAAAAACCACACATAACCTGTCGTTGGCTTCCTTTATTTTAATTTTAGGGCTCAGACAAAGCTGATCACTAAACAGTTGTGGTAGAGAGAATGTGCTATGAGAAATTCAATATCCTCTCAAAAATGAAGTTCAAATAATTCCTCTGATTCGGTAAGCTTTATTGCCGGAGGGGAAACAATCAGCAAAGTGGATACAGGAAACGTACGAAATGTGTGTGGATGTAGGAAATTTTATTTAAATGATAGCCATAACCGTAAGATATATAAAGTGGTATTGATATATTGCTTGTGAAATTATATTTGTGATATAAGTACCGACTTGAAAAGAGACTTTAGTTCTGGGTTGAGCCCAGTTTTTATGTGAAATAAAAATGTCTATGTGAAAGTTTTCAATACTTTACATACCGTTTATTATTGTATGGCGTTATGTTTATGTGTCACCGGCAAAAATGTTAAGCTACTGGTTGGTGTTAGCAAATGGAATAGTGGAAAATTACTTCTTACTGCTACTGCATGCTGTTGACATAGAGTGAATTGGTTTCGTACCTTTAATTGAATACCAGGATGTATTGTGGTAGAACTGAAAGTACGCGTCGCTTACTAGCTGTGGCTGTAAAAATTGTTTTTATTAGCAAAGGTAATAATCGCACTTAATATACTAAATGGAGAACCCCCCCCAAAAAAAAAACGCAATCAGGTGCCCTTAACTACATTCGCACGATGAGTCCTTTTTAATAGAAAAGGTATTTGGAGGATCGAGAAATTCATTCAGTTGGTCCTTAATTGACCATGTTGAGTGTCAAGAAGTGATCAGTTTTATGACTGAGAAAAACTTACTTTAAAAATAAGTAGAGTTTTATTGGTGGGGAAAATTAATTGATTCATATTCCCGACAGTATCAAACTGAAATAGAATGATCTCATTCCCAGAAGGAAAAGGATGACTAAAGACAAAATCGGTTGATTCTACCTTCAAAGTGTAACTTCTGAAGTACAAAGGTGAAAGTGCGAGTAAGAAAGTTGCCGCATAGTTCGACGACAGTAACCGTTAGGACATGTAACCCAACAATACAGATAGTGATTGACCACTTAATATAACAAAAAGTGGAAGATTTAACATAGGCAAAACATCAAATCTGATATCCGACATCAAATAGCAAATTAACATCGGAACAAGCTAAGTCCATTGATTGTTTGTTGTGTTTCTTTGGTTTAAATTAAAGTTTCCATCCCAACTAAGGAGAGACCAATCTTCAAAATCATTGCTCCAATAGACTGAAAATCGTATTTCTTCACCAATTAAGTCGTCTATTGGTTGATAGACGACTAATGCGTTTATAGACATGTAATGAGTGGCTGGCAGTGGGATGGCTGGTAGTGAACTTACAGTAAAAGTAGATATGTCATACTTGAACACCTGAAAGACATGTGGGCTCCAATGAATACCGACAAACAACAGATTCTTACAAGTAGTCACAGAACAATCCAAGCATCTCATATCTCGCTTCCGAATGGAAATATCCCTGACATCGGGAAAAGGAGCTCGGAGTCTAAGGGTCAACCAGCAATTTTCACCATTCAACAATAGTTGGAGACAGCTGAGGAAACAGTCATTTTTGTTGAGGTAAGCATAACCAAATTTACGTTCGAGATCTCTATCAGGATCCAGAATGAAGATAATCTTATCAGGCAGAAACATTTTTCTACAGGCGTTTAAATCGGCTGGTTCATTACGTCGTTTACCAATCTGACGGTAACTGAAGTCCTTCATATTTATATAAAACACGTAGAACATTTTCAATAGCTTCTGGGATACGGCGGTGTTTTCCTCTCCAAAACTTATTACAAATTTGCCAGTGAATGCTGTTGGCTCACTGGTATTATCTACCAGCTTGTGTGATATACCTAGAGTCATGAATAGGTACACATCATCACCGTCAGAAATTTCTACAGTAAGTGACACAGAAAGAATATCACTTGATAGTTCTGTATTAAGGCGTAATACTGTAATCCATTCGTTTCTTTGCTGGTCCCAGCGGTTAATAATACAGATTATATCCTTTTCGGTAGTACGCATTACAGCATCGATGCAGTAGATATTGTTTAAATGCATAAAAAACGTAGAGTTTTGTGTGTCTATGAACTGGACGGAATCATCGTCAGCAAATGTTGAAGCAGTCAGAGTTCGTAATGTCATATCCTGCATATTTTGCAGAAGTAGAGTGTTGGAGCCGCTCCTTAGTACCAGAATGTTGTTGAAGAATCCAATAACATCTAGATGATTGACTACCGTTTTCAGAGTGAGCCATTTGTATTTAGTATTGCAGAAAATACCAACAAAAACTATGTCACTTTCAGCTACGAGAAGCGACCAGTTCTGCCGATCATCCAATGACCGTGCATTCTTTAAACTATTATCGATAGCTTTTTCATCGATTCCGTCAATAGTAGCTAACTGGGAAGTCTTCTTGCGTATGTCTCGTGACCAAGATTCTAATCGACTGTTTGACAGATGCAGGTCCAACTCAAGATTACCGCGGATATTTCCAATCAAGTCTTCCAACTCAATTTCCGAAAGAGTTTTCCAACTTAAGTAGATATTCAACAGAGCGAGTAATTTTTCTGATCTCTCCTCGTGGTCGAATTTCCGCTCAGATGTCCACCATACAAGAATCCTAAGTACAAAATTCGGTGATAGGGTCATCATGACTTTAGTCGAAAGAACATACGAAAGAAATTCTTCACAGAGTATAGTGAAGTGATGCCTACTTATTAGCATCTCACACAGAGTCTCCCGGCAAATGATCTGACTAACATTGGCCAGTTCTTGTAAGCTGTATTTCCATGCAGTTTGCCAGATCTCGAGAACGTTCTCAGTTCGCAATTTGGAAAGAAGATATTGAGCACAGTGGTTGTTCAGGGAAGAAATTCCCAAGACTTCGTTCATAGTCAACAAAGAGAGGATGTTATCATCATAAATTTTAACATAACCGTCGTAAATGTAAATAAGAATTTTATCCAAGTTATCAGGCTCAATAAAGACGTTTGTTAAGTCATACTCTTGGTTTATTGTTTCAACGTTTTTAAAAAGGTCATAGAAGAAACAGCTGCTTGCAGACAAAATGACGCGATGAACAGGCACAGTGGTTGCGTTTACGCGGATGATAACATCACATAAAAAACGATCCTTGAGCAGTTTGCTAAGGAAGGAATCATAGGGAGTGAACTTGTTTCCATAGGATTTGCCGGAACTGCGTTCAGAAGAATCACTGTCAAACATCTAGAACAAAATAAATAATATTGATAAATAAAAACAATCATCTTATTTTACAAGTAATTTTAGTCTTATAAATTTTCCGTCGTAAGTTTCATTGCGTAAATTGTTATCGTCGTAGAACTGTGAGGAAGTTCAAAGTCTGATCAAAGATATTTGCCTTAGTACTAATGATCTTGTCAAAGACATGAATCCAACTTTCCTCCAAGCTAAGAATGAAATAGAGCAGACAGCTTTAGTTTTGGCCGGACAGTGTCAAATGGATTTAGAAAAGAATGTATATGCTCTAAACACTTTGGCAATATTGGTCAACTATTTCAAGAGAAAGATAAATTTAGAATGTTGCAGCAACAGGTTTGGCAAGGAATCTGTGGATGAGAGTTAACCAAGAAAACTAAAGAGGGAAACGACTGACGTTATACATGGTGGGGGGTAGTTTTGAAGGGTCAAACCATCACAGTCTACAGTGCTTTTTATTTTATCCTGTGTCTACCTCCTATTCCACATCACAACCCCTTTACGAATAGGGAGTTTTCTTGGGATGAGGGTGCCAGAGAGCAATTATGTTTGAGGCATCAGGATAATCCTATAAGCCTCGAAGAAATTGTTTTTCTTGGAGAAATTTATATATATTATATACACACACACACACACACACAAAATTATCACATTAGAATATAACTTAAACTTCAGGTATACGTATTATACAAGAGTAACCGACTTCAAACCGCCTGGCCACAAGCCAGTTTTTTTTTTTAAGGTTTTATGGCATATCTACCTTCGTAGGCTTTTTAATGTCAAAACCTGTTTATACATATATTTAGATTTATAGTTTTAAACATTTGGTTGAAAACATTTTTCAACGAGCCTGTCCACATTTTCTTGCACACAGTTAAATGATTCCAGTAACTTTATTTGGCCAAATGAGTAGAGTGTTTGTCAATAGTCTGGAAGACCAGGGTTCAATCCCCGGTAGAGTCATACCAAAGACTAAAAAAAAAAAAAAAATAAATAAATAAAATAAATAAATAAATATATATATATATATATATATATATATATATATATAGCGTGACCTTGCTTAACACTCAGCATTATAAAAAAAGGTACGAGTCAAAGGTAAAGTGGACCAATCCAGGGAATAGAGTAGTGCCGTATGGTTGCTAACTTATTTTTGAAAGATTTAGAATTAACTTTTTATGCATAGGTATCATTGTTTCAACATAAGTTGAAATCAGTGCTATCTCACACTAAGAATTCGATTTAATATTGACCATGTTTTGTACGCAGTGAAGTGGTTATACGTATTGCTATTTAACACAAATTGTTCTTTGGACACTTTGCACACTAAGCAATGGTTCAAAGTACTGCTATGTAATACCAAGAACTCTATTTTGCTTACAGTTAAACGTTTCTAAGTATTGCTGTGTAATATTAATATTGCTCATTCGGTTTAACGCAGTTAAGTGATTTCAAGTATTGTTATATAATCACCAACTTAAATTAAACCGACATTTGTTTCATAGTTTGAAGTCAAACAGTTCCTTTTGGCCCATAGATGGGACCCTATCAGGTGCTACCACTCAAGGGATACTCAAAATTCCCCCCCAAAAAGGTCCAGGACAGGAACCGCAGCACCATATAGTTTTGCGTCCTATTCAGGACGCTGGGTCAGTTTAAGTTTCCAATCCGGTTATAGAAAAAAGAATTAATGGAAAAGGGAGGCAGGTATTAAAATGGTTCAATTCTATACACAATATTCTCGCACACAGTCTGAATATTTTTATTTCACACATTTTAGCGTCTTAACAAAAGAAATGTACAAACAATTGTAAATATACTACCACTGGTCCGAGAATCTGGTTTGGTCGTAGGGGTGCTATTCATCTTGCCTGTCTTGGACAGGAATAGTCTGGAAGAACACGTTCTCTTCAGATCACTGGTGTGAAATCAGAGTTTTCCTTCTAGACCGATTGCTAGGAGATCCCAATGTGCCCTTCAACGGACCCACGATGGTGAATAATTGGATTCAAATCTTTCCAAAGCGTCTAGCGAGACGAAAACAGCCTCATTTCGAATTTGAACTAGGGTATCAAAGTCCACTTCATGTAGAGGACCGAGTACCTTGTTTAAATACAATTTTACAAATATAATAATTGTAAATTACCCCCGTGTTATTATAATTACATTGGACGGAATGGCAACGAAGAATTTATGTTGTTGTAGTAATATGAATAGATCTTCACAAAAAAAAAAAAAAAAAAAAAAAAAAAGACTTATTTGTAGCCTTGTGTAGAACATGGAAACTTAGGGGGGTTGATCTGTTAATAAAAAAAAAAAAAATAAATAAAATGGTAGTTACGTCATACTTATAATATTTGCCATTTTTAATGCTAAGAGTTTAGAAGTATGCAAAGGACCTAGAACAGAAACATTTTTAATAACTAACATTCAAATTTCAAAAATCCTTTGTCACTATGGAAGGTCACGGTTGTTTTGGTTTCACAACACTTGACCGAAACAGTTAACCCTTTCGCCCCTTCCCAGTTCCTGGTTTGTTAGTTGTAAAAGAATATATGAAACTGACAATCATGGTGCTGTGAGTGAGGGGAGTAAAATTTTCGGTATTATCCTGTTCTGCAAGCAGGTTTTGAGCACTTGGATACTTAGAAATTGCGTTATCTAAGGGTTAAAATGAAAATCGACGGTGGGACTCCGGTATTCCTGAGAGAGTGAAAGAGTTAAGCGGGATTGTGTTAAGTCTCAAAAGAAAAGACAGGATTGCAAAATGGAACCTTACTTACCTCTTCCTTACTTTTAATAACGTTATTTCCTTGTCGGGCAATAAAAACAAAATTAATAATTTTCTAAGCTTTTTGCTTAGTTGTAGCCGATAGAAAAAGACACACAATGAGGTTCGAACTCATTCGTGAATGTATACTAGTCACGCTTGCTAACCATAACATTACCCAATGGATCCACAAAAATTCGAGGTATGAAAACAAAAGAAAAAAAAAACATTTATATAAACAAAACACCAATTCAAGTGACCAATAAAACCAAGTCTATTAGCTGGTTATTATGATATTCAAATTAACGAAAAGTTTATTTGGCGTTCGACTTGATTTTGATTTATAGAATTGGATAATGTGCTATAGAAATTTTTAAAACAGAGGGGTTGAGTTCGAATTTGAGGTTGGCAATCATATCGTTCTGGTATAGTGTTTCGTTTTTTATCTATTGTTTCACTTATCATTTTATATGTGTAACTATAACTTATTGTAATGAAGATGTGATATTCATTAATCATTATACTATAGATAATTAAAAAAAAAAAACAAACACATATTCCTATACTACCAACACATAGAAATTTAGTCTTATTTCCTTTTCTATCACTTCAGTATACTGTTTCTTTACGGAACAATGTATCTATAATTCGACCATGAGACACTATCCTTATAATACCACATGCATGTATATAAAATAAAAAAAAATATTCCTATATGTGTAAATGAGTTTATTTTATCTTTCTTTCGTTATGTTTAGCATCAATATATCACGGACCTACTAATGCTAATATCAGTCCCTAAAAATGGGTACTCAACTTAATATCTATTGAATGTATCTATTGAATTTCATTTAATCTATCACTCAAATTATTTATATATATGTCAATAAAATAATATATCTAAATCAATTAACAATAAAATTATATATATATATATATATATATATATATATATATATATATAGTTGAGGCCTGTTGCTTTTCATTGTTTTCTGTGTCAAGGTCATCCTCCGAAAATGAGTTTGATGACGAGTTGACCGTTAAAAATTTCTTCAGTAAATTTGACTGAGATTTATACACTATTGATAGGAAGAAAATTTGATGAGATACTATTTACCAACCCCTCCGCTCGGGCAGGATATGACACAAGGTCAATTTTTAAACGGAGTTTAACAGGTTTGAATTCAGAGTTTTCCTTCTCCTAGACTAGTTGCCTCACCTAGTCTGCCCTACTATTTACCCATAGCTGGAGGGAGAATAATTGGATTCATACCTTTCCCAAGGGTATTAGTGCTATGTGAAATGCAATCAGTCTCGTCCAGGATTTGAACTCGTTTTGCCGTGTCCATTTCCTACGACGATAACGACTACACCACGGGCACCTCCATTGATGAGATAGTTCTTCGATTATGCCACGCTGTGTATAAATAAAACATAAAAGAGAAATGGAGGAAGGACAACATCTCAGTCTTCTTAATGGCACGGTTGTTAAGTTCTATAATGACTTTCTTCTCAATTGTATCCAACCTGAAGTTGAGACAATTCTTAGGAAAAATCTACACAGATTACGCAAAAATCAATCTACGACTTCTTAGATTCTGATTATTCGTCCAATAATCGAAGGAGTTCATGCAAAAATCTCGAGGCAAGAAAATCTGGATATTTGTCAAAGGAATTTCAGTCCGTACATTAAGTAAAGATGGTTGAACTACTTCTAGCATAATGTCTCCCCAAAGAAACTGTTACCAGTATAATAATGTTCTACAAAGACACGAAAGCAATGCTTAACTCAAAGGATGCTGACATTGATTTCTTTGACATTATCGCTGATGTTTCATTTGCGTCCTTTTCTATTTATTATCTGCCTTGATTACATACAACCAACATCAATAAATATAATGAAGGATATGGTTTTACACTTAAAAAGCTAGAAGGAGACGGTATATTAGAAAAACTATAACGGATGCAGACTTCGCAGATGATCTAGTGCTTCTCAAAAACACACTAGCCCAAGCCGAATCATAACAGAATTATCTGGAGCAGTCAGCAAGAGGCATTGAGCTCCATGAAAACTTAGATAAAAGAGTTTACGTATTCTAAAAAAGATGGCGATATCTCCGTATTAAATTGCAAGTCTCTGAAATACGTAGACCAGTTCACATTCCTCGGTAGGAATATCTCATCTACTGAAAGTGATGTCAATATACGCATAAGAAAAGCATGGACTGCTACTGGCTAACAATCCTGTTGATATCTGAACTATCTGATAAAAAATACACAGGATTTCTTTAAAGCTTGGAGATAACCTAGATAGGAATTACACAAAAATGCTGCAAGCTATTTTGAACAGATCCTGGAAGCAGCACCCCATAAAACTGCAGCTTTACAGTCACTTACCTTCTATCTCACAAAACCATCAAAGAAAGATGTACAAGATATGCTGGCGACTACTAGCGACATAAAAATAAACTTCCCCTGTGGACTCCTACACAGGGACACACCAGTGTCAGTCGACCACCAAAAATTTACATTCATCAGTTTTTTTTTCATACTGGAAGTCGTGTAGAAAACATTTGAGGGGCGATGGTTAATAGGGACGGATGGTGAGACAGAGAGCCAAAAGTTTGCGTACTATTAGCATAATTTGATAATAATTATGTTATATATTTAAGGAAGCTTGTGTGTGTGTATGTAACTATAACATAGCAAAAACAGCACTTCATAGCGAGGTTTTAATTTGAGCAATGCACTTAAAATGCTCTGAGAGAAGAAAGAAGTTGTCTAATCTAATCTGAAATCGAATGATGATTTTGTGGAGTCTCAGTTCGTATTGAATATCATTTTTTTCCATCACCAAAATTCTCACTGAAATAACGGAGATTACAATGAAATGCTTCTTGAAATCTTTCAACCTTTTCTAAATTGAAGCATCAATATCATCATGGACCAAAATGAAAAGAAAAAAAAAAAACAAGAAAAAGAAAAGCAAAAGCTTTTTTGTGGTATGATTTTCTGACTTCTGTTTAGATTGTATATGATACAAGATCAGTTAAACGTACGAAAGAAAACCAAGCAGATGAAACCACTGTGCTAGTCCCGTCAACATTCTCTCTTAATGGGATACCTCAGGAATCGTATAATAAACCCTATTCAGGCAATGCGAGCTGTTTGAAATCGAACATAAGTAAATCTGCACCTTCCAAACAAAAAGGCTGAGGACTTATTTAACCAACACCGACGGTGCTGCGACAAAAGTTTAATGTCAGGATCCCAGAGGAACCAAGCCTCTCGAGGGTGAAGGACGCCTCAGGCGCAAAGTGATAATCTCAGCCGTTTCCTATTTTGGTGAGGAGTAGGTGCATATTATGTCTATTTATAATAGTTATTTTGGGAAATGTGGGATACCCTTCATTGGCATTAATCCCCAGATCTTCTCTGAACTTCAAGATATTATTTTGATTTTCTGATGTAGATTGTGACTCCCTCTCCCCCGCTAAAAAATCTCCGGCATCCTCTTATTTCTCACTATTACATGGGTAGAGGTATGACACAAGGCCAATTTTTAAGCGGAGTTTAACAGGTTTGAATTCAGAGTTTTCCTTCTCCTATACTAGTTACCTCACCAAGGCTGAAGAACCTAGTCTGCCCTACTATTTACCCATAGCTGGAGGGAGAATAATTGGATTCATACTTTTCCCAAGGGTATTAGTGCTATGTGAAATGCAATCATTCTCGTCCAGGATTTGAACTCGAGTCGCCTGAATTAACTGACATGATGAACTGTTATTACATTGAACATAAACGAGAATAGAATTTCCGTGAAGTTTATGTGCAACGTCTACAAAGAAAAGGTTATCTTTATAGGAAATGGAATCGGCGACCGGAGTCCAAGTACTAGACGTGGCGGTTTTCGTTTAACTACGTGCTAATGCTCTTCGGAAAGATATCAATTCATTAGTTCTCTCATACCACGGATAAATAGTAAAGCCGACTGGGCTATGTAGGTTTGACAAGGTAACTAATGTAAGAGAAAGCAAACTTCATTTTTAAACCAGCTGTACTTTGCTTAAAATCTAACCTTATGTCATATCCCGCTCGTGTGTGGAGAGGATGTTAGGTAAATAGATGCGATAAACACATCAAATCAAGTGAATTAATGAAAGTAAATGTATTAATGAATTTACACGATTTGCAAGATTTTTTCATCGTATTGCGGGTACCATTATATATATATATATATATATATATATATATATATCTCATTCAAAATCGCTTTGAATAAAATTCATCCTAATTTTAAATTGCTACCCAAGATTTAGAATACACAACGGTAAAATGGATTTTGTTTTAAACAATGAATTTTTGCACTAAAAATACCGAGGTCCTCCTTACAAGGTTTTTTAAAAAAATTTTTGCGTATTGGTGAAATAATTTTTAGTTCAACATTTTTAGCAATCTAAATGTTTAAAAAGCTTTATTATTTCACCCTGATGAGTAGAGTGTTCGCCAATGGTCCGGGAGACTGGGGTTCAATCCAGGTCGAGTCATTCCAAAGACTCGACAAATAGTACTTGATGCCGCCTTGCTTAACACTCAGCATTATAAGGTAAGGATCAAGGGTAAAGTGGAACAATCCAGGAAATTAGCGCCCCCCACTACACCTTGGTGTAATAGCTATTGAAAAGGGAGCCTTCGGGTCATCTTCGACTAAGGTCGACAACTTTATTATTGCACATACTCATTCCATAGGAAAATCACACTTAGCACATCTTTGCTGATTTTTCTTCCATTAAGAAAAAAAAAAAAAACAAAAAAAAACGACACGAAAGTGTGCTTTTAAATATTTGTTGATTTACCTCCGAAAAATGAATACTTTTCTTTTGATAATCTAATTAAAAAAAAAAAAAAAAAAAAAAAAACTTATCCCCTGTCAAAGTTGGTACATACCAAATATTTGTAAGCGTCCAGCAAATATGCATAAACATAAACCAACAAAAACCAAACCTTTACAATTTGAATACTTTACACAATGCAAATAAAAAGATAAAATGGAAGATATTCTCAGAGTAGACAGAGTAGTGATGCGGGTGTCTTGAAGGAAGATGACGGATAAGGGGGGGGGGGGGAAATAAATAAATAAAAACTTCGTCGCAGCAAATCGCACTCACTTTATTGCCGTTATTACAATTCCCCTGGACTTGTCTCAGAAACAGGAAGTGGTATTTTGAATTCGACAGAGTAAGATGTATTTGTGGGGGTTTTAAAAAGGTATTTAGGAAGGTCAGGGGCTAAGGACAAGACTGTGTTGCCATAAGATATCTGACTCCATATTTTGGTTATATTATTTTACCCCACGTTGACTGGCTGGCGCAATGCCTTGCCCAAAGAAAGTCCAAAAGAAATATACAAAAAGAAAAGATAGAAACAGATAAGAGACGAAAACATTTCTTCCATACTTTCCTTTATTTACTTGGTGAATGGACTAACCAACGCTACGTCCCAAGACACAGCGTGGTGCCCAAAACACCAGACAGTAAAATCGGTGTTGTCGGTTCGACGTCACTACCCGAAAAAGAGGTCGGTTCACAGAAAACCTGAGTATTTATCTCTCTTCACCGGCTCCAAATTCGCCACTCCAAAATCCTAATTTTGGCGCGACCGCTTCCCATTGGCTACTTTACTTTTTATTATTTTTCTTTTTTCTGATTTTAACCGGATGGATGCGTGGAGCCTTATGCGTGGCGACGCGTTTATACATTTTGTGTCTGGCAGCCGACGAGTCAATATCCGGTTGGGAGTTTTACTGTTAATTCCTAAATCCCCACATATTCTTTCAATGAGATGGAATTTTCGCTGGCCTCGAAATTTAGGTCGTTCCTTGTTGCTGACTAACAACTCCTTTTAAAAACGATAACTCACATGTGTCCGCCTCCAGCATCGATCCGAGTTCTTTTGATAGGCCTTTTGTTGTTCATTCAGTGATTAAATGAATTGAAAATAGGGGAAACTCACATCATAAAACAAACTAGAAAGCAAAATAACCAAATAAAATAAAATTTATAACCATTCAAAAAAGATGTTTACTAAGATTTACTCAGTGTTTCACAAGACCGTGTGTATGAGGCCTCAAGTGAGATTCGAACTCACTAGTAATGCTAGTCTCGGTTGCTAAGCATTACGCAACTGAAAGCACCAAACACATTAAAAGTATATTTTCAATCATCCAATTTTAAATAGCAGTTATTGATAAAAGTTTCTTCACTTCAAAATCAAACCGCTGGAACATTACATTAAAGAGACCATTATAAAAATATTCTACATAGAAAAAAAAGTTAATAAGGAATGATTACTTTCAGAAATCAGAGTTTTTAAACAAACTTTAAGCATTATTTTAATGAATGTATAAAAAAAAATTGATTGGCGACATTGTCAAACGGATTTCAACACATCACCCAAAGATTGACAAGCCGTAAAACTAACCAGGCTACCTTGTCGGCAGGGCTTAGAATACGCTGACTGTATCCTCTGCAGAGAGGGTGAGACTTCCCTTCCAAAAGGTGGGTCCAGAATATGGCACTAAACTGCATCCAGTGGTGAGGCTCTGGTTCTAGAGTTCTTCATTACAATTACTCAGGTCCACAATGACTAGATCACAGTCATTTCATGTTTATAAATTATTTCTATTCGATAGGACCTTGTGCAAACAAACTCAAACCGCGCAAAAATGTACATATGAATGTTCTAACATTTGAGGAATCAAATGCCCTTAGATAAGCTGACATGCCACTTATTACTCAAACTAAACCAACGAGCATGTTTTTATATTTATCTTAACCTCTGGACTGTCCAATTGAAGCAAGGCTAATCTTAGTACGAACACAATGTACTCTTATCAACTGCACCTTAGTTGGTGAGAATGCCGTTTTAAATTCTACGAAGCAGGTTGCTTTACCAAAGATAAAGAAAATCTGGAACGTTTTCCACATTGTTAGAAAAGATGGTCCCATGTCTTTCCTTAAAAGCATTAGGGCAGAGTTAAGCGTAAAAAGCACCGTCTAAGTGTTGATCTCTCACTGAGTATTTCCTACATTTTCTGCTTTATACACGGATCCCAACGCCAATCGGTCTTTACACAAATATTAAACAGAACGAGCGGAGACAGAATTTTACCTTGTCTCTTGAAATTGAAATGTTTAATCCAGATCTCTGAAGAGATTTAATCTCACTACCAGGCTATTATTATTGCCTAGCTACTGAGATGAAACCCACAAAAGAATTCAAGACCTTTTAACCCATTTAGTACGCCTCTTACCCACTGCTCTCAGGAGCACTGTGCGCATTTAATCAATTGAGATATTTTTACATCTTTTTCATCAACGCATTGAATGAGTTTTATTAATTTACTTAGTCTTTCTTTAAAGTTTATTCGTATATTACCACACACACAACTGCATGGAGAGTAGGGATACTACTAAATATCTTCTCCTGTAAGAAATTCATGCGTTCTTGTACAAGGGTCGTTCAAAATATTTTTAAGCCTCAACCACAACATCTGACCACTTGTAAAAAGAGTTAATTCAAATTTCCTTAATTTCTTAGGCGAGGTCGATAGAATTTGAAATTTAGAACCGAGGTAAGTTTTTTTTTGTAATAAGCGTGAATGAGAGGAGTGCATTCCTCACAGATCAGATACAATAGAGAGTATGAAATATTTCTTGGCTGGAATAAAATATAAATAAAAACATTTCATGGACACACACACAAGAAATTCGAAGTCTCTCCAGAATAAAGTTTAAGACAATTCAACAAGTTTTTATTACCGGAGCGAAACAAACAGCAAAGTGCATTCAGGAAACGTACGAGATGAGTTTATGTATGTCGGAAAATTGGTTTATGATAGTCATAACCGTTAATTCGTAAGAAAGTGTTGTGAAATAAAAATATTTGTGTGAAAACTTGATATTGTGCATTGTTTATAATTCTATGGCACTGTGTTCGTGTGTCACCGGCAGAAATGCAAAGCCACTGTTTGGTGTCTGCAAATGGAATTGTTTGGCAGGGAATGACTTATTGCTGCCGCATGTTGTCGGCAAATAATGAATTGGTTTCGTACTTTACTTAAATACCCGGATGCATTGCAATAGAAACGGGAGATGGAGTCTCTGGTAAAAATTTATTTGCTGGCAAGGTTAATATTTAATAAATAAAAAAGTAATCATACTGTCTTCCACCACATCCACCCAATTAATCTTAATATAGTAATTTACAAAGCTCTTTTGCTTCGATGTGGCACAAGGCCGAATGAATGGGGCGCCCAATGAGACTCGAACTCACTCGTGTAGGTTTGCTAGTCTAACTTGCTAACCGTTACACCAGAGGTGCCCAATTAATCTTAATATAAAATATATTTGAAGGATCCTGATAAATTTATTCAGTAAGGTGCTTAATTGATTATGTTGCGTGTCAAACAGTGATTAGTTTTATGATTGAGAAAATAAAAATTTTAAAAATTGGTAAAGTTTTTTTTTTTTATATTGGTGGGGAAATTAAATCGATTCATATTCCCGACAGTATCAAACTGAAATGGAATGATCTCCTTCCCAGAAGAAAAAGGGTGACTTAAGACAAAATGCTGTTCCTGTATGTGAAGTTAGGAAGAGACTAAATCGGTTGATTCTACCTGGAAAATGTATCTTTTGAAGAACAAAACTGAAAATTTGAGTAAGTTGCCTCATAGTTCGACCTCGATAACCGTTAGGACATGGAAACCAACAATACCGAAAGTGATTGACCATTCAACATAACAGGATACTTTAACAAGGTTGAAAGTGGAGGATTCGACACAGGCAAACTTCTAATCCGACATCAAAAGGCGAATAAAATTTGACATTAGAAGTTAAGTCCATCGATTGTTTGCTGTGTTTCTTTGGTTTAAGAAAAGGTTCCATCCCAACTGAGGAGAGACCAATCTTCAAAATGAAAGTTCATATAATCTGAGATCCACATTTCTTCACTAAGGATGTCGCTGATTGGTTGATATGCAAGTAATGCGTCTATAGACACACGATTGATGGCAGGCAAGGGAATGGTAGGCAGTGAACTTACAATCAAAGTAGACATGTCATACTTGAACACCTGAAAGAAATGCGGGCACCAGTGAATACCAACGAACAGCCAATTCTTGCAAGTAGTCACAGAACAATTCAAACAAGTATTATCTCGCTTTCGGATGGATATATCCCTGACATCTGGAAAAGGAACTCTGAGTATGAGGTTCATCCAACACCTTTCACCCTCCAATAATAGTTGGAAACAAGTTAGGTTACAGTCTTTTCTGTGTTGGTAGGCATAACCGAATTTACGTTCGAGATCTCGATTAGGATCCAGAAGAAAGATAATCTTGTCTTGTAGGATTATTTTTCTACAGGCGTTTAAATCAGAGGGTTCATTACGTCGTTTACCGATCTGACGGTAGCTGAAGTCCTTCATATTAATACAAAACACGTAGAACATTTTTTGTAACTTCTGGTGTACGGCGGGATCTTTCACCCAAGAACTAATTACAAATTTTCCAGTGAATAATGTAGACTCACTGGTATTTTCTTCAGGCTTGTTTAACCTTTCTAGAGTCATGAAGAGGTACACATCATCACTGTTAGAAGTTTCAACGGTAAGTGACACAGAAAGAATATCACTTGATAAATCTGTATTTAGGCGTAAGACTGTAATCCATTCATTACTTTGCTGGTCCCAGCGGTTAATAATACAGATTATGTCGTTTTCAGTCGTGCGTCTTAGAGCATCGATGCTGTAAATATTATTTAAGTGCATGAAAAACGTAGAATCTTGCGTGTCTATGAACTGGACGGAATCATCGTCAGCAAATTTTGAAGCGGTCAGAGTTAACCGCGACATAGTGTCCATATTTCGTAGAACTAAAGAGTTTGAACCGCGCCTTCGTATGAAAAAGTTGTTGAAGAATCCAATCACATCTAAAGGGTCGACTATTGTTTTCATAGTGAACCACTGGAATTTAATATTGCAGAAGATACCAATTGCCACTATGTTATTTTCAGTGACGAGAAGCGACCAGTTCTGTCGATAATCCAACGACTGTGTATTCTTTAAACTATCATCGATTGCTTCTTCATCGATTCCGTCAATCGTTGCTAACTGGGAAATCTTCTTGCACACGTTTCTTGACCAAGATTTTAGTTGGCAGATTGACTGCTTTGGATCCAATTTCGAATACTTGCAGATTGTCTTCATCATGTCTTTAAATTCAGTTTCCGAAAGAGTTTTCCAGTTCAAGTAGATATCAATCAGAAATAGTAATTTATCCGATTTCTGATTGTTGTCAAGTTCCTGAGCAGCTATCCAGCGCACAATCAGCCGGGTTACAGTCTTCGGTGATATGATAGCTATAATTTCTTTAGTCGCAAGAACATGACGAAGAAATTCTTCACAGAGTATAAAGATGTTATATCTAGATAGCTGCAGATCACACAATGTCTCGCGACAAATGATCTGACTGATATTGGCCAGTTCTTGTAAGTTGTATTTCCATGCAGTCTGCCAGGTCTCGAAGACGTCCATAGGTCGCAGTTTGGAAAGAAGAAATTGTGCACAGTGGTTATTCAAGGAAGAAATTCCTAAGACTTCGTTTACAGTCAACAAAGCGCGAACGTTAATATAATCTATCTTAATATAACCACCGTAAATGTAAATAAGAATTTTATCCAGGTTATCAGGATCGATAAAAACGTTTGTTAAGTCATACTCTTGGTTAATCGTTTCAACATTGTTGAAGAGGTCGTAGAAGAAACGGCTGGTTGCAGACAAAATGACACGATGAACCGGCACAGTGTTTGTGTTTACGCGGATGATAGCATCACATAAAAAACGATCCTTGAGCAGTTTGCTAAGCGATGTATCATAGGGAATGGACTGGTTTCCATAAGATTTGCCAGAACTGCAGTCAAAAGAATCAGACATCTAGAAAAACAAAACAAAAATTAAAGAATATTTTTATTCGTGATTGAGATCTATCAGCTTTTTCCTCAATCCATTGTAGAACTCAACCTTCCCTCGTGACTAAGTCAGGAAGAATCGACCCGACCGCGCCACACAGACCCATGACATGTTGGCAGGAGGTTTGAAGTCAGAATCTTTCAAGAATTGTTGCCCCCAAACAAAACTAAGATTATTCTGAGCTACGATTTTTACCTTAGTAGGGTGGGGCTAGAAGAGACAGACGCACTCTTTCCCTAAAGGTATTATTACTTTCAAACAAGCTCCATTGGGATTTTACCCAATTCTCGATACTATTTTCCGAACTAATAACCACACACACGCACTTTAGTAGTGCCGATCGCATACAAATTCTTTTCAGTAATTTTGATTCTGAAATAAAATAAAACCATTCTAAACGAAGTTAGCCTGAAAATTACGGAAGTATTTTATTTGAATTTTTTTTTTTTTTGAGTCCCCAGTATCGTCATTTTTAAGTCTGCAGTAAGCTACACCGATAGAAATTGAATTCTGGACTCGTGTCTATTTTTACAGCAACATTTTTAATGCTTGACCCACATTATCGTTTCCGGGTGGTACATATTCAAATAAGCATCTTCCCCGAACGATCAATATTTCCCTATCTTTATTCCCATGTCATTGTCAAATTTTCAACGAATAAACAGAAATACTTGTTAAAGTACTGTTACCAAAGAAATTAAAGTGACATTTTCTTAAAATTAACATTTTACAATAGTTTGGAAATTAGAAAAAGATTGGATCGTTCCACTTACTCTTGATTCGTATCTTATGAGGCTGGGCGTTAAGAACTTTTAGTCTTTGGTATGACTCGACCTGACATTAAGCTCCGGTTTCCCGGCCCATTGGTGAAGACACATGTTTGTGTGTGTTTGCCCATGTCAAGTCGAACCAGAAGAGGGAAAAAGCAACTTGATACCGCCTTAATACCCAGCATTATAAAAGTACGTATCAAGGATAAAGTGCAGCAATCCAGGAAAAAGAGTAGCGCCCTCCCCTACACATCGATGTTGTAGCTATTGAAAAGGGAACCTCGACTACGGTTGCAAACGAGAAGGAGGGAGAGAGAGTCCATAAATATACGAAATGAGGAAGAAAGCAGGGGCAGGAAAACCACGATTTTAAATGATGATCAAGAGACATTTCTAAGCAGGAAAAATATAAAGTTATTCGGTACTTTGTTTTCATTTCATCCTTGCTCTCATATTCTATCACAAATCCTTCACGAATGTGTTTTTCTTGTAATGAGGGCATCAGAAAACAATTATGCTTCCGGCACCAAGATAGGCCTACATAACTCAAAGAAATTTTAAGACTTTTGTTTTGTGCTTGATAAGCATTTAGATATTATTGGTGTTAGACAAATACGGTCGTCAAATTAACTTAAACTTAGAGCAAACCGTATAAATGAAGTGTAACTAACTTCAAGTCTGACCACTCGTCAAAGGTCAGAGTGAGCTTCAAGTCCTGTCGTGGAAAAAGGCTGCTTCAAAAGAAGGAGGCAGGATATTAAAATGATTTGATTTTACAGCGACATATTCTGAACATTTGTGTCAGATACGTTTCAGTGTCTTCAGAACAAATACTAACAATTGTAATTATATCCTCACTGGTCCCGTGAGTTTTACTCGCGTAACGAGTCTTGGCCAGCAATAGCCTGGCAGAGACCCCATCCTCTTCCGATTAACAACTGGTATGAAATCAGTAGCTTTCTTCTAGACCGGTTGCTCTACAAAGGTTAGAGTATCCCTATCTCCCCTACTATCTACTCAGGATGGTGAATAGTTGGATTCATACCAAGCCCAAACTTACTGTGAAGTGCAACCAGCCTCGTTCAGGATTTGAACTCTGATGATAGGGACCACTCATAACGATAACTACTATAGCTGAAATTTGATTAAACTATCACTAGCGTTTTGTCAAGTGTAAATTTTTGTTGTAATATGATCTTAATTCCTAACCAGGTCAAAATTTAATTGCAAATTTAAAAAAATTCCTCGTTCACTATCTAAAGTAAGTTTTATTTTGGCTTTACCTTATACCACGCGATCTGAGAAAAAAAAAAAAAAAAAAGTTATATATAGAATATCAGACGCGAGTGTCTGAGTAGAATTCGACCCAAACAGTTAACCTCTTCACTCCCAAGTTTGTAGTTTGAAAAAGAATGAGACTGATAGTTATGGGAGTAGCCAAGTAGCGGGGGGGGGGGCAGAATGCATTTTTAGATATTATCCTGTTCAACCAGCAGGCTTTAGGAATTACCTTAAGAGTCAAAACGAAAAATAGACTGGGACTCCGGGGTCTCAACGGGAGGGAAAGAGTTAAGTGGCATTATGTTAAAAAGTCCAAAAATAAAAGATACTTTTACAAAATGTAACTAAACAACTTTACTTACCTCTTCATTAAGTGTGTTTTGTTGGGGTGGGACTTGTGATGATATTATAATTTTAGTGTGTGTATATATATATATATTTTTTTTTTTTTTTTTTTTTTTTTTTTTTTTAAATAACGTTATTGACTTGCCGAGCAAAAACAGAATCGTCCCCCTAAAAAGAAATACAGCTGTTATATAAACAAAACCTCCATTCAAGTAACCAATAAAATCAAGTCTATAAGCTGGTTATCATGATATTCAAATTAACGAAAAAATTATTTGGCATTCGACTTGATTTTTATTAGTGGACTTGGTTAATGTGCAATAGAAATTGTTAAAACAGAAGATTTGAGTTCGAATTTGAGGTTGGCAATCATATCGTTCTTGTACAGTGTTTCGTTTTTTATTTATTGTTTTACCTATCATTTTATAAGTGTAACTTTAACTTGTTCATGAAGTGAATTCTACCATGGGACACATTTGTGTTTTTTTTCTTTGTAATGTTACCTGCATGTATTTGTACATATCTAATATTGAATGTTTTTTAGTTTATTTTCTCTTTCCTTTCGTTGTGTTCAGTCTTAGTAAATCACGGATATACTCATACTTACATCAGCCCCAAGAGAATGGGGATTTGACTAAATATATACCACCACGCATTCAAATATATTTATTATGTTTTATTTAATCCATATATTTATCTATCAATCAATCAATCACTAACATTTTATATATATATATATATATATATATATATATATATATATATATATATATATATATATATATATATATATACTCCGTTTTGTCTGCGTTCACATGGAGGTCTATGCCGGTTGCTGCCTGCTCCAGACTATGTAGCAGGGATTCGGCCGGGGTGGGTGTATTTGCCAGAAGTGCTATGTCATCAACATAGTCCGTGTTCGTGATAGTGCGGGGTATCGTCTGCTTCTTGCCTTTTCTGGTGTAAAGACATTTTCTTACATTAAATATATCGACGTTCGAAGTACGTTGTCTTGGCAGATTATGAGCAGGTATGGGGCTAATATGTCCCCTTGTAGCACATCTACGACAATGTCAAAGAAGTCTGTATCTCCATCCGGTGAGCGTACTTTTACTTTTTGTGTTTTTATAGAGCATCATTATAGCTGCAACGGTCTCCATGAGTAGACAGAAGGTCAAGTGTAGAAGGACCAGCTAGAACTTATTTACAACAGCTCTATACGGCCACAGGATGTGGCCTCGAAGACCTGACGGATGCGATGAATTGTCGAGTCGGATGGCGAGAGAGAGAGAGAGAGAGAGAGAGAGTTAGGGAAATCCTTGCGAGCAGCACGATATGATCATGATCATGATGTATATATATATATATATATATGCATATATTGTTAAGACCTGCTGCTTTCTTGCTTTCAGAACTGCATCGAGTTCATCCTATTTAAATAATCCACGTTTGATATCTCGTTGGCCATTAATAATTTCTTCAGGTGCCCGTGGAGTAATGGTTATCGTCGTAGAAATTGGACTCGGCGACACGAGTTCAAATCCTGGACGAGACTGATTGCATTTCACATAGCACTAATACCCTTGGGAAAGGTATGAATCCAATTATTCTCCCTCCAGCTATGGGTAAATAGTAGGACAGACTTGTTCTTCAGCCTTGGTGAGGCAACTAGTCTAGGAGAAGGAAAACTCTGAATTCAAACCTGTAAAACTCCGCTTAAAAAATTGACCTTGTGTCATATCCTGCCCGAGTGGAGGGGTTGGGTAAATAGGATTAATAATTTCTTAAGTAGATTTATCCCTGGTTTATGAAGTATTGTTGACAAGGGAATCTGATGAGACACTTCTTCGATTATACAACACCGTATATAAATAAAACACAAAAAAGAAATACACGATTGAGTGCATCTCCACTTCTTAAAAAAGACCACCTAGATAGAAATCACTAAGAACTATAGGGGCATAAATTTTACTGCTATTATAGCTTTAAAACGCCCAACTTCTCAATTGTATCCGACCTGAGGTTGAGAAAATTTTTAGGAAAAATCTAAACTGATTACGGAAAAATCGATCCACAACGCCTCAGATTTTAATTATTCGTCCAATAATTGAAGGAGTACATACAAATATCTCGAGGCAACAAGTGAGGATCAAACTAAAAAACGATAAACTTGCGAGACTAGTTTACTGACCACTATCCACCTATGTGATCTCCTTTTTTAAAATTTAGTTTATCACAAATCCATAAGCATAGCAATGGACTTTCCAAACTAGCTTGTTAACCATGACGAGATGTCTTCGCTGTTCTACTGCTAAAGGTATATTCTAAGGTAAATAACTCTTTAAATAGTTGTACTTGCATTAATTCCCTTGAAACATTCCCATAGTAACGTTTAATTTAGTGTCAGTTCGCAGTATTTTAGTAACGTGAGACACAATGCGGCAGCTCTGGATGATTTTGCCTAGATCGTGAAGAGGACCAGCTTGCCTGATACTCTCTGAGTGCTACTCATAGGATAATCATGGATAGAATGCGAGGAAATCTTACGAACGACTACAAAGAAACAATCAATTCAATCGAATGGATAAAGGTAATTGTATTAAGGAATTTATCCTATTACTCAAAAGGATTTTAAAGACGTTTATGAAGCATCGGAAAAAAAATCCGAGTAACATTTGAAAGAAAACACAGCATCGCATGACATTAACTGAAATCTCTAAATGCTACATTGATTGAGAGATTGATTTTAATGGCACTTCAGCTCATCTAGGGTTATTTTATGCTTACAGTTTAGGTAATCGCATTCATTGAACGTTCATATTTATATTTTTAGTGAAGTTGTTCTATATTTTTTTATTTTTTATTTTTCCATATAGTCGATAGGAATATAAATAATTTTTAAACAGATCACTTTGACTTATAACTGTTACTACCACTCCTGATCAAAGTGGACCTGGGAGTAATGGTAATGAAGGGGTACGCTACGTTCTCCAGATCTCTAGAACTAAAACTTGACAATCAGATGCAGTTTAATGTCATACCTAGGACACCCCTCTTTTGTAGGGTCTTACCCCTCTGCAGGGGCTATAGCCTGCGTGTTCTAAGCCCCATTGATAGGCTTTTAATTGCTATTTTGTCTCCTTTGATTCAGTATACACAACACCAAAATTTGATTTGCTTTAAATAATGATTTTCTTCCTTAAAAATACTGAGATCCTCATTTCAAGTATAGCATTGTCATCATCATCAAGTCGCGTTAACAGCAGGGATTTCCCTGATTATCTTTTTTCACGCCATCTGTCCCTGTCATCCTTCGCTCCCGGCAGGTCTTCCAAACTACAAACTGCGTCCACACAGAGCTGATGTGAATAAATTCTTGTTGGTCGGCCAACACTGGTACGTCCATGTGTCGGGGTTCATAGGAGAACGTCACTCTTGAGTTTGTCGTTGATTCTCTAACAGTGTCCCGAATATCTTGTTCGTCTTACTTGGATGGTTTTTGAAATGGGAGGTAAGTGGCTGCATAGCAGTCATTTCATGGGGTGTTGCTGTTTATAAAGTGAAATAAACGTCAAAGTTTAAAAGAACCCCATAGCAATGTTTTTGGTTGTTGATAATCATAGGCAAAATGAGAGGAAATCTTACGAAAAACTACAAAGAATATTGCAATTGTATTTAGGAATTGATTTTTCTATCATAAAACATTTTTCAAACGTATTGCTGGCTAAAAAAATATCAATTCAACATAAACTTTGTGTTAAATAGGTAAAGTAAAGTTAGCGACCTTAATCGAGGGTGACCCAAAGACTCCCTTTTCAATAGCTACTACACCAATGTGTAGGGGAGGGCCCTACTCCTTTCCCTGGATTGCACCACTTTACCCTTACCTTATAATGCTGAGTGTTAAGCAAGGCGGCATCAAATACTATTTTTGAGTCTTTGGTATGACTCGACCTGGGATTGAACCCCGGTCTCCAGGACCATTGGCGAATACTTTACTCATTAGGCCAATGGCCCAGTTAAATGAAATTCACCCAAATTTTGAATTTTTGCGTAAAATTCATGATGTTCAACACCAAAATTGAATTCGTTTAAAAAATCCATCTGGGGTCTTTATTTAAAGTGTACACTTGGGTGAGTTAAAAGTTTTGCAGTATTTTGGTTACGTGAGACACAATTCGGCAGCTCTGGATGCTTTTGCCAAGATCGTGAAGAGGACCTGCTTGCCTGATACTCTCTGAGTGCTACTCATAGGATTTACCCCTATGACTTTAAGTACAGCCTCGAAATCCACCCTTTTATGCCTACCTGATCATCGAAGTTCTTGCAACCCGAGCGAAATTTCTTCAACCATCTGGTTACTCTACTGTCACATTTCGCACAACAAATATTTTTAGTTGCTTTCAAAGCATTATGGCCCGGTTCGAACTCTTAAAGTATAATTTTCCCAATTCATATTTACCAACCCCTCTGCTCGGGCATGATATGACACAAGGTCAATTTTTTTAAGTTGTTTAACAGGTTTGAATTCAGAGTTTTCCTTCTCCCAGACTAGTTGCCTTACCAAGGCTAAAGAACCTAGTCTGGCCTACTATTTACCCATAGCTGGAGGGAGAATATTTGGATTCACACCTTTCCCTAGGGTATTAGTGCTATGTGAAATGCAATCAGTCTCGTCCAGGATTTGAACTCGTGTCGCCGTGTCCATGTCCTACCACGATAACCATTACACCACGGGTACCTCCAATAATTTTCCCAATTAGACTGCGTTGCACATTCATCTGTGCAACTTTCAAATGCACAACGTGTTATCACACCTACTACCATGATACTATCAACCACAGCGGATACCTTCCATAGCTTGAACTACTTCAGACATGTAATATATGTGTTGCAAACTATCACGTACCAAAGCTTTAACTGCTTCGATCACGTGATATGCACACCAATGCAAAGTCAATTTTTAAATGGAATAAAACTGATTTTAAATCAGTTTTCCTTCTGCAAGACTGATTGTTTTACCAAGGCTAAATAACTCAGTCTGTCCTGTTATTTACCCATACCTTGAAGGGGAAGAGATAGATTCCTGCTTTTTCCAAAGGCATTATCCCGAAATGAGATCAAAACAGCCTTGTTCAGAATTTTACATCAGGTCTCTAATTCCATTTTCTACGATTATTCCCCTTACACGAAGCACTCCTCATTTTATGTGTGTCTGATATTTCGTTAGATAGTGGGAATTTTATCATTGACTTAGCTTATCTCGTTGGATAGTGGGATTATATATTTAACTTAGCTTATCTCGTTGGATTGTGGGATTATATATTTAACTTAGCTTATCTCGTTGGATTGTGGGATTATATCACTAACTTAGCGTATTTCGTTGGATAGCGGGGATGATATTTCTAATTTAATGTATTTTGTTGAATATCCAGGATTATATCACTAATTTAACGTATTTCGTTGAATAGCTGGGATAATATTACTAATTTTGTGTATTATTTTATCTATGGTTTTTTTTACCAAATTTGGCAATGAATTCCAGATGCATTCCTAAAACAATAAATCAACTAAAAAAAATGTGGGGGGAATCTGAGTTATATCTCCGTCCTGAGTAACTTCGGTGCAATAGAGTATCGATATGTTTTTAATTGATATACAAATTTTGACAACAATTGTGGTAGTGCCGAAACGCAGTAAGTTCCACCTCATCGGCTTAACTGATCCTTCCAAACGTTGTGTTTGACTTTTAAAACGGAGCAAGCCGCCGGTTTCTTGTCGAAACCGTAAAAGCCACCGAAGAAAAGGAAAATAAACCAAGTTTGGAATAAATTTGTATGACCTTCTTTATTGAGGACTATTATAACTTCTATCAAACGAATCTTGAGGTGGTGTCAGTGACACATCTTTTCAGCGTAAGTCACCGGGTCTATTCCCTGATTGCCAACTGGTCTGTTCCCAGTCGTCACTGTTTTTACCAGCATTCACATTTCAATCACACATCCTAGATGCATCAGGGAGGTCTTCAGTGATGCACTGACTTCATCGCCGATTTCGGGTTATTTCTGCATCATATCGGCTCCGACAGTAACCCCGGCATGACTCTTAACAGTAACGGATGGATGTAGAGAAAGACCTCAAGTGTCCAAATTCATTAGACCCACTGTTTCTGCTCAATATATAGGGTTTGATTTCGAGAAAAAACCTTTAAAAAGACGATTACACAAATATAGTCATAAACATACAATGTACGCAATTCCCTTACCTCTAGGCATGAATGATATGCTGTTAAAACCAATCAATCGTTTAAGTTAACAACAACAACAATTACAAACTGTTTCGACATACTTGACACTTGGGCGACGTCGGGTACATCTGCTTGTAAATAAACCAATTAATAAACAAATTGATAAATACATTAGTAAATAGATTAATAAATGAATAAATAAGAGACAACCTGGTAAAAAGAATTGCATATTGACATCGCTGCTAGTGACCAATATTCAGGCCCAATTAAAGAAACGGGATTTTGAACGCTGATTTTCAAGGCCAGCAACTCTCTCCAGCGTTGTAATATTAGCGCAACGAAAACTTTCAATTCCCATCGCCACTCCACTGATTTATCCGAGTGCTGTAATAAAGAAACCATAATAAAAATCAGTAAATGAAAATATTTTAAAAAAACCCAACTTTTTCATTCTTTCATCTCAAGAAGAATTATTGCCTTCAGTCGACTATGTATCGAATATTCTAACTATCTCCTGCAAGGAAGAAATAACCCCCTTAAAAAGCGGGTACCTTGGGTATGACATTTATAGGACTTTACACTCCTTTGGGCGGTATGCCACTTGTTCCCACAAAGATGGCGGACGCTCAATATTCAGTCTCGGGAAACCATTGGCCAGGAGGACCACGTGATATGCTTACAACTACGTCGGCGCGCGCAAATTCAAGTCCTGCGTCTTTGAGCCACCTACAAGACGCGTATTTTCTATAAATACGTCGTCTTCAAGCACCCTCTTTCTCTTTGACGAATTTTCTTCGCAGCGGCAACACTCTGTTTGACCAAATTTCTCCGCAGCAGCAACACCATGAATGGGCCTCGCAGACATTCATATATAAGGACTATGAAACGCTTTCCCGTCTCTGAGAAACTGCCTGTTTCTAACCATAGAAAAAGGACATTTTAAACTTGCAATTCTTTTTGTAGCTTAGTTGTGTTACACACACACACACACACACACGAGCTCACACATATACACACACTATTATTTTGTTAGATGAGTCAGTAATATTTTTATGTATCAATGGAAGATTTTGTTTTAGTATATAAATTTGTTTTTATTTGTCGCCTTGTTTTAAATGTTCATTTTGTCCGCGCCGTTTTACAACCATTATTTGTTTCATATCTTTTACTCACTTGTTGCATATCTTCACTCATTTATTTCACTGGCTTCCTTCATTTACTACTTTTTCCATGTGCTTATAATATGTGCTTATATTATGCCCTATTCAACCTTTATTCTAAATTAAACACTCTATATCAAAACTAAAGCATTAAACCTGTGGGAAATATTAAACCTTATTCAATATACATAAAATCAACGTAAAATAGTCGGAGACCATAAATATATAAATAGCATAAAAATACTTTCACTCTCCTACACATTAAACTGTATCTGATTATGAGGCTATAGGTCTGGAGATCTAGGAAGTATGGAGTACATCTTCATTGTTATTATTCCCTGGTCCACTCTGATCCGGAGTGGGAGTACCTGCCAGGGTTCCATCTATGATTCAAATTGATCTGTTTTAAGATTATTGATATTAGATAAGAATACATGAAACCATATAACAAATATTAATTATTAGATAGAATGATTAATGTAAGGAAGACCTGAAACCTAAGGATTATTATTAGTTACTTGAAACCATATAATTGTCAGCAAATTATTAGGGTTGTATAAAAATATTTGAAACCATATAACTGTGAGAAAAAAAATATTATTATTAAATATAAATAGTTCCTTAAAACCATATAACTGTGTATAAATTTTTAGTTTTAGATAATAAACCGTGTGTGTGTGTGTGTGTGTGTGTGTGTGTGTGTTCTGGTAGGTAGAAGCACAACAGACTACTCAACGTGTCACAATTCTTATATATAAATAAGAATGATTTGGTTTTCTTTTAAATTCATTTTATTACTTGCGTCGAATATATCTTGACATTTCTTGAAAGAACAAAACGCCTGATTACGTGACACTGTTTTCAATTGTTTGATTATAGGTAGTGGCTGTTGGCGACACACAAACCGGAAAGACCTCCCTGATAAAAATCATTTGTCAAAATATGGAGGTAGGTATATCAGGCATTTATTTAATTCATGTGATTTCATGGTCATTTTGCTGTTTGGGAATAACTGTAATCATCTAGTGGTTGCCAGGCAACGCGCAGAACCATGGAGTTCCTGTTGTAACTGCGGTAAATGATTATATTGAGGCTTCTAATAAACCTATTTAGAGTTATTTCCATTATATTGAGAATTCGGAAGATTAAAAAATGAAATTGAGTTCGGTGAGAAGGCAAACTCAACAAAATTAACAAACAGTCGCAAATTGACTTATTCATTAAGTTAAATCATTTGAAGTGAATTGCTCTGATAAAAATCTCGCTACGACCTGCCGTTTTGCAAAATCAGTTCAATGCAAAAGAATATGAGAAATTTCCATCTCTGTCTACCTATCTGTCTATCTCTGTCTATTTGTCTGTTCGTTAATTCTCTCTCTCTCTCTCTCTCTATATATATATATATATACTATTATTTTCGACTGTAAAATAGAATAACAATAGAAACAGGATAAAAAATTCGCGTAATATTATATAACCTATCCCTCTACTGAGTTGAAAAAACATAGATTATTTTGATAATTTTAAGAGTTAACACTGAAACACCCAAACTATCATGAGTCTACACATATATACCCCAACCACTATACATATATATATACTATTATTTTCGATTGTAAAATAGAATAACGATAAAAACAGGATTAAAAAATTCACGATAAAACCTGTCCCTCTACTCAGTTGAAAAAAATTCGATAATTAATTGAAGAAAATTATTTTAATTAATTTGAAGTATATTCCATGAAGCCAGAAAGTTTGACTATCAAATGAAATAGGTTTTGTCTCAGATTTGTTTGGTTTCCTTGTTTAATGGCATATCAACCTTCGTGGGTTATTTAATGCCAAAGCCATACTTGTAGAAGAACAGAAGTGGTACTATCCAAACCATAGCTGAAGAATTAATGGGGTCCATGCCTTTCTCAAGGGTATTAGATCAAAAGTGAACGTAATAGCACGACCTAGTCAGGCACGTTTGTCACTCGTGCACGGGTACACCATCACCCTCAGATTTATGCTAAGTTTATTTTTCATGGATTAGAAATAACGGAAGAAATATTTTCTATGAGTAGTGAGCCTCTATTTTTTTAAATATTTTATTTATTCATTTATTTTTGTTAGGAGTTGTGTAGCGGATGTGCTACACAGAATGTGTATGTATGCGAATACAGGCGTTATTATTTCCTATTCCGGTTCTTACTTGTGAGTAGGGCAATTTTCTATCTTAACTGCTAAGCTTTGAAAACTAAATATTTGAAAAAAGTCGGATTTACTAATAACAAGGTTAGTTCGATATCATAATAAATGATCTTAGACTCGAATTCACCTTTTGTTGTTCACCCTGTCGATGTTGACTGAGCCTCGCTTATTTTATTATTATTATTTCCAATACACGTTGTTTCTCATCATCGTAGAATGACGACCCGAATAAATTTTGATATAAAAAATAGCAATTGAAAATTAGAATATTAAAAAAAATACGAGTTCAATTTTTTAAAAAATACCAATAATTAAAGTGTATTTTTAATAACATTTTATACTTTAGGATAAAATCACCGACTATATGCCAACTGTAGGAGTGGATTATGGGTTCAAAATTCAAGATATTAATGAAAAAAAAGGTGAGTTGAACACCATTAACAATTAACTCAGGTACGTGTGAAGTATGGAAGGATTCACATGTCATAATAAATGATCTTCGACTCTGGTACGTATGAAGTTTGGAAGGATTCACATGTTATAATAAATAATCTTAGACTCGAACTCACGTTTAGTTGTTCATCCCTATCGATGTTGACTGAGCCTCTCGTTCAGACTCATTCTTTTTTTAGTAAATTGAACAATTCTTAGTATGTCATTTTTCTTATATTTATCGTTCATTTGTCAGAATATTGAATTCTTTATTTTACTCTTTGCGATTTTTCGTGGTTTTTCTCTAGATTATAATTGACAGCGAGTCCCTCCATGTATCCAGTACTCTCCCAAATATTCTTGTTGATTTCAACAATGATTTCGTCTGAATAGTTTCGATTCTTCCTTTGATATATAGTTCCTTAAGTCTATTTTCCAGGTTATTGCAGATTATTCCAAGGGCACTAACTACAATTGGAATCACCATCACCTTCATGTTCTACAGGCTTTTCAGCCCTCTGACAAGATCCAGGTTATTTCTCTACCTTTTCATTTTTATTTTTACTCTGTAGTCTACTCGATCGTCAAAATATACTGGGTGAAAATTTCTTTTCTTTTTAGTTGACTCTAAGTCTCGTCTTCGGGATGGGATTGGGTGATTCGTACGTATGGAAATTTCAGAATTTTATGTATCTCATTTGTAGAAATTTTGTTAAGGAACTGGTGATCCTGTTTCACTGAACAGCAACAGCCCCTTGTGGTCACGTGGCGTCCATTATAAAAAGGAGCTCCACTGGAGATTCTTCCTCTATTTTCCACCCCCACCGCTGTTAGCAGGAGGTCCATTCGTAGCAGCCCTTGACGGCATACGTAGTTGGTACCTTCCACCAGCCAGGACCCAAGAGCGACGAACGCACGTGCTGAGTTAAAAGGAACAGGACACACAGACAGTTAAGTTCCAACAGGCATTTTATCTGCAAACCTTCACACCTTCACCAAACCTACCAAACCTTCACAAAACCTTACAACCTTACAACCTTCACATAACAAACTTAACCTTACTTTATCTTACACCTTTACCTTATAACTTTATCTGATAACAACCTTACAACTAAACCTTACAAACCTTACAAAACCCTACCACCTATCGGAATCTTGAACTATTTTGTGAACTCTCACATATTCGTTGTTTGTTCCATTTGGTGAAAAACCCTGTTTATTGTTGTTGTTGTTGTATATAAATTTTGTTGCACTAAAAGTCGTTCGTCTTCCTTTCTTCAAAAGCTGTCACCCAAATCTCTACTGCTGTTGAAGTACGGTTTATTCTTTTACAAAACGTAGGAATAAACCGGGCTTTTCGGGGCTTATAAAAATCCCCATACATTTTTAGGATAGATTCTAGTTAGTATTGGTATTAAAAGGGATTCCGTTCTTCTCTTTAGATCTCCTCTTCTTAGATATGTACAAGTCATCACAATTTATTTAGTTTATCGCTTGAAGTAACAATACAGTTGTTTTTGTTGTTATTTTTTCTAGGTTTTCTGATTGTTTTTCTGTTTGTCCGTAAGTTCTTTCTGTTGAGATTACTGTTGTCGGCCACTGTAATCAGTTTTCCTTGGCACTTATAATATTGTTATTATTACTAATTTTATTTACTCCTTGGTCTTTCACTGGAGTTTGAGTGACAGCAAGTCACCTTAAGTCTCCCGGACACTTCCCAGTATTCTGGCCGATCTCAATAGTATAGTAGTTTGGATAGTCTCCACTCGTCCTCCAGTCCTTTTATTAATCCTTTGGTGACCGTACCAAGAGCACGAATTACTATTGGTATCACCGTCACTTTCATGTTCCACTGTTTCTTCAATTCCCTAACAAAGTCGAGGTATTTATCCTTCTTTTAACTTTCTTTCAATTTTACTCTGTGGTCAGCGGGAACAGCAAAGTCCACAATTTTTCAAGTTTTCTCTTTTTTGTTGATTATTATAAGGTCCGGTCGTCTGGCTGAGATTAGGTGATCCGTTTGTATGTCAAAATCTCAGAGGAGTTTGTGTGTGTCATTCTCCAGGGCATGTGTTGGGTTATTCGTATGCCATTTGTTCGCATGGTCAAATTTAAATTTTTTGCAGGATTCCCAGTGGATCACTTTGCCCACCCAGTCTTGCCTAGTCTTATACTCATTCTGTGTTAATTTGCTGCATTCGCTGATTATGTGATTGATGATTTCGTCTCTATGACCACATAACCTACATCTACTGTTTTGTTGCGTCTTATCGATTCTTGCTTGGATATGATTGGTTCTTATAGCATTGCTTTGTGATGCTATCAGGAGAAATTCAGTTTCTCTCTTAAGGTTTCCTTTTCTTAGCCACATCCATGTTTTCTTGTGGTTGTGGTGAAGAAAGAGAAACCTTAAGAGAGAAACTAATATTATTCACCAAAGAAGAACTCGACATGGTTCTCAGAAGAATTAAAAATAGGAAAGCGGCGGGGCTAGACGAGATCCCCCCAGAAGTGTGGAAGACGAGACAATTCGACGATATACTGCTCCGGCAATGCAACGCAGTCTATAGTCAAAATAGGATAGAACGATGGACGAAGGGATGCATCCTTCCATTCCCTAAAAAAGGCGACCTCGGACTAGCCAAGAACTACCGAGGGATAACACTTACATCCATAGCAGCCAAAATCTACAATGCCCTACTACGAAACCGCATAGAACCCAAAATGGAAAACATCCTTAGGAAAAACCAAAATGGCTTCCGGAGAAATAGATCCACAACCTCACAAATACTGACCATCCGTAGAATCCTGGAAGGCGTTCGGGCAAAAAACTTACAGGCGACATTACTATTTGTCGACTTTACCAAGGCCTTCGATTCCATACACAGAGGGAAGATGGAGCAAATCCTACTAGCTTACGGCCTACCAAAAGAAACCGTAGCAGCGATAATGATTCTCTACAGAAACACCAAAGTAAAAGTACGTTCACCAGATGGAGACACGGAATACTTCGACATTGTTGCAGGAGTACTACAAGGAGACACACTAGCCCCGTACCTCTTTATCATCTGTCTAGACTATGTGCTTAGGACTTCGATCGACAAAATCAGAGAAAATGGCTTTGAGCTGACTAAGAGAAGAAGCAAAAGGTACCCCGCAAAAACAATCACGGACGCCGACTACGCTGATGACTTGGCGTTACTAGCGAATACGCCTAATCAAGCAGAGACACTACTACATAGTCTGGAACGAGCTGCAGCTGGCATTGGCCTACATGTCAATGCAAACAAAACCGAATATATGTGTTACAACCAAACAGGCAACATTGCCACACTAGACGGAGCCTCTCTGAAACTAGTCGACAAATTCACCTACCTAGGAAGCAGCGTCTCATCAACCGAGAAGGACATCGACACACGACTGACGAAGGCATGGACAGCTATCGATAGGCTCTCGATCATATGGAAGTCGGACCTAACAGATAAAATGAAACGCAGTTTCTTCCAGGCAGCGGTTGTGTCGATACTGCTATATGGATGCACCACATGGACGCTTACGAAGCGGCTGGAGAGGAGGCTGGACGGAAATTACACAAGAATGTTGAGAGCAGTATTAAACAAGTCCTGGCGACAACACCCCACGAGACTCCAACTATACGGACACTTGCCCCCCATCACAAAAACTATACAAGTTCGACGAACCAGACACGCGGGACACTGCTGGAGAAGCAAGGACGAGCTCATAAGCGATGTACTCCTGTGGACCCCCACTCATGGATGTGCAAGTGTGGGACGACCAGCACGAACTTACATACAGCAGCTATGTGAGGACACGGGTTGTAATCCTGAAGACCTGCCGGAGGCGATGAGTGATAGGGAGAAATGGCGAGAGACGGTCAGGGATATCCGCGCAGACGTCGCGACATGATGATGATGATGATTATTTTCTTGAGAGTTTTTCACATCAGCGTTAGCTGATGGTCTTTCACTGAAGTTTGAGTGACAGCAAGTCTCCGCAAGTCTCCAGGACACTTCTCAGTATTCTAGCCGATCTCAATAATGCAGTAGTTTGGATGGTATCCACTCGCCCTCTTTTTTCCAAGTCTTCCAGTCCCTTTAATAATCCTTCGGTGACTGTACCAAGAACAATTGGTATGAATGTCATTTTCATTTTCCACTATTTCTTCAATTCCCTAACAAAATCGAGGTATTTATCCTTCTTTTCAGTTTCTTTCAATTTTACTCTGTGGTCAGCCGGGACTGCTAAGTCCACATATTATTATTATTATTATTATTTACTTCTTTTCGAGTTTTTCAAACCAGCATTAGCTAATGGTTTCTCACGGGAGTTTGAGTGACAACAAGTCTCCAGGACTCTTCACGGTATTATTGCCGATCTTAATAAAGCTGTGGTTTAGATGGTCTCCACTCGTCCTCTTATTTCCAAATTTTACGATTGGTATCACCGTCACTTTCATGTCTCCCAGTTTTTCAATTCCTAAGAAAGGTCCAGGTACTTATCTTTCTTATAGTTTTCTTTCAAATTTACTTTGTTGTCTGTCGGGACAGCAAAGTCCACAATTCGTCAAGTTCTTTTTTTTCTTTTTTTTTTTTTGTTAACTATCACTCAGTCTGGTCGTCTGGTCGAGATTAGGTGATCTGTTTATATCTTAAAATCCTAGTTTTTTTTTCTTTTATTATCAGTACGCGTTCACCTGTGGGACCTTTCCGGTGATCCTGATTACTTTGAGGTCCGCAAAGAGCTTTACACTGGAACGGATATACTTCTTTTAATTTTCGATGTCACCAGACCCGAAACTTTTAGTCATTTAAGTGATTGGTTAAGCGAAGTGACCGAATTTTTGACACCACCTGACCAGTGTCCAACAATGAGTGTCTTGGCCAACAAGGTAAGTTCAAATTTTAAAGCATTATTGATGGGGTTAATAATCACCAACTGTTTGGCTTCTGAGTGTTTTTCTTTAAGTAAAAAAGTAAAGATAGCGACCGTTGCCGAGGGTGAGCAAAAGGCTCCCTTTTCAATAGCTACTACACCGAGGTGTAGAGGAGGGCGCTACTCCTTTCCTTGGATTTCTCCACTTTACCCTTGATACGTACCTAATAAAGCTGAATGTTAAGCAAATAGATATCAAGTACTATTTTTGAGTTTTTGGTATGACGAGACCTAGGATTGAACCTCGGTCTCCCGGGCCATTGGCGAACTCTCTACCCACTAGACCAATAGGCCGGTTTTTCCGTACAGACTCTTAAAATCCTATAAAATATATCATTCAATACAATTTGACCTTTAATTCGACAAGATTAATCCTTACGAATGAATATACAATTGATTTGAATTATTAAGTCCCAGTCACTTGCACGAGTCAAAGGTTTTGCAATATTTTGGTTACGTGAGACACAATTCGACGGCTCTGGATGTTTTTGCCAAGATCGTGAAGAGGACCAGTTTGCCTGATACTCTCTGAGTACTACTTAAAAGATTTACCCCTATGACTTTGAGCACAGCCTCGAAATCTACCCTTTTATGCCTACCTGATCATCGAAGTTCTTGCAACTCGAGCGAAATTTCTTCAACCATCTGGTTACTCTACTGCAATCAATTGCGCTGTCACATTTCGCGCAACAAATATTTTTAGTTGCTTTCAAAGCATTATGGCCTGTTTCGAACTCGTAAAGCATAATTTTTCCAATTAGACTGCGTTGCACATTCATCTGTGCAGCTTTCAAATCATACATAAAGTGAAGCAATGCACAACGTGTTATCGCACCTACTACCACGATACTATCAACCACAGCGGATACCTTCCGTAGGTTGAACTACTTCAGACATGTAATATATGTGTCGCAAACTATCACGTATCAAAATATTGCAACACTTTTGACTAACTCTTGTATTAATAATACTGTCATGACACCCGTAAAATTGACAGGATTATCTACGTAGAGATTAGTGCATTTGCTTAGGATCAGTGTAGCATCAGTTGATTGATTGGTTGATTGATTTTAACGACATACCAACTTCTTTCGGGATTATTTCATGCCTAGTGGTTAAAGAATTGCGTCCATTGTACGTTTATATTTACATTTTTGTAAGTAATGATTTGAGAGATTTTGCACACAGTTATATGATATCATGTATTCCTATCTAATACTAATAATTTTTAAATAACGACATATGACTCTGTTATGACCGATTATTAGGGGTCAATAAATAAATAACTCAGCACGGAGATATGAGTGCCACACAAATGTATCCAAGTCTCTGAGGAGGGTTTCCTTGGTTCAACGTACACGCAGACAGGCAAGGTGCTACTACGGCTGCTGCTGCTCTCTGCTCTACCAGCTTAGTTCTTGATTAATATTCTCCGTTATTCTGGTCATAGGGGAGTCACCTACAACAGAATCATAAATAGGATTCTAACAGGTACTACCATTACGGGTCAGAGTCAACATGTAGCCTCACCATCAAATGCAGTTTCGTGTTGTACCCAAGAAACCCTCATTTTTAGGGGGTCTTATTCCTCTAAGCCCTATCAACAAGGTGGTGTTATATTTGTGCGCGCTATCAAAAGTCAAATTTTACTGGGATCAGTGAAGTCTGCCTAACCGAGTATTTCTAAATTAGTGTGCTGCTCAAATTGTTGGACGCTGGGTAAAAGATATGTCAAGCATATGCTTACCTCCAGGTAAGATGTTCTAATCAGGGTAGGATTCCCACGTTAAGTTTATATATCTGTTTGTTCTGTTTACCGATAGAGAAACAACGAAACACACAGAAAATGTCTCACTGTTCATTATCATCATAGCTAGACAAGTTGGTGACCTATTTGGGTTAACCTTTGGGAACCAAGATATTCCTGAACAGCATTTGCTTTAGAAAATTAGAGAAGAAAAGTTTATAAAAGACAAAAAAAACGCGTGGCAAGAGGGATATTGGGTTCATTCAAATTTATATTTTGAGTTTGTTAAGTTCTTAATTTTCTTGTTTCACATCCTTTTTTAATCATTTTTGTTCCCTATATTATGTCTACCTTTCCTTCTGTGTCGGCGTCCATTTTTCTTTCTTTTCATCGATTCGTCATTTCTCCTTGTCTCAATGTTCATTGTTTTTTTTCTTTTAATTTTTGTTCCTGTTCATTATATTTACTTTCCGTCTGTTTCTACATTCCTAATCAGTTCATTATTTTCGTTTGTCTCAATATAAATTTTTTTTTTTTTTTGGTGTTTGTTTTCGTTCATTATATTCAGACTCTACGATCAACATTCTTTCTCCTCATCATTTCCGTTTGTCTCAATGTTTTTTAAAAAATTTATTCCCATCTTTATTTATAATAAATGAAATACAAAAAGTAAGTATTTTAAAGGAAGTGTGATCTTACCTTAAAAGGTACTCTTCCATCAAAGGAAATACAAAATTTAAGTATTTTAAAGAGAGTTTTTGCTTACCTTAAAATATATTTTCCCGATTAAGAATTACAAACAAAACAAATTCATTTGTGCTCTTGTCCCCTGTTTGGTTTCTTAAGCATTCAGCAAATATCGATGAATATCAATAGGCCCAATTTTTGCTCTTTATGGAGGTAAGCTTTCATATTAGACTCCATCTTGCTAGACTGACATTTAAATGTTGTCAGTAAAAATGCAACATACGAAACAACAACAAAAAAATAACAGAACATTATGGGTTGATGGTATGGGACAACATGAAAAGATAGGAAGCATTACTTACGGAACAACCCTATTACATCCGCGTTCATTGTTGAAAAAAATGCATAACCAATAGTAGTGACAAAGTGGAATATTGTAACTGGCTATTAAGTTAATCCAATGCTGTTATTGTGTTCCTCGTGTCTTTTGTAGTTTCAGTCGAAATAAAACAGGAGTATTACATTTTTAACATTTTCGGTGGAAATGAGAATGGCTAAAGGAGCGTTTTCTATCCGCTCACCTTTTGGTGAGTTTCTGTTACTTGGTAAGTAACTTCCTTCTTTTAACTGTCCTCGTAGTTTTTGCGACATTAATCAGTGTCATCATTGCTAATGATAGAGTTTCTTTCTTCAGATTGACTTAAATAAAGATCGATGCATCACTGTAATGGAAGGAAAACAATGGTCACTTGAAAATAAATTAAGGTAAGCATTAGATTAATTCTGAGAAGCCTTAAAAGATTTTATATAGGAAGAGTTAAAATAATCATCTGATTAAAAAAGATCATCTGAAATATTAAAAACTAGGGAACTCATGCTCGAGACAAACAAGCGGAATGATAGAATTAACAACGGCACATATACACTAAACGTAATCCCCCTCGTCATTGTCGATGAACACTTAAAAGGAGTATAATTTGTCTATTATAAGAAATGGTTCTGTAGTATCACCTCCCTTACTAAGGTCAGTAAATGGGCAGTCAATACTATCTTAACAGAAATCTTGGTCCTTACTTCCACCTCGGCCAAGGAATGCTATCCCAGAATCCATCGCCTCTCACTCTTCTCTCTTTCCTTCTCTCTCCTTTTCTCTCTCGCTTTCCCTCTCCCTCTGGCCAATCAGCGGAGATAGTAGCAGTTGCCGAAGACGACCCAAGAACAGAAGAGGAGGCAGTTGCTGAAGAGATTCCAAACACTAAACACACGTGTTGACCGTCGGACATTTTCTAGCCCACACGTGGCGTTGTATATGAAGAATAAAATTCCTATTTTAAAGTTAATATTTGTACTTCTCATTTATTATCTCAAATAACATAACCCAAGTACATATATTACAGTTCGCTATTTTTCTTAAAGTCAAACATAAATATCAACCGTTCTCACGGTCAGTAGCACAATGTATACTCACCCCTCTTTTTTATAAATTATTATTCTAATTACATGCTTTCTGAAGACAAGGACAAAGTGGAGAAAGATGAACAGATACCAGACTTTAATCCTAGACGAAGAAAGTTGTTTGAAATTCATAAGTTTGAACCTGGTATCAAAATTCGAATCATCTTTCGGTGAAAAACCACAAAACAAGTCACTAATTTTGGAGTCAGCCTCTACTACATAGAATCTACTGTATTGTTCAAGCTGATTCAGTAGCGTATATCCCTCTACGGTAAATTGAGATCTTTGGATTTAGCTGTAGACATATGTGTTTGGTAGCTCCTATTTGGTCGATACGTATGAAAGAAAGCTCTGAAGGTTCTTATTTTCTTCCGGCCGACATACATCGGCAAAACATTAGTAAATAACGATAATAGTAATCATAATAATCAACAAAAGAAAGAGAATCTGCAAAATTGTTGACTTTGCTGTCCCGGCGGACCACAGAATAAATCTGAAGGAAAGTGAAAAGAAAGATAAGTACCTCGACCTTGCTAGAGAATTAAAAAAACTGTGGAACATGAAAGTAACGATTGTGCCAATTGTGATTGGTGCGTTAGGCACAGTAACTAAAGGATTATTAAAGGGCCTGGAGGACTTGGAAATAGGCGGACGGGTAGAGACTATCCAAACGACAGCATTGCTAAGAACGGCCAGAATCCTGAGACGAGTCCTGGAGACTTGAGGAGACTTGCTATCACTCAAATTCCAGTGAAAACCATCAGCTAACACTGATGTGAAAAACTCTAGTGGATTAAATAATAATAATGATAATAATAATAATAAACAACATCTCACACCAAAAATCCTGGACCTGGCTAAGAAAAGCAAACTTTAAGAGAGAAACGAAATCCCTCCTAATAGCAGCACAGAACAACGCCATAAGAGCCAATCATATCAAAGCGAGGATAGATAAGACGCAACAAAACAGTAAATGCAGGCTCTGCGGTGACAGAGACGAAACGATCGATCACATAATAAGCGAATGCAGCAAATTAGCACAGAGGGAGTATAAGGCGAGACACGACTGGATCGGCAAGGTGGTCCACTTGGAAATGTGCAGGAAATTTCAATTCGACCATACAAACAAATGGTATATGCACAACCCAGCACCTGTCCGAGAAAATGCCACGCATAAACTCCTATGAGACTTTAACATACAAACGGATCACCTAATCCAGGCCAGAAGATCAGACATCATAATAATCAACAAAAAAAAAAAAAAAGAAAATTTGTAAAATTGTCGACTTTGCTGTCCCGGTGGACCACTGAATAAATCTGAAGGAAAGTGAAAAGAAAGATAAGTACCTCGACCTTGCTAGAGAATTAAAAAAGCTGTGGAACATGAAAGTAACGATTGTGCCAATTGTGATTGATGCGTTAGGCACAATAACTAAAGGATTATTAAAAGGCCCGGAAGACTTGGAAATAGGCGGACGGACAGAGACTATCCAAACGACAGCATTGCTAAGAACGGCCAGAATCCTGAGACGAGTCCTGGAGACTTGAGGAGACTTGCTGTCACTCAAACTCCAGTGAAAAACCATCAGTTAACACTGATGTGAAAAACTCTAAAGGAGTCAATAATAATGATAATAATGTGCCATGCTAGTCATGAAAAGTGGCAAACGACATATGACTGACGGAATGGAACTACCAAATCAGGACAAAATTAGAACGCTCGGAGAAAATATAACGTACAAATACTTGGGTATCTTGGAGGCTGACACCATCAAACAAGTGGAAATGAAAGACAAAATTAAAAAAAGAATATCTCAGGAGAACTAGAAAGCTACTCGAGACAGGACTCTCCAGCAGAAACCTTATCAAAGGAATAAGTACTTGGGCTTTGCCCCACGTCAGATATTCGGGACCCTTTCTCAAGTGGACTAGAGATGAACTTAAACAAATTGATCAAAGAACAAGAAAACTAATGACCATGCATAAGGCATTACATCCCAGAGACGACGTTGACAGACTATATGCATCTAGAAAAGAGGGAGGAACAGGACGTGCCAGCATCGAAGACAGCGTTGACGCATGGATACAACGGCTCGAAGACTACATAGAAAAACACGAACGAGGACTGATTACAGCCATCAGAAACGATACTGACAACACGATAGACGATAGAAGGACAATAACTAGGAAACAAAAATGAAAAAAATAAAACCCAACTCTATGGTCGCTTTAAACGACTAATAAACACCATCTCACACCAGAAAACCTGGACCTGGCTAAGAAAAGGAAACCTTAAGAGAGAAACAGAATCTCTCCTAATAGCAGCACAGGACAACGCCATCAGAACCAATCATATCAAAGCGAGAATAGATAAGACTCAACAAAATAGCAAATGTAGGCTATGCGGTGGCAGAGACGAAACGATCAATTACATAATAAACGAATCCAGCAAGTTGGCCCAGAGGGAGTATAAGACGAGACACCACTGGGTCGGCAAGGTAATCCACTGGGAATTGTGCAAGAAATTTAAATTTGACCATACTAACAAATGCACAACCCAGTACCTGGCCTAGAAAATGACACACATAAACTCCTATGGGACTTTTACATACACACGGATAACCTAATCTCGGCCAGAAGACCAGACCTCATAATAATCAACAAAAATAAAAAGAAGAGAATTTACAAAATTGTCGTCTTTGCTGTCCCAGGTGACCACAGAATAAAACTGAAAGAGGGTGAAAAGAAGGGTAAGTACCTCGACCTTGCTAGAGAATTGAAAAAGCTGTGGAACATGAAAGTGACGATTGTACAATTGTGATTGTTGCTTTTGGCACAATAACTAAAGTATTATTAAAGGGACTGGAGGACTTGGAAATAAGAGGGTGAGTGGAGACCAGCCAAACTACTGCATTACTTAGAGCGGCCAGAATACTGAGAAGAGACCTGGAGACTCGAGGAGACTTGCTGTCACTCAAACTCCAGTGAAAGACCATCAGCTAACACTGATGTGAAAATTTCTAATGAGTAAATAATAATAATAAAATATTAGTTTAAAGATAAAAGTGTATTGACTGACAATCTGTCAGCAATTTCGCTTGATGATTTACTGCTGGTAAATCTGTAAGTTTAATTACTGATATTCTGTTCCTTTATTTTTTTTAGACTTAGAATAACGTTTTTTTCTTCTTTTTTTTTTTTTTTTTTTTTTTTTTTTTTTTTTACAGATACTACGAAACTTCGGCAGTGAGAGGCATTGGGGTGGATAAAATGATGGTCGATCTTGTGAAAGATGTTTTGGAATATCGAAAGAAAAAGCAGTCGATGGAATTGAGGTAATGCTCCTATGAGAGACGAGGAAAAAAGAGGAATGGGTTAAAATTTGCACTGATCTTCATATATTCACCATTACATTGTGTCAGTATTAAACTGTTCCTAGATCCTGAACAGAACCTAAAATTCGTTGAGCTTTGTTTTTAAATGGATGATGGAAAAAGTTGACATTTGTATATAATAATTTTAGGTTAAGAAATTATAGGAGTGCGGTAGTATTCGCCACGGCCTACACAACTTCACCTACAAAACCACTCAACCCCACTCTGTGTAGATTTTTTAAAACAAGATTAGTCGGTCGCAGGTTTTGGTCGAAACTCTACAAGCCATGAGTCAGCCCCATAAAGAAGAAAAAGAAGAAAAAACGAATTTCAGAATACACTTTGCCCAGTCGGCTGGGGCTGTAGAATTCACTGATTGCACCTCAGTAGAGGGGTAAGACCCCCACTAACCACTGTCCTAGACAAACAAAAACTATACTTATACTAAACTGAATTGTTTGAATTAGAATTGACTAAACTGAAATAGAACTGTTTGAGTAAACTTGAAATAGAAATGTTTTTGACAATTAAACTATGTACTCATTCTAAATTGGATTTTTAAAATAGAACTGCTTATTTGTATAAAAATGGATTTGACCTTAGATAACCTACAAAGGTTGATATGCAATGAACCCAAACAAGCAGACAGAATACATTCATACGACCGTCTTTATTGATATCTTTTCTGGTTTATCCTGTGTGCATGCAACACTTAACAGTATACACTTGGTTACTGATCATTCAATATCACAATACTGATGGCAGACAAAGACTTTGTTTGTTTCCTATCCCATTTTATGTCTAAACAGCCGACTAACTTTTTCGTTCTCGACAACTCATTGCTACTTACAACCCAATGTTCAAAAACAGTCTGGTTTATGCTGCGACTCCTTTCTCTGGCAAATAGTTCATCTATCTTCTGATTGATTTATTGAATATATGCTGCTGGAAAAGAAAGCCATTTCTCCCATGCGAACTACCCAAAACTGAAAGAATTAAAGCAAATGGTACCCTTGTCTACTGAACTCTGACCAAACTAACATCGAAGACCTATTTCGGTGTGCATACAAATTGGTTTATTTTTTTATCTCTAATAGATAAATTCTGGCCAGCAAATACCAACTTCCTTTGTCTTTTGTCAACTCTTATCTTTTGGTTTGGTTTCTTTGTTTGATTGCATATCAATCTTCGTGGGTTATTTAATGCCAAAGCCATCATTGTAGAATAACAGCAGTAATACTATTTAATCACTAGATGGGAGGATAGAAGGTTTCATACTTCTTTCTTTCCGAAAGTGAACATAATAGCACGACTGGAGTTTGAACTCACTTATTTCGAGTTTGCAGTCAAGCACTTTAGCCATAACGTTACGGGGACTCTACGCTTTAGCTTTTGTCTCGAGAAGACATATTCTTTTTTCATGACCAAAGAATAAAATGTGTCTCTTCTCAGAAAAAAAAAAAAAAACATGTGTGGCGCTCTTGGGGTAATGGTTATCCTCGTAGCAAATGGGCGCGATGGCCCGAGTTCGAGTTCTGAACAAGTTATTAGCTCTTGAGGAAATGTATGAATCCAACAATTCTCCCTCTAGCTAAAGGTAAATACTAGGATCTTCAACCTTCCTATGGAAACCGATCTAGAAGGAAAACTTTGCATCCAATCCAAGTAAACTCCGTTTTAAAAATTGTCCTTCTCATTGTGGAGGGGTTGAGTAAATAAATAAAAGAGAGCACAGTACACACACACACACACACACACACACACACACACACACACACACACACACACACACACACACACACACACATATATATATATATATATATATATATATATACTGACAAAAATTATTTCGTGCGTCAGGAACTAACCTCCTAGAGTTTCGCCTAAGCGGCTCATCAGGGTACCTAATCTCGACTCTCGGGATTAGGTACCCTGATGAGCCGCTTAGTCGAAACTCTTGTAGGTTACTTCCTGACTCACGAAATAATTTTTGTTACTATTTTGCTCTACTTAGTATTGAGCACCTTTTTGCACTTGTAGCTTAGCAGCAATTACGGTGGGTTTTTTTTACCAATCAATTGCGTACCTGTTGATGTTTTCAATTGGTATGACAAGGTTGATCTTTTCTTTTTTTTTCCCAATATATATATTTTTCCCCTAGACACTGATTCGTTGTATATTTTTATTTTCGAATTACTTGCGGTTTTTTCCCTTACCGTAAGTGCTATTATTCAATAAGTTATTTTTATATATATATATATATATATATATATATAGATAGATAGATAGATAGATAGATAGATAGATAGATTTGATCATGAGACTCCATTCTTAAAATTTGGGGAATGTGGAGTATCCCTCCATTAACATTACTCTCGGGTCCATTCTGACCCAGACTGGTAATACCTGTTAGTGTCCCACCTATAGGCCGAATAGAAATATTTAATCTTTTTCTATTCTTGAAACCATTTAACTATGTGCAAACAAATGTCTGATGTTAAAGAGAATTATTAGTATTACATAACAATACTTGGAACCATTCAACTGTGTGCAAATGAATGCGCATTGGCTCATTTAAAAACGTTACCTACCAACTATTCGTTTACAAATCATGTATCTATATATATATATATATATATATATATATATATATATATATATATATGAACAGGATTTGTCATTAAATTGCCAACAAGGGTTGATATGCCTTAAAACACAACCATCCCACCATTTTCACTAGAAGTATCTATTTTTTTTAAATGAACTAGTCACTGAAGAGTTCCAAACGACTCTTCTGATGATTCGTTCGTGTCACTTTTGTCTAGTACATACTCTTTTGGGGACATTTTAATGTCAACGTTAGGTTTATTCTATCAGTTACGCAGCTCCATAAAAAATGCCTAAAACCAAGGCTTTTAAATTGACATTCAAGTATATTCTTTGCAAAATAAAATTATATTATTTCCAAGTTCATTGTGTCCATTGAACCACAGATCTCATCTTTTGTTTTATTGTTTTATTTATTTAATGGCATATCAACACTTTATAGATTATTTAATGCCGAAATTTGATTTTTAATTTCTAAATGTTTAATTACAATTCAAAATATATTTTAAATGTTCCATTGCATTTGATTCAATTGCACTTTTAAAAAATTGTTTTTAATCATTTCCTGGAGGCAGCACTTAAAAACAGCAGCTGTATAGCCACTTAACTCCCATCTTGCAAAACATGTTAGTGTCCCACCTATAGGCTGAATAGAAATAAGATGAGTAGGACATGCTGGACACAGCTGAAGAAGAACGAACGACGTTCTCCTTTGGAATCCTACACATAGACACACTATTGTTGGCCGACTAGCAAAATCTAAACCCTATTTATCTAACACAGCAAAAAATAAAAAAATAAAAAAAAAAGAAAAAAAAAGAAAAATCGATAAACAGCGAGCAATAGTGTTAAAATGCTCAGAGAAAATTTGAAACAGAATTTTACACAATAATCATTTATTATTCTAACTTGCGAAAGAAAAAAAAAGCGCACGGTACATACATTTGCTTTAGCATGTATAGCTCCAATATTCACCAACGTGAAATGATGCAGCTGTTTTTTTTTTTGGGGGGGGGGTATTTTCTATTGAAGTTTAAGGTCACTACTACACGACAGTTTGCTAACAAACACACGAAACCCTCTCATTAGCGCGCAGAAAGTCAACTTTCTTTTTGGACACACCTCATATATTTATACAGAGATTTTGGTATTTACTTAACCTAGTCTGGTTCAAGGCCAAAACGGAGGAAGTAGTGGATAATGAGGTTGGATTGCGTTATTTTTTTCCTTTTGTAATATATATATTCGTTTATTGAAATCATTTACACAAAAGGGAGTCAATAAACAGCCAAATATATTTTCATTGACCTGAATCTATTAAATTGCCATAGAATTATGCAGACATTCAATCAACTGTTGAAACCGGTTATTATAAAAAGCTTTTTGGAAAAATTAACAACATATCTACAGTCGACACACATAGGTTACTTAGTGACAAGGATAGTCAACTCCATTATTATATTTTTTTTTCTTCAGCCTTGTTGAGGCAACTAGTCTAGGAGAAGGAAAACTCTGAATTCAAACCTGTTAAACTCCGCTTAAAATTGACCTTGTGTCATATCCTTCCCGAGCGGAGGGGTTGGTAAATATGTATTATATTTTTTTCATATTCTCAAATAATGTCGGAGGTGTGAGGCGTAACGGTTAACGTCTTTGGAAATGGATTCAACGCGCCAAGTTCAAATCTTGGACGAAGCAATTTGAGTTTCACATTCGGACTAATGCCTTTGGGAAAAGGTGTGAATCTCTCTCTCTCTCTCTCTCTGACCAGGTTTGTTTTCTTTCACTTCAATTTTCTCGATTCTTATTCATAAAAAGAATTGTTATAATAGCAATAATAGTTCGTATGCATTTAACCTAACCCTTCTACCATGAGCAAGACACGACACAAGGTCAATTTTTAAGCAGAGTACAGCTAGTTTTCCTTCTAGACCTGTTACTTTACCAAGGCAAGAGAACCCGGTCTGTCCCACTATTTACAATAGCTGGTGGTGGGAGTGTTGATGAGAAGAGATGGATTCATGCTTTTCTCAAGAGCATTAGCACGAAGTGAAACCCAAACAGATTTTTTTTATAAAGATGATTGTTATACTACTACTACTAAAGCCACTACTACCACTACCAACATCCATCATTGCCTTTAGAGCTGTCCTCAAAAGTCTCACAAGATAATTGGAAAAATTGGAAAATCAAATGATACCATCTAGATGGCAGTATTACCAAAATGAACAATAATACAAGTGTCATACTATCAGGTGTCATCGTATGCGATCAGTAGTAAACCTATATAGTTTGCCCTGTTTGCGAGGCTTAGAATACGCTGACTGTATTCCCTACAGAGTGATAAGACTACCCCCCCCCAAAAAAAAAGAAGGGACGTCCTGGGTATGTCACAAAACGGCATCTGATAGTGAGGCAACAGTTCTGGACCTCTGAAGAAGTGTGAAGTACTCTTCATTCTATGACTCATTACCACCAAGTCGACTCTGACTCAGTGATAATACCTGTCAATACCTGCTGGAGGTGTCCGTGGGTTGTGGAGGTGCCCGTGGTGTAATGGTTATCGTCGCAGGAAATGCACACGGCGACACTAGTTCAAATCCTGGATGATACTGATTGCATTTCACATAGCACTAATACCCTTGGGAAAGGTATGAATCCAATTATTCTCCCTCCAGCTATGGGTAAATAGTAGTTCAGACTAGGTTCTTCAGCCTTGGTAAGGTGACTAGTCTAAGAGAAGGAAAACTCTGAATTCAAACCTGTTAAACTCCACTAAAAAATTGACCTTGTGTCATATCCTGCCCGAGCGGAGGGGTTGGTAAATATGATAATACCTGTCAAAGTGCCATCTATAGATCTGTTTGAAAATTATTTGTATTAAATAGGAATACTTGATACCATACAATTGTGTGCAAATTATTTGAATTAGGTACGAATATTGATATCATAACAGTGGACAAAAAGTAAAACGAAAAAGAAAATCGTCTCACGAAATAACCTCACAAAAATGTAAATACAAACGTTTAGTGTACACGATTCCCTAACCTCTAGGCGTTACATAACCCTAGATGGGCTGGTATGCCATTAAAACCAATCAATCAATCGTAAACCTCAAGAAGTAAAAAAATACATGTACATTTTTTTATTTGAAAAATAACAAAATAATGTGTACTTGCATTGTTTTATTAGTAAGTAATCTTAAAATCTCTATTTATAGTAATTATCGACATTACTGGAGAGATTGTCACGTTGCATTTAATTCGTCGCAATACAAATTTTACGGCTCCAATGTATTTTAGATTTAAAAAAAAGATCATTGAACTATAAAAATCATCTCCAAAATCATCATGATAATTTCTACTTTGAAATTCGAACGCAGTCGCCATATCCATTCGGTACACATCGCTTCATGGAGCTACTCCATTCCATATTTTGCGGACATTGGATCAAGAAATGATAGCCACTCATGCAAAGAACGAAGTGTAGACAAGACTTTTGACTCGGATATACACCAAACGCTCGATGTTTGCAGAATTCCTTGCCGATATCTAAAGTTGTTTCAGGAGTAACTGAAAAAAATAATGAGCAAAAAACGTTTCTTTGAGAATCAAAATGTTAAAAAATGAATCATTATGATTATGATATAAATTTTTTCGGTTGCAAAATAACGTTTAATTTTATTATAATTAAAGTTATAATGCTATAAAAAATTTTCCGCTGTTGGTATAAATTTTCTGTTCCTTTAGGAAGAATAAAGAATAAAGAATAAAATTTTCCTTCCTTTAGGAAGAATAAAGAACTTTGTAACAATCATCATCATCATCATCATATCGCGCTGGTAGCACGGATATCCCTGACCCTCTCTCGCCACTCCTCCCTATCGTTCATCGCCCTAGGTAGGTCTTCAGGACAACATCCCGTATCCTCACATAGCAGCTGAATGTATGCTCGTGCTGGTCGTCCTGCTTTTGCACGGCCATGTGTGGGGGTCCATAAGAGTACATATCTTATGAGTTCGTCCCTGCTTCTCCAGCAGTGTCCTGCATGTCTGATTCGTCTAACTTGAATAGTTTTCGTGATAGGAGGCAGGTGGCCGTACAGTTGGTGTCTTGTGGGGTGTTGCCGCCAGGACTTGTTTAAGATTGCACGTAGCATTCTTGTGTAATTGCCGTCTAGCTTCTTCTCCAGCCGTTTTGTTAGCGTCCATGTAGTGCATCCATATAGCAGTATCGATGTGACCGCTGCCTGGAGGAAACCGCGTTTCATTTTATCGGTTAGGTCTGATTTCCATATAATCGATAGCCTATTGATAGCTGTCCATGCTTTCGCAAACCTCGTTTCGATGTCCTTTTCGGTTGATTCGACGCTGCTTCCTAGGTAAGTGAATTTGTCTACTAGTTTAAGAGGGGTTCCTTCTAGAGTGTAGATGTTCCCCGTTTGATTATAGCACATCTATTCCGTTTTGTGTGCATTAACATAGAGGCCTATGCTTGTTGCTGCTCGTTCCAAACTATGCAGTAGTGTTTCGGCTTGGTCAGGTGTATTTGCCAGTATCGCTATGTCATCGGCGTAGTCGGCGTCGGTAATTGTTTTTGCGGGGTACCTTCTGCTTCTTTTCTTTGTCATCTCGAAGCCGTTTTCTCTGATTTTATCAATCGATGTTCTTAGCACATAGTCTAGACAGATGATAAAGAGGTATGGGGCTAGCGGGTCAGCTTGTAGTACTCCTGCAACAATGTCGAAGTATTCTATCTCTCCATCTGGTGAACGTACTTTCACGTGTTTTTATAGAGAATCGTTATTGCTGCTACGGTTTCTTTTGGTAGGCCCTATGCTAGTAGAATTTGTTCCATCTTTCCTCTGTGAATGGAATCGAAGACCTTGGTGAAGTTGACAAATAGTAATGTCACCTGTTGGATTTTTGCCCGTACCCCTTCAAGGATTCTACGGATGGTCAATATTTGTGAGGTCGTGGATCTATTTCTTCGGAAGCCATTTTGTTTTTTCCTAAGGATGTTGTCGATTTTGGGTTCTATGCGGTTTCGTAGTAGGGCATTATAAATTTTGGCTGCTATGGATGTAAGTGTTATGCCTCGGTAGTTTTTGGCTAATCCGAGGTCCCCCTTTTTAGGGAAGGGGAGTATGCATCCCTTCATCCATCTATCTATCGGATTTTGATTGTATACTGCGTTGTAGTGTCGGAGCAGTATGTCGTCGAATTGTCTGGTCTTCCATACTTCCGGGGGAATTTCGTCCAGCCCTGCAGCTTTCCTTATTTTAATTTTTCTGAGAACCGAGTCGAGTTCTTCTTGTGTGAACGGTCCTAGTTTAATGTCTAATTGTTTGCTAATTATTCTGGTGATTGGTTCATGTGTTATTTTCGTTGGGTTTCCTAGTAAGTTTTCGAAGTGCTGTTTCCACAGTTTTATTCTTTCTTGCTGGTTTGCTGCTTTCAGTTTTGCTTTGGCTGTGTTCTTTCTTCTACTCACTTCGTTTATTGTTTGCCAGGCTATCCTAGATTGTCTATCTTCCACCGAGTTTCTAATCTTATCTATCTGATTTTGAATGAATTCTGTCTGTTCCTTTATATATATGCCTGCTAATTGATATTGTGCCGTTTTTAGTTTTAAGGCATTTGTGTTTGTTGGGTTTTTTCCATAGTTTTTGGAGGCTGTTTTCACTAGTGCACGTTTTTCTCTCACTGCTAAAGTTTCCCATGGGACTCTATATTTAGTTTTGAGTTTTGTTGGAATGCATTTCGCTGCTGCCTCGAGGTGCGCATTGACGAAATTTTCATATTCGTCGTTTGGTGTACTTTTTTCCGTCTTTTCTTGTAGTGTTTCGAATCTGTTTCTTGATTCTAATACGTATTTATCTCTTATATCTCTGTTGTTCAATAGGGCCCAGTCATAGTGTTTGGTGGTCGCTGTTCGTTTGGCATTTTTTCGTAGGCTTAACCGTATTTTCGCCGTGACTATTCGGTGATCGGTGGACACACCCTCAAAAGAGGAGTATGCCTCGTAATTCATTGCACTATTTTTCCATATCTTGTTTATAAGGACGTAGTCTATCTGAGTACAAATCTAAAATCTAAATCTGACTATCTAAAGAGGGCTTCTGTAAGTTTACTTTCTGAGGATCTGTGACTAGTCAAGAGAGTTTCCATCAGCTGCTGAAACGAACGTATGCCATCATGTTGTAGAATATGTGAGTTAGACTGAGACTATTCTTTTACTATTTTTTCAAAGTTCTTTATTCTTCCTAACAGCACACACAATATATATGTACATATGTTTTATTCATCATTTAACATGTTTTTAATATTATAAAATAAAATTTCCTACTTTCAACTTCCTAAAGCCGTCTTCTTTTTCTTTTCTTTGTTTTTTTTAATAAATATTTGCGATATATGTCTGCTTGACAGTCAGACATATCAAGCCCATAACCCAACTCTGTATTTACCCAGTGGACTGGGGGCTGTAGAATACACCGACTGCATTTCTACCAAGAGGTGAGACCCCCCCCAAAGGAGTGTCCAGGATATGATACGAAACAATCTGATGGCGGGGCCCCAGTAATTCCGAGGCTTTGGGGGATGTAGAGTACCCATCATTGCTATTGTTCTCAGATCCACTCTGGCCCGGAATGGTCGCACCCGATAGGTTTAATTTGGTTTTATGGCACATCAACGATTGTAGGTCAAATCTATTTTTATACATATAAAGTTCTATTCAAAGAAATTAGTTTAGCATAAGTCCGCAGTTTCAATGTCAAAAACAGTTCTATTTCAAACAATTCAGTTTAGTATTACCGGGCCATTGGCCTAATGAGTAGAATGTTCTCTAATGGTCCGGGAGAGGTTCAATTCCAGGTCGAGTTATACCAAAGACTCAAAAAATGGTACTTGACGAAACCTTGCTTAACGCTCAGGATTATAAGGTAAGGATCAAGGGTAAATTGGAGCATTCCAGGGAAAGGGGTAGCGCCCTCCCCTACACCTCAGTGTAGTAGCTCTTGAAAAGGAAGCTTTCGGGTCACCCTCGACTATGATTGCCAACTTTATTTACTTATAAGCATATGGTTGTTTGGTAGATTGTTTGGGTTTTATGGCATATCAACCTTTGTAAGTTATTTAATGCCACATTCATTTTTATACAAATAATCGGTTCTATTTCCAACAATTCAGTTTAGCATGAATATACAGATTAATAGTCAAAAACATTTCTATTTCAATCTATTCTATTTAGTCGAACAGTTCTAATTCAAACAATTCTGTTTAGTATAGATTTTGTTTTGTATAGATTTTGTTTACATACAGTTAAACGTCAAAACAATCTTATTTTTAAAAATTCAGTTTACGTAAGTACTGTTTTCATGTCAAAAACAGTTCTATTTCAAATAAATCAGTTCAGCTTAAGTACGCAGTTAATTTTTATTGAACCCATAGATCGGGCCCTATCAGGTGCTACCACTCCGGGCCTGAGTGAATCTGGGAGCCATGGCAATGAAGAAGTGCTCCACATTCCCCAAAGCTCCAGCATCACTGGAACCTCACCATCAGATTGTTTAGTGTTTTATTCAGGACACTCGCTAGGTGTATGTGAGAGGGGGATCTCAACCCTCTGCATATGTGCAGTCGATGTATTCTACAGCCCCAGCCGACTGGGTAATACACAGAGTTAAATGAAAAAACAGATTTATTTCAGATAATTCAGTTTAGCATAAGTACGCAGTTTAAATGTAAAAAAAAGTAAACTCTCGAAAACACGGTTTAGTTGTATTTGACCAATAGATAAGACCCCTATCAGGTGCTACTACTCTGGGCCAGAGTGAACCTGGGAGCGATGACAATGAAGGGGTACTCTGCATTCTCTAAAGCTCTAGCATTACTGAAGCCTCATCATTAGATTGTTTAGTGTTTCTTGGACACTCGTTGGGGGAGTCTTACCTCTCTGCAGAGATGTAATCGGTGTTTTCTACGGTCCCAGCCGACTGCCAATAGTATAGATATATTTTTTTTATTACACACAGTTAAATGTCAAAACAGTTCAATTTCAAACAATTCCGTTTTGTATAAATATACAGTTCAGTTATATTTGACCCTATCAGGTGCTACCACTCCGGGCCTGAGTGAACCTGGGAGCGATGGCAAAGAAAGAATACTCTGCATTCCCCAAAGCTCCAACATTACTGGAACCTCACCATCAGATTGTTTATATCCCGGACACTCGTTGGGAGAGTCTTACACTTCTGCAGAGAAGCAGTCGCTGTATTCTACAACCCCAGCCGACTGGACAAGCACCTGATAGGGTCCTATTTATAAATTAAATACAACTGTTTGATATCTAAACTGAGTGTAAACAAATGACTTATGCTAAATTGAATTGTTTGAAATAGAACTGTTTGTTCATTTAACTGTATGTAAAAAAATGACTGATATTTTCTTGAATTGTTAGTGATACATAACAATACTTGGAATCATTTAATTTTGTTGACTTATACTAAATTTAATTGTTTGAAATAGAAGTGTTTGAACAGTTAACTGTATGTAAACCTATGACTGATGTTTAATTAAATTGTTAAAGACAAATCATATATATCTAATATATGTGTATAAACAGGATTTGGCATTAAATAACCTACAATGGTTGATATGCCATAAAACCAAACCAACTCTGTATGAAATATATTTCTGTATGAAATATATTTTAACGATAGCAAAAGGTCAATTTTCGTTTAGTTATTTGGTTTAACGGTATATCAACCCTTGTGGGTTATTTAATGTTAAATCTTTTGTGTATATGATTTGTAAGCGAATAGTTTCTTGGTAAACATTTTTTTGTTTTTGAAGGAATTGCTTGAACACAAGAAAAGGGTTACTTGATGATTTTACTTCATAGATGTTTGCTTTATAAACTGTTTTATGTTGTTGGTTTATCTTTATATTCTTTCCTCGTGGTGTAATGGTTAAAGCGATGGACTGCGGAATCGTAGTACGCAAGTTCGTACTCCAGTCGTGCTATTACGTTCACTTTCGGGCAAATACCCTTGGGAAAGGTATGAACCCCCTTATCCTCCCAGCTATGGGTTAAATAGTATCACTACTGTTCTTCTAGAAGAATAGCTTTGGCATTAAATAACCTACAAAGGTTGCTATGCAATGAAACAAAGAAACCAAACCAAACCTCTATATTTTTTAATGTATAATCATTGCTTTGAGATAGGAGATTATTTAGTCGATTTCAACATTTCCAAATACTTTCTTCTTATCATATTCTTTATAGCATTTATGTCTTACAGGATCTAGGTGGGTGCATTCAATCAAGATGTGGTTAACTGAGTGAGGCTTGACATGTGCACATTGGTTGATCCTCTTCTTTAAGTAAGTATGGGAGGTGTCCTCGTGGTGTAATGGTTAAAGCGATGGACTGCGGAATCATAATAAGCGAGTTCGTACTCCAGTCGCGCTACTACGTTCACTTTCGGGCAAATACCCTTGGGAAAGGTATGAACCCCCTTATCCTCCCAGCTATGGGTTAAATAGTACCACTACTGTTCTTTTCGGAGAATAGCTTTGGCTACAAAGGTTTATATGCCCCTAAACAAAAGAAACCAAACCTAAGTTACTAAGTAAGTATGAATGGGTGAGATATGTGTGGCCTCTGCGTAACCGAATGAAAAATTGACTATTTCGATGATACTATCAGTTTTAGTGTAACAATAATTTCGCGCTGAAGATTCTTTGTCTGAAAACTTCATTAATGGAATCTGATTTTTCAGTTCAGATTAGTTTTGATGTGATCCCCTCCAACAGAAACATAACTTCAATATGTATTTACTCAACCCCTCCGTCACTAGCAGAATGTGACACAAGGTCAATTTTTAGAGGAGTACAACTGGTTTGAATTCAGTGTTTTCTGGTTACCTAACCAAGGCTAAATAACCCAGTCAACGTTACTATTCTCCCATTGGTAGAAGACAGATATCACCCTGGTTGGCGGCTGATGAGGATAGGGTATCGCACGTGCTTTCACACGTTGGATGATGAAAAAAAAATTGTCCCATTGGTAGAAGACAGATGGATTCCGTTTTTGCTTCTTTGTTTTATTGGCATATAAACCTTTGTGGGTTATTTAATGCCAAAACCATTCTTGTAAATGAATAGTAGTAGTAGTATTCAACCCATATCTTGGAGAATAAGGGGCGTCAGACCTTTCTTAACGGTACTTTATATGAAATAGTGTGACTAGCTGGAGGTCGAACTCGCTAACTACAATGTCGCCGTCAAGCTTGTTAGTCATACCACGAGGACGCCACTCCACGGACAGATTCATGAGTTTCTCAATGGCATTAGCGCGAAGTGAAACGCAAACAGCATAGTGGGGGATTTGAACTCTGGTCTCTAAATGTATATGTAGTTATGTGTTTGTACATGGACCTATGTGTATGATAGTATTAAAAGGGTTGCTAAACAAGTTGAGAGGTCAGCAAATTTTAAAAGTTAATCACTAACACAGTAAGAAAAAGGGTTTCTGAATAATGAAATGGAAAAGAAAGGATTATTTTTAAATCTCTATAATAAACTAAAAGAGACGTTCGTGGTGTAATGGTTACCGTTGTCGGAAATGGACGCGGCGACCCGAGTTCAAATCCTGGATGAGCCTGTTTGCATTTCACATTGCGCTAATACCCTTTAGAAAGGTATGAATCCAATTATTCGCCCTCTAGCTATGGGTAAATAGCAGAGTAAACTGGGCTCTTCCACATCGGTATGGTCACCAGTCTGGGAGAAGGAAAACAATTAAGAGTTTATTTTCTCGTAGACCGGTTAAACTCTGCTTAAAATTGATCTTGTATAGCATCCTGCTCGTATGGAGGGGTAAGTAAATATATATAATAAACTAAAGTCTTCGGTATTAGTACTATTAGAGGTCAACAGACAAGAATCTCATTTTTTATAAATTGGCTAATGAGTAGAGTGTTCGCTAATGGTCAGGGAGACCAAGATTCAATCTCAGGTCGAGTCATACCAAAAACTCAAAAAATGGGACTTGATGCCGCCTTGCTTAGCACTCAGCACTTTAAGGTGAGGATCAAGGGTAAAGTTGAGCAATCCTGGGAATGGAGTAGCGCCATCTCCAACATCTCGGCGTAGTAGCTATTGAAAATGGAGCCCTTAGGTCACCCTCGACTAAGGTGGCCAACTTTACTTACTTAGTACTTGGGTGGTTCAGTTGGGAAATATTCGGGGTTTTAGCAGTGGGTTCAATGAGTTTGGATGGATTCATGCCTTTCGAAAGAGCATTAGAGGGAAGGGAAATACAAACAGCCTTGTCCAGGATTTAACCTCGTGCCACCAATTCCATTTCCTACGACAATAACCGTAGCGCCATAAGCGCACCCTGCGAACTTCACTTCAGTACTGCGTTCCGAGGAATTAAATTTTACAGTTTTGAAATGAGTTTTCTACAAACTTATGTCAATTACCTCTAGTTCTTTATCTTTGAACAATTAAAAATCATATTTTCATGTCAGATTTTGCCGACCAGTTCATATCATATAAATGAAATGGTGTTTGCAATAGTTCAACAGAATTCGTTCTTTGCCTGATTATTTGTTAGCCTCCAAAATCTAAGTCGGCCATCTAATCATTAAGAAGTTACAAGACCGCTTCACAGTGTGAGAAAGAATAAATCATTCCGCCAATCTTTGCCAAAACTGGTCCTACTTGCGGGTGAAGGTTAAATGCTTTCAATTTGCCTACTTTTCGTTTTAAGAATCGAGAAATCTAATCTTATTTTTTGGGACGCCATATATAGAAAACTTTCTTTTGCTTTCGACGTCTTTCTGTTGTGGCCTTGTTAGAGGCCAGAAATAAAGACACAAGAAAGGAATCGAGTTAAATAAATATATTAACAAAAGAACAGTAATAAAACGTATGCAAATGAGAGAGTTACCTGCGAGACTGTGTCGGTCCGACTGCCAGGGCTGTCTGCTGAAATATTTCCTTCTACTATTATGGCCGGGAGAGTTCATGCCTGCGTGGGTAAATTACCATAACATTTTCCATTCCAGAAAATTAATGACCCAAGATTTTATTTTCATCTTATAAGTGTTGGTATATAATAAATAATTATCACCCTTTGATAATATGTATGTCCATTAGAGGCTTCTTAAAGTACCACATGACAGTTCAGAAACCCATTCCCTCCATCTTTTTGCCTCTGTTCAGAGAGCAGTTGAGACATTGTTTTTTACTCTACCTGGGAACAGTAAAAGGATGCATTGCTTTATTACCTACACTCACCAAGTTAGTCTTTTCTATTTTGTATCCCTTCCTCATGCAGCTTTTTCATTGAACAATATGTGTATGGGACGTCTTTATGTATTCTAGTCTTGTAAAGCCACCTGTATGTATATTGCACATTTAAGATATTAAGCGCTCTTAATTGAATTTATTTTATCTTTTCTTCCGTTTTATTCAGTGTTAGTATATCACAGATATACTAATGCTTATATGTGTCCCTAGATAATGAGGAATTGACAAAATATATTCCATACCAACAAGCATACAAATATAAGTAAACGAATTGGTCAATGGATAAATAAGCTTTTAACATATTGAGTAAAAATCAATAGATTTCTTCGTGTTATATTTATAGGACTTACACTCCTATAATTTAAAATGGGCGTTATGCCACTTGTTCCCGAAATAAAGATGGCGGACACACGTCTTGGGAACCCACTGACCAGCAGAACCACGTGGTCAGTGTTTAAAACTACGTCCCCATTTCAATTTCATCCCGCGTTTTTGGAGCCTACTTCATGACACGTATTTTCTATAAATACCTCGTCTTCAAACACTCTTTCTCTTTTTTACATTTCCCTTAAAGAACCAACACACTCTCCAGTGTGACTTCCAGAGAGAATACTATCACTCTCTCATTTCAACTAACAGCCGTCAACCACCACAAAAATGTATGTGTCACGCAACCATTCTCTTGATTCTTACACCTTTTCGGTGAGATTTTTTTAAACTTCAAAATAACTGAAATTTCGTCGAACCACAGAAAGAAATAAACAGTAGAAATACGTAGTCAACATGCATAGGACACTTTTGTTATTTAGTCCTTTTTGTAGTTTTAGTTGTGTTAGTTACTCACACACTCACACACACAGAGGATTATTTCACAAACAGTAATTGAACCATAGTAATGTTTTAAATGTTTCATTGTATGTATTGTTAAGATATAAATTTGTTTTGTTTATGCCGCCTTGTTTTGAATGTTCCTTTCATTCCGCGCCGTTTCACAACTTTCATATCGTTTACACATCTTTCAAATCATTACTTCATTTACCTCATTTGTCTATTTTGCCTTTTTCCAAACATAAACAAAAATAACATACCACTAAGCAAATAATATACCAAACCAATATAAATTTTGGGGGACCAAACATATCTACCAAATAACATGTCCCCCTACATATTCCTCGTTTGTTCTTTGAAATTTTTACGAATGGTCATCTTACATCAACAGCAACTACTTGAACAATAATTGTTGCCATTAATCATTATTATAATCATTATAAAATTATAAATACCTGGTATAGTCATCTCAACCACCTTTGGTTTTGTCGGTGGGCTGTGAAATGATATAACACAATGTAGTAAAAACAAAACAAAAACAGTATTAAAAATCGAGCATAATAAAGAGGTTAATAATGACGGCACAGGATATGGAAATTTACTAAGCTTTTTGCTTAGATGTGGCACAAGGCCATATGAAAGGGGCACCCAATGAGACTCGAACTCACTCGTGTAGGTTTGCTAGTCGAGCTTGCTAACCATTACACCACCAGAGGCGCCTCTGACGGTACAGGATATGGTTGAAAAAAGATTATATATACGAGAAAACCCTGTAGAATTTTCACAGAACGAAAAGAAAAAGTTAAAAATTAACTATCTAAACAAGAAAGGATGATTTTCAATTTTATAACACTTGGACGAGTAAGGTATCGAAAATAGGGATTAAATCTAATATAAAGATTATTCATGCTTTTTGTTTCCTTCTTATTATTCATTCATTTATTTATTTTTGTCTTTTTTATGAGGGAGGTCTACTTATAGTGCTTTGACAATAGTTCATATAGAATAACATCCACCAAAATTTGAAATATTTTTATAATAATCTTAATCTTTATTTACGCCACCTTACTCGCTGTCAAGAAAATTTTTGTTATCTTTGATCAAATTATCCTTGTATGCCATTTTAGTCATATATATATATATATATATATATAAGTAAAGTTGACAACCGTAGTTGAAGGTGCCCCGAAGGCTTCATTTTCAATTGTTATTACACCGAGGTGTAAGGAAGGGCGCCATTCCTTTGCCTGGATTGTGCCATTTTATCCTTGATCCCCACCTTATAATGCTGAGTATTAAGCAAGGAGGCATCAAGTACAAACATTTAAGCATTTGGTATGACTCGATCGGAAATTGAACCCCGATCTCTTGGACGATTGGACCGATATATATTTATACTTACTTTTCTTGAGAGAGAACTCGGTTGACGGCCTTCATCAGTGGGTACTGGCCCTTTCCACAAATTCCTTTATAATCATCTAGATCAGTCGTCCATACCATTACACCATGGAATTTGTTTTCGATGATCCACTCCACCTTAGCGACAACACTTTCTATGTCTTCGTAGCCAACCCATTGGTCATTTTCAACGACGTAAGGTACTTTCTGCTCTTCGATGAAAAATCTTTTGGCATCATTGTTCAGTAACATTTGACAAACCTTGAATACAAGCCAAACAAATTATTTTTTCAAGTTCATTTCTAAAGAAATCGATTCTAAAACTTTGGTATATTATAAAGAATTTTATTTGGACCATCTAAAAACTCGTAAGAAAATAATTGATCAGATATGCAAGTTCACTAACTAAATTTCTATCCACTCCTAGTTGTGTTGGAGTAATTAGCAAACTATTCTCCCAAACTACAACTGCGGTGAGTTCGATCCTCACCAAGTGAGGATGGAATTTATTACATAAATTTGTGACTAAGCTAAATAAGTGCTTATCTGTTTGCTTCTTTTCTTTGTTTTTAATGGCATATCAACCTTTATGAAGGACAACAAGTAAGTAAAGTTGGCGACCGTAGTCGAAGGCGACCAGAAGGATCCCTGTTTCAATAGGTATTTCTTTCCCGGGATTGCTCCACTTTACCCTCGATACGTACCTTATATTGCTAAGTTTTAAGCAAAGAAGTATCAAGTACCATTTTAAAAATCTTTGGTATGATGCAACCTGGGATTGAACCCAGGTCTCCCGGACCATTTGCGAACACTCTACCGACTAGGCTAATGAACGGGTTTAAAGAGGGACAATAGTGGTAATATTTAACCTATAGTTTTCAGTGTAAGGGGGTTTCCCAAGAGTATGAGCTTGAAAGTCAACGTAATAGCGTGACTAGAGGGCGAACCCGCTTACTACGATGCCACAGTCCAGCACGTTAGCCACTACGCCACGGGGACTCCCCCATATCTTTTTGTGTGTATGTGAGTTTGAATTTGTAGACGTATGTTAGGAACACGTTATAGTAATATAAGAGGGTCAGCTGAAAAGTTCAATGACTGACCAAGATACTCTCATGGAATGTAAACAAATGAAGTTTATTTTTCAACATAATGCTCCTTGTGGTCCACACACTTCTTCCATCGGTGTTGCAGTACTTATATCCTATTGGTTAAAAAAATCATCAACAGCAAATATGACATTTTCATTTGAATTTTTCAGAGTACGAACTTTTCAGTCCACTCTCGTATTTAAAGGGTGGTGTTAAGTTCTCAGTCCGACCAAGAAAAGAAAGAATTTGAACTGAAATTTAATGTAATTTACCAAATTCATTCTGCAGTTCAACACACTTGGTAAATCGTTACCAAAGTTCTTACAACAGTCTCCTCTTTCCGATTAAAAATTGGCTTCGAGTCACATCCTGCACATAGTAGAGGGGTTGGGTAAACACACACACGCATATACATAAACATATATATACATATATATACACACACATGCATATATGTAATATATATATATTCATACTCACACATATATACATACACAAACATCTACATACACATACATATATATATACACACATGCATATATAAACACACCCATATATACACATACGCAAATATACATATATATATATATATATATATATATACATGCATTAATATTTAACAGACCTTAATACGTTTATCATATATATATATATATATATGTGTGTGTGTGAGTGTGTGTGTGTGGTAAAAATGAAGTTAAAAACCGACGTATCGCGTCTAGCAGTTTCACGGAAGGGTGATCATTAGACGACAGAAGTTTTTCACTAGCAAATAAATATATACATATATGTTGGCTCTGTTACTATTACCTCCTCGTTTTCTCACAGGTATTAATAAGTTCATTCCATCGTATTAAAGATTAGATTGGTGTTAAATGACATAGTCAGAATTTATTTTCATATATACTTGCATTTGGAAATGAATTCACAAATTTGTTTAATTAACAATCTTCATCAGAGAAACTTATAATTTGCAGCTTTTCTTCCAAATAATCTTTTTAATTTTTAGAGACAGCTTTATGCGCGTACTCTCAGAAATATAAAATTTAACTCAAATATGGAAGATAGTACATTTTTATCATTCTACTCGATATTAGCTAAACATCCAATTGTAAAAGATTTTATGATAGTAAAAATGTTATTTTGGAAGCTCCTCGGCAACAACAATATATATTTTATGAAGTTAACCCTAGATTTTAGCAGTTGTTTTATAGAAGATATTTTTAAAACCAAATATGTCATCCACGGGGCAGTCATCTTGGCATGTATATTTGCAGTAATGGGTACACTACTTGTGCTATGGGTATCAAATATTTTGCTACTATTATTGTTATTTAAAAACTGGGCTATTGGCGTAATAAGTAGAGTGTTCACCAATGGTCCGGGAGACCGAGGTTCAATCCCAGGTTGAGTCATACCAAAGACTCAAAAAATGGTACTTGATGCCGCTTTGTTTAACATTATAAGATGCGTATCAAGAGTAAAGTGGAGCAATCCTGGGAATGGGGTATCACCCTCTCCTACACCTCGGTGTAGTAGCTATTGAAAAGGGGGCCTTCGGGTCACCCTCGACTGCGATAGCCAACTTTATTGTTATCTAAAATTTGGGACATATTTTCTGTACAGATGTTTCTGTACAGATGTTTCTGATTTTTAAAGAATTTCAACCGAATAATTCGTGTAACCCTCGATTCTGCAGCTACTCATTCCAGACTATGTTGCAGGGTTTCGGCTTGGGCAGGTGTATTTGCCAGAAGTGCTATGTCATTGGCGAGGTCGAATAAAAACAGCCAACGAAAGACTACCGTACCAGGAGATAGATAAATGCACACTTCTCACTCTTTTCCGGTTAGCGCGCGTTACGGTACCCTAAAATGATTACGTTCGTACCAGGCCTATCTCACTTGTTGATACTAAAGCTCCCACTATAAGCGCAAACTTGACAGTTCCATATTCTACTTTAGCGCGATTGAAAAATATATCCGTTTCTAGAGTTTTACAACACACCGATTTAGAAATTTGTTTAAATGTAGTGGTACTATTTACCAACCCCTCCGCTCGGGCAGGATATGACACAAGGTCAATTTTTAAGCGGAGTTTAACAGGTTTGAATTCAGAGTTTTCCTTCTCCTAGACTAGTTGCCTCAACAAGGCTGAAGAACCTAGTGTGTCCTACTATTTACCCATAGCTGGAGGGAGAATAAGGGGGTTCATACCTTTCCCAAGGGTATTTGCCCGAAAGTGAACATAATAGCGCGACTGAAGTACGAACTCGCGTACTACGATTCCGCAGTTCATCGCTTTAACCATTACACCACGAGGACAAATGTAGTGGTGGTGGGTGATTAGAAGGTGTGTTTATATAAACTGGAGCATTACTCTGATTTCTGTTAGGTCAACAGTTTTAACAACCAGATCAAATGTGCGTGACCAAATCTAAGAGTAGAAAAAAAACAAAAAAACTACGTATGTTATTGCTTCCAGAAAGAATTTCTCCTTATTTTACTGCCAAAAGCCAGTGAGTATAAAGAGAGCAGAATCTCCAGCATAAGTCAGTGGACGAAAAGACCAAAAGTATCAGCCCAAAACTTTCATGTCAGTATATAAGTTTTATCCCTCAAGGAATTTTAGGACCAATAAGCAAGTGAGCACTTAAAAAGAATTCAAAACATTTACGTACGGTATACACATACAAAAATTAGTACCCACATAACATGTTCTTTTGATAATTATTGTTCATTACCAATGACATGATATATAAAAAGATGAAATATATTTCCATTCCATCTTCTATTATTTGTCTTACCGTTTTACTTGTTTTAATTATTATTCATTTCAGCATTAATCCTTAATATCACAAGTACCCGGAAAATTCATCAGCTACCCTTATGAATTATAATTAAAACAAGTAAAACGGTAAGACAAATAATAGAATATGGAATGGAAATATATTTCATCTTTTTATATATCATGTCATTGGTAATGAACAATAATTATCAAAAGGTGCCCGTGGTGTAGTCGTTATCGCCGTAGGAAATGAACACGGCGATACGAGTTCAAATCCTGGACGAGACTGATTGCATTTCACATAGCACTAATACCCTTGGGAAAGGTATGAATCCAATTATTCTCCCTCCAGCTATGGGTAAATAGTAGGACAGACTAGGTTCTTCAGCCTTGGTTAGGCAACTAGTCTAGGATAAGGAAAACTCTGAATTCAAACCTGTTAAACTCCGCTTAAAAATTGACCTTGTGTCATATCCTGCCCGAGCGGAGGGGTTGGTAAATAGTACCCTTATTTACCAACCCCTCTGCTCGGGCAGGATATGACACAAGGTCAATTTTTAAGCGGAGTTTAACAGGTTTGAATTCAGAGTTTTCCTTATCCTAGACTAGTTGCTTCCCAAAGGCTTAAGAACCTACTGTGCCCTACTATTTACCCATAGCTGAAGGGAGAATAGTTGGATTCATAACTTTCCCAAGGGTATTAGTGCTATGAGAAATGCAATCAGCCTCGTCCAGGATTTGAACTCGTGTCGCCGTATCCATTTCCTACGACGATAACCATTACACCACGGGCACCTCCATTAGCAACAATATTGAGCAACATTTGGTTTCGAACTCGGTACGCAAAATTTGCTACAATATTCACGCTACTTTCGTAATAGTAGTGACCCCGACATGATCTGAATACGCAATCTTTTTGTGATTTTTGAAAGAGCGAACGAAAGTTTACTTCTCACCTCAAAGTAAGCAAGGAAACCTTTCGTCCGAGTAAAGTTTCCCTTCCTACCGCTGCACGGAGCAAAGGCACCAACTCCATTTTTCTTTGGATCATACAGAGTAAAGGAACGACCATAGAAAGGGATACCAACATTTATTTTATCAAGTGAGGCTCCCTTCTCAACCCAGTAGTTTGCTGACCACGCCTAAAACAAAAAGGAAAGATATGATTTAACAACTGAAACATCTAAAAAGTTGTTTCACATAGTAACGGCGTTTGAATAATGAGTGACTTATTAAAAGTATTAACCAGACATATATTCAAATGAAATCTAATTGTTTTTGATAATTAAAAATGTTATGCAATCAGTATAAGGAAGCCCTTAATAGTATGTAGTTAATAATCTAATTAAAATATTTGCAAACGAACTGCCAAGACAGATTAAAGAAAATTTTATGATAGCTCAATTTGAAATAGAATTAATAATTTTTCTTAAGATGCCATAGAAATACATTTTATCCATAGACAATAAGAATTGCTTCTTTTTCCTCCATCCCATACTTGCCAGTATGTTTCAAAGATCATTGTCAAATGGTGTATATGACATTAATATTTCTCCTCAACGTAGTCACAAAAAACAAACAAAAAACTAAACAAACCGACAATAATTAGTCTCTACAAATACTTTTTTTTCGTATAAAAATGATATAATTTATCGTTTTTTTTTTCAATAGGTATGTCTTTATCAAAAAAGCTTGTTAATTATACGATGTATAATTCATACAGACAAGGAAAGCAAGCTTTTTGTCATTTTTGGTTTTCCTATTTTTCAGCAAAAGTTGTCAGTGGGTGTCAATTATTATTTTTTTTTTTGACAATGCATGATCATACAAATGAAAGGGTTAAATTTCATTATGCATTACTTCACTTAACGTTGATGAAACCTATGGTAAAAACATTTCTTCTAACACTTAAAAATTGCTCTTGTTCAAATCGGTAAAAGTTCTCAACGTACTGTGTTCCAGTATCTTTGGGCGCCTTTTTCATTGTTGCCAGCGAACAGTGGGCTGGAATGAGCAGTTGTATTTTCCCAGGAACCATGGAAATCATAACTCATTATGTTAATGAAATCCACATACCTAGTAAAGAAAACAAATATTTCGAAAACTTAGACCATTTTATGGCTTGTTTTTACTTACTTCGCTGAAAATGAAGTCGTTTCCATTATATGAATGAATAAACAGCAATAAACACCAGATACCTAGCGTGATTATGCTAATGTATGATAGTATATGATATAATACTTATGACTTTGTCACTTATTGGCACCACCACGAACAATTCCACCAGCGCTGCCTCCGCACCATCCTTGACATCCCCAATACAGAAGTCCTTGAAAAGGCGATTACTAACATGGAGACCATGCTACTGAAGTCCAAGCTACCCTAGACTGGACATGTCTCTAAGATGGAGAATCATCCCCTGGCCAGGATTAGAGTGCAGCGAGCTCTCTGCAGTCCATCGCAACTGAGGGTTACCGATGAAGCGATTGAAGGATTACTTGAAAAAATTATTTGGTGCCTGTCACATCGACCATTGCCGATGGTCCACCCTAGCCGAGAACCGTGATGCCTGACGTCTCCCCACAAGTTATGTTGTCTTCTTTGCTATCAAGGACAAAAGTTACTGGAGAAGAAACCGCAACACTCTGCCATCAAGCCCTGACCAGACCTGCAACCGTGCCTGCTTGTCCTTCTTCGGCTTTATCAGTCACAAATGTTCCTGCAGTCGGCGTGGAACGGCTCCTTCTTGATCTTCGCTAAACGAAACCAAGCCATGATGATAATAAGGGTACAATTTAAATAACTGGGGAATATGAGAATGACAGTGGAATCAATTGAAGTTGGTTCACTTGGAACGACCCATAAAGATTAAAGAAAAAGACTTAAAGAATTCAAAATCAAAAAAATGGTGCATGAGCAATTATTAGCTAGTTTAATACATTATTTTAAAATGTAACTGTTCAGAAAAAAAAGAGGAAATGACAGAAAAGCACTATTCATCTGGATGGATAGTGTAAGTATTACACACACACGCATGCGCACACGCATGCGCACACTCACACACACTGTAAACTTTAGCTCAATGGGATATCGATATATTTTGGACAAGTGCTATATCTTTGACATATGTTTAATAAATCCTACCAATGATAGGGCTATATAAATAATCAAAAATAATCACCAATGTATTTTTGAAAAAAAAATAGATACACAATCATCGGAATGAGCAGTTTTAATTTGGTTTGGTTTCTTTGTTTTAATGGCATATCAACTTAATGCCGAAAATATCCTAGTAGAAGGACAGTAGTTGCATTATTTAACCAATAACTGGAAGAATAAAGATATTCATTTCTTTTTCTAAGAGTATTAATCCAAAAGTGAACGTAATAGCCCGACTGGAATTCGATACTCGCTTACTTCGATGTTGCAGGCTAGAATGTTAATTACTATGCCGAGTGGGCTCCCCAGGAAACAGTTTTAAACCCTAGCTATTATTTGATTCGGCCAAGAAATTATGGCACATATCTAAGAATAATAAAATCAAATTTAATAATAACAATTGAAAGATGTATGTACTTGCAACCACTTGATCCTCTGTATAAGTCACAGAATAATTACCTGTTAATTTCTGGAACATCATAAGCTGAATCCACAACCCTTTTAGCAGCACCAGCGGCAATAGCCAACATAAGACGCGCTTTCTTTGTCCAACGGGCTTCTTTTACGAAAGCTTTGTAAAGTTCCTAAAAGAGAAACCAAAATTCGTTACAAATATACAGAAATAAATTTACTCACAATTTCGCGTTACGTTCATAATTTCCAAAATATTCAAATACAGGGTGATTAAAAAATGTTCACACTCTTATGGGAGCGCCTTTATGATATAATTTCAAACTGCCTCCACACGTTCACCATCTCTATCAACACATAGTTGGGATTTCTCATAAAAAGTTGGCGACCATAGTCGAGGGTAACCCGAAGGCTCCCTTTTCGATAGCTACTACACCAAGGTGTAGGGGAGGGCGCTACTCCTTCCCTGGATTGCTCTACTTTACCCTTGATCCGTACCTTATAATGCTGAGTGTTAAGCAAGGAAGCATCAAGTACCATTTTTTGAGTCTTTGGTATGACTCGACCTGGGATTGAACCCAGGTCTCCCGGGCCATTGGCGAACACTCTAACCCCTAGGCCATAGGTGATTAAAAATGTTGATATTTCTATGGGAGTATTTCTTGTAGAAAAGCAGAACTGATTTACGGAGACCACCTGGGGAAGATTCCATTAATTTGTTCACAGGGATGGTGAACAGGCAAAGACTTTAAAATCATATCATGAATAAATTCCCATAGAAATGTAACATTTTATTTTAAACTCCTGGTATATCCAAAGTTTGAAACTTTCAACTTTCAGTCACATGTCGATTCTCGTATACAGCCCCTAGAATCTAAATAATGCTACCAAATAAGTCGTTCTCCTTCCAGTCTGTAGTTGCATGGTTATATATCTAGCCTATTCGAGGCGCTCGTGGTGAAGCGAATATCGTCCGAGGAAATGGCCTCGATGATTCGAGTTCCAATCCTGAACCAGGCTGTTTGCATTTCACGTCACGGTAAAACTCTTGGGAAAAGTATGAGTCTAGTTATGGTTAAAATAAATGGGTAGACTGGGCTCTTTAACCTTGGTATAGCAGTCGGTCTAGAAGAATGAAAACTTTGAATTCAAGCCTGTTAAACTCCGCTTAAAAGTTTACCTTGTGCGGAGGAGTTGGCATATATATATATATTATATATAGATCATTGCTTCAGATACAAATTCCATACAACCCCTTGCCAATATCACTACACTTATTGTACAAAAAGTTCTGATTTTCTTTACAAATTTTGGTTGTTATAATTATAGGTACATAGTGAAATGAGTAAGACTTGCTTGAACATCGTATCAAAATTAATTACTTCATTGAATTGTCTGGACTAGTAAACAGTCACAAATTTAGGAAGTCATTTTGTTTAATAAATTTTCTTTTAGCTTTCACATTAGCAGATATGAGACCTCCACCGCGCATGCTCAGAACGGATATATGGGGTCACAGTGAGGTTTAAAATCACTAGTAATAGTTTGCCAGTCTAGCTGGCGAACCATTACACCACGCGAACCCCACCCCCGCAAAAAAATAGTCAAGCATAGCTTTGGTATCAAGCCGTAAGTATAGAGCATCCAGTGAATATCGACCTTACTGTTCAGTAGCAATTGATCTGCGAGACTTGCTTGTTAACTATTACATCAAGATGAGGTGCTCATAGGAAAGTATTTATTCATTTTGTGCAAAAAATGAAAACATTTAAATATCAAGTCACTGAGATGTAACGTGTGACGTCAGACGGTGTATAGTGAAAATCTTTCCTTTCGAGATTAATTATTTGGGGGTCTAATGGATTGAATTTGACTTTCTTTTTTCTTTAATTTTTTTTTTTACCTTGATTAATAAAGAGAAATTTTCTTTGTCCACTGCACTTCCATTACGGTTTGACGGATATTCCCAATCCAAATCCAATCCGTCGAAATTTCTTTGCCTCAGGAACGTCACAGTAGAATCAATAAACGTTCTTCTCGATTGTGGAGACTGCGCCATTTTAGAGAACAAGGTTGAACCAAAATTCCATCCGCCAACTGCCAAGAATGTCTTGAGTCGAGGATTAAGCAATCGGAGTTTATTGAATCTTGTATACCTTCAAAAACATTTTTAAAAAAATTCAACATTTCAGATTTTATGAAAATTAGCAATTGTTTAAAACACGCACACACACACACACACACACACACACACATATATATATATATATATATATATGTGTGTGTGTGTGTGTGTGTGTGTGTGTGTGTGTGTGTGTGTGTGTGTGTGTGTATTAATTTTGAAGAATTCTTCGGAAAAATTAAATTTCTTGTTTTTGTTAATCACATGACGTTTCCATGGGTACATTCTCTGACCTGGAGTCACATTCAGTGTTATGGTTATCGCCAGAAAAAAATATATCGACGATCCAAATTCAAATCTTGGACAAAGCAGTTTGTATTTTATTTGCACCAATGCCCTTTGGAAAGGCGTGGATCCATCTGTTTTTCTAGCTATGAGTAAATAGTTGTATAGACTAGGTTCTTTAGCCTTGATTAGGTAACCTGTCCAGGAACAGGAAAACTCTGAATTCAAACTAGGTTTATTCCGCTTAAAAATTAACCGTGACACACCCTGCTCGAGGCGGAGGGGCTAAGTAAATACATACATTCTCTGATTTTTTCAGGTGTAAATAAATTATAGTAGTTTTTTTTATTAAATTTGATTGTTTATTGAATTTTCGGTCTTGATTCATAAATTTTCGTTTTTTGTTAAAAAGTGTATTCAAAAAGAAAATAAAGTAATTGATTGTTATTAAATAGGCATAGTTATTTGAAATCATATAAGCCCTAGCAAATTATTAGTGTTGAATAGGAACACTTGAAACCATATAATCATGTACAAATGATTATTATTAAGCATAGAAATAACAAGAAAAGAAACTCTAGCTGTAGTCTTCCTATTTGGGGTGTACAATAAACACAATATCACTCCTCGAATAAAGGCATCAACTCAAGGGTCACTTTTTCAAGTATTACTAATATTGATAATTTTCAAATAGATCTATTCGACTGATTGATGGGACGCTAACGGGTATTACCACTCTGGGTGAGAATGAACCTGGGAGTAATGGCAATGAGATGGGGTCTTTATACTCCCCAGAGCTTAAGAACTGGAACTTCATACCAAATGCAGTTTAGTGTCATACCCTGGACACCCTCTTTTCGGGGAGCACCTTACCTTTCTTCTGAGGATGTAGTCTGCATGTTCTAAACCCCGCTTTAAAAAAGAAAGTAGACTGGTACAATATCTATACTTACATGCCTTCACTCCAAGGTAAATCCTCATCATTAAATTCATAAGAAATTATCTCATTGTTTTTAAAGATGGCAAAAGCAAAGGAAAAATGTGTACAGAGATTAGGATCGATGTCATTAACTAAATACTGCATATTTCCAGGTCTGTACTGAGCCCAATTTGTATAGTAACACCAAATCCTTCGACCGAAAGGTACTTGAGTAATGGAAGCATCTGAAAAAGTTTGATAGAAATTAAACTTTTACTATAATAATAATAATAATAATGATGATGATAATAATAATAATAATAAAACTGAAAGAATGTGGAAAGAAGGATAAGTACCTCGACCTTGCTAGGGAATTGAAAAAACTTTGGAACACGCAGGTAACAATTATACCAATTGTAATTGGTGCGTTTGGAACAGTAACTAAAGGATTACTAAAGGGACTCGAGGACTTGGAAGTTGGGGGACGGCATTATTGAGAACGGCCAGAATACTGAGAAGAGTCCCGGAGACTTGAGGAGAAAAAATCATCGGCAAACGCCGATGTGAAAATGAGTGAATAATAATAATAATATGACTGTATACAGAATATTGTACTCAAGCCTTTTGGTTTCATTGTCTAAACATGGAAATAAGAGTGCAATGTTAACATTGTAGAGCTTTAAAAGAAGAGTGACAAAACAAAACAAAAAATAGTGAACGATAACAGTTACAGGGAGAAATTGTAAAAATTAAGATTAACAGCTTTACTAAAAAGAAGAATGAAAAGTGATCTAATTGAAACTTTCAAATTAATGAAACTTCTAATTATGGTAGATATTTTGAAATATTTCTCCTCGAATTGAAAATTTACTGTCAAGTCAGATTGCAGAAGCTAAGTCTATAAACAAATTGAAAATTATTGTTGAGGTAAACGATTTGATCACGTAGCTACTGTGTGTGCTATCTTGGGTGTGATCGAATATGATGGTATATCAACCCGTCTAGAGTTATTTTATGCCTTGAGGTTAAGGAATCGTGTTCATTGTACGTTCATACTTACATTTTTGGGATGTTCTTTCTTAAGTATTTTTGTTTTGCTTTTTACTATTAATTTTCATCTGTTTTTTTGGGGGGGTGTTTTTTTTTGTACGCGATCCATATACGAATGATTTTTAAACTGATCTATTTGACCCATAGCTGGGACCCTAATAGGTACTACCACTCTGGGATTAATGACAATGAAGGAGCACTCCACACTCCCCAGATCTTCAGAATTGGAGCCTCAGTTTATACTTATCCAGGATAATTTTTTCTTGGTGATGGTGGGGGTCTTACTCTCCTGTAGCGGAAAGAACCAGCGTATTATAGGCAACACCAACCGTTTTAAGTTTGGTTTTGTTGTCTTTTCTATCATATCAACCCTTGTGGGTTATTTTATACGTGATCGTGTTTATATATCCAAGAGGTAACAGCCAGCTATGGAATATTGGAATCTTGTTTTGAGCTCCTAAGTGTTGACCCTTGAACTTGATTTGAACAATTGCTGATTTGCGATGTATTTTAAGTGTGGTAATAGATTTGGATTATGAAGAAATGTACATGTAATGACAGAGTTCGTTGTTGTTTCAATTGCGAAGAGAAAGGATCGACATATTGAGAAAGTTCGAGCACACACGCAGCTTCGATAGCAGTCGGCAAAGATATACTCCAAATCATCATATAAGTACCCGCGAGCCAACTCGCATACTTATGCACTCATCAGAGAATGACTCTAGCATTTCACAAAGTTGCTAATATGGCACGATGTTGGGCATTCGTTGTGTGGGTGTGAGTGAGTGCCAGTCAGAGGATTCCTTTGTCTGTTTTGGCGCGAAACCCATACAAAGGGCTTGCGCGCGAGATCTCCCACGAGACCGGAAGAGGATGAGGCAAGGTCTCAGAGTGAACAGAAGAAGGCAGACAAAAGAAGGGGGCAGTCAACAGAACAGGACAGTCAGTAGGAGAGAGCAGTCAACAGAAGTCGGGGGAAGCCGACGGTCAGAGAAAGGCGACTGCTAGGACCTGTGGACCCAGTGGCCGGGTTGGCCAAAGTGAGAGAAATGAGTCAGGGTTCCTGGTGGCTTTGTGGATATTTCGCTCAAATACACGCTCACGAGACCACCAAATTTTCTTAATAAATAAATAGATAAATCAAAAGAGAATTTTTTTCTAAAAATAGATTGATTTATTGACACGATTTTTCTTGCTGAAGGTTTTGTGAGTTATGGTAAAAATTTACCAAGGATACATAACACCAGACGAGGTGCTTTTGGCCCATGTGTTTTTGGCCCATGTGTTTTTGGCCCTCCCCCTTTTTATACGAGTAAGAATCCATTGAAAAATTATTTTAAAAATCAGAAAAAAAATTTTTTCTCTTCATTAAAAATTAGAAAAGATTTTTTTATGATGATGATGGCTATCAGAAAAGGTTGGTTAGTCTTATTGAAATGAATTTATGATATCAAAATAACGGTTTGTCGAGTTTTTGATTATATATATATATATATATATATATATATATATATATATATATATATACCGCTTGTGTGTGTGTGTATGCGTGTGTGTTTGCGTATGTATAGTAAGTCGTTTTCGTTAAAAATTACAAAGAAGTTTCTTTTTAATGATTTTTTTTATTGATGCCTTGTTGTTGTCTAACAAGATTTCTTAAGTCTGGTTGAATTTTATACGAAAATATAAAAGAGAGAGAGAGAGAGAGAGAGAGAGAGAGAGATACATACATACATACATACATACATACATACATACATACACCCTCTCACGGACAGGGACAAAGATAGAGATGAATGAAAAGACATTGTGATCCTCTGGTATCTATTTCGAATCAAGTCAAGTCGGTACAAGCTACTTGGAAATAATGATGCATGACAATCTTGCAACTCTCTCAGCGCTTGGTACAACTTGGGTATTCGTGCAAAATGTAATATTTAGAGGATATCAATACTTATCTACCGATCCATTTGCCTAATGAGTAGAGTGTTCACTAATAGTCTGGGAGGCCAGGGTTCAATCCCAGGTCGAGTCATACCAAAGACTCAAAAAATGGCACTTGATTCCACATTGCTTAGCACTCAGCATTATAAGGTAAGGATCAAGGGTTAAGTGGAGCAATCACGGGAATGGATTGGCGTCCTCCCCTACACCTTGGTGTATTAGCTATTGAAAAGGGAACTTTCAGGTCGCCCTCAAGTAAGGTCGCCAATTCTTCTTACTTTAATACTTATCTATCATTTGTTACTGTGCTCACATAAACTCTTTAAAACCAGCAGGCAAATGAAAATATTGGGAATAATGTCTTACCTGTCGTTGTAAATGGGATAAGCAAACCCACAAGAAATGCAATGTTTGCAGCCGAAATCATCTATAATAAATAAATAAATATAAATTTACTGTACTTTACTTAAATCTAAAATATCCATAAATTTCATAAAAATACAAGAGTAATTGACTTTTAATGAATTATATATGTTAAATTTTTGACATTCAGTATTTCTTATACTTCGGTTTATTTACTTTTAATGCAACCACTGGAATTTACTATTCTACGACCGATAATAAAAGGCGCTGATCGAAAAAAAATTACAATTTTAAACAAACATGTCCCAACGGATAAAATGTATTCATTGTTCCAGGAACAGAGTATAAAAAAGACGGTACAGAATGGTAAAAGTAAAAGTCTTACTTTTCTCTCATGGTTTCCATGGCGATGTGAAATACAGTAACTCGTCGGAGATAGAGACAAAAGTCTCTATTCTATTCAAAGAACAGCGGTGAAAAGATCCGAGGAAAATAAAGAAAGAATAAAGGATCTCTGTCTCCACCTGGCTTATGGACACGTGACATGCTAAGCTACGTCCTCAATCTAATGGAAGACAATTATTTTTGTTCCCTTACAATGCTTTGCAGAAAATCAAAATTAACCATATAAGCCTATGCCTTATTTCCCGCCCGATTACTCAATACCGCAATTTTGATTAACAATGGCTGACCATATCTAACAAAATCAAACATGAGTTGATGTACACTTCCATTTTAGGTCTTTAAGAAGTCACAAAGAGTTTCAATATTTTCCCATCACGAATAACACTGTTGATTAAAAATCTTTTTTCTTCTTCTTTCCTTTTTGTTCAACGGGATACTTTTTAATCATAAAATTTATGAATGTTTTTTTTGTATTTTTACTGGAAAATAAGAATAATTCCCCCTTTGTGTTTTAAAAGAAAACAGTAACAAAATGTACCTTAATTTTGCTCAATCAAAGACTCTAAAATAGTTATTCTTAAATAGATAAAATATTTAGATATCAGTGATGTCAATTTTTATTTATCTAGTGATAATTATAATTATTATTTACAATAAAAGAATACGTTGGTAATAAATAAAATAACTATAAATTACATAGTAATAAATAGGAGGGTAATATTATCTTGTCTTTATATCGTAATTATTATAAGTAATTACTATTAAAAAATATATGAAATAAATAATTTTATTATAAATAAAATAGTAATGAATATGATAGTAATAAATAATATTGTTATAAAGAAGACCAATAAATAGAATTGTAATAAATAAGATGGTAAGAAATAGGATGGTAAGAAATATAATGGTAATATAAGACAAAAACAAATAAGATGATAGTAAATAGGATTACGATTTTTAAAAAAGGCGGTAATAAATAGTATTGTACTAAATAAGACAGTAATAAAGAGGACTGTAATAAATAAGATAGTTATATAAAAGATTGTGAGGAACATGACGGTAATGAATAGGATTGTAATAAATAAGACGGTAAGAAATATGATGGAAATAAATAACATGATAATAAACAGAGCTGTAATGGATAAGAGAGTAACAAATAAGACGGTAATGAATAACACAGAGATAAATAGGACGGTAATAAATAGAAAAGTAATAAAGAAGACGTTAATGAATAGGATTGTAATAAACAAAACGGTAATAAATTGTATTTATCGAGCAATTATTATCTTTTATCTTATATTAGATGAAGTGTTGTTAACAATAATCAAGTTTTGATTCGTATTTCTTTCACCTAAATTTTGGTTGTTTTTTATAGCAAATACTCAGGTCATTATTCTACGGTTATCAGTAAACTGACCAGAAAAAAAAAGGAAGAAGCCCTTTATAATCATATAAACTCTCTCTTCATCCTAGCCAACTCTCCATCTCTCGGTGTATGGACAAAAAGTTTGACGGTAATTATACAAGCAATATTGAACAAGTTCTGGAGGCAACACCGCACAAAACAGCAGCTATACGGCCACTGACCACCCATCACGAAAACTATCCAAGTTAGACAAACCAGACATGCGAGACACTGCTGGAGAGGTAAGGACGAACTCGTAAGTGATATACTCCTGTGGACCCCTTAACATGGACGAGCAAAGGCTGGACGATCAGCGAGAACCTATATATAACAGGTCTGTGCCGATACAGAGTGTAGCATTGAAGACCTACCGGGAGCGATGGACGATTGAGACGGATGGCGAGAGAGGGTCAGGGAGATCAGTGCTGGTGACGCGACATGATGATTAGGATGATGTTTTTACGAACATTAGTATCATCAGTAGAAGTAATATTATCTTGAATTGAAAGAAATATTGTTTATTTTATCAAATAATCTGATTTGCTTATTTGTTTGTTTGTTTGTTTGGGTTTTATGGCATATCAACCTTTGTAGCTTAATTAATGCTAAATCAATTCTTATACAAATAAAGAGTCCTATTTCAAACAATTCAGTTAAGCATGAGTACATAGTTTAATTATCAAAAACAGTTCTATTTTAAGCTATTCAGTTTAGTAAGTTCTAATTCAAACAATTCAGTTTAAAATAAGTATAGTTTTTGCTTAAACACAGTTAAATGTCAACAGTTCTATTTCAAACAATTCAGTTCAGCATACAAAAATAGTTCCATTTCAAACAAATCAGCTCAGTATAAGCACGTAGTTTAAATGTCAAAACAGTTCTATTTCAAACAATTCAGTTAAACATGAGTACACAGTTTAATTATCAAAAACAGTTCTATTTTAAGCTATTCAGTTTAGTAAGTTCTAATTCAAACAATTCAGTTTAAAATAAGTATAGTTTTTGTTTACACACAGTTAAATGTCAACAGTTCTATTTCAAACAATTCAGTTCAGCATACAAAAATAGTTCCATTTCAAACAAATCAGCTCAGTATAAGCACGTAGTTTAAATGTCAAAACAGTTCTATTTCAAACAATTCAGTTAAACATGAGTACACAGTTTAATTATCAAAAACAGTTCTATTTTAAGCTATTCAGTTTAGTAAGTTCTAATTCAAACAATTCAGTTTAAAATAAGTATAGTTTTTGTTTACACACAGTTAAATGTCAACAGTTCTATTTCAAACAATTCAGTTCAGCATACAAAAATAGTTCCATTTCAAACAAATCAGCTCAGTATAAGCACGTAGTTTAAATGTCAAAACAGTTCTATTTCAAACAATTCAGTTTAGCATAAGTACGCGGTTTAGTTCTATTTGACGCATTAATAGGGCCCTATCAGGTGCTTCCACTCCGGGCTAGAGTGGACCTGAGAGTGATGTTAATGAAGGGGTTCTCCGCATTCCCCAAAGCTCCAGCATTACTGGAACCTCACCATCAGATTGTTTAATGTCATATCCAGGATACTTGTTGGTGGGGGTCTTACCCCTCTGGAGAGAAGCAGTCGGTGTATTTTACAGCCCCAGTCGATTGGGCAACAAATAATCTGAATCACATTGATTATAATTTACTATGATACAAAAATAATATCAATTAATAACTATATAAAAATAATATATAGCATTTAAAAATCATTATTTCTTTTTATTTATAAAAACGTTATTTATGAATTATCATTCAAATTTATATCTCACAAATGTAAACAGAAAAAAAATGTTACTTTTTATATGTTCAAAATAAGAGTGATCGATTAAAAGATAGAAATGCGGGTTTGTTTGCTGGACAAATTACATCTTTTTTTTTAATAACACGCTATTTTTATGGACTCTCACAGGTTGCGTATAAACATAGAAATTGACAAATTGACTCACTCCAAAAACAAGATTAATATTCTGTTTATTGTATTCAAAATATGTGTAACCATGTCAAAGTTACGTTACCTCAGTTTCATAATTAATGTTATATACGGAGTATGAAATTTTGATGCAAATGTAACAGAACTAATGGAAAATAGGGAGTATTTCTTTATTTTTTTATTTTATTCCTTTATTTTATTTTATTTTTTTTTGTAAATATTGTGGAAAGACACAATGTTTTTCAAAAAGGATTTATGTCATATCGCACATTATTTAGAACAAATATTATGGCGTTATATATATATATATATATATATATATATATATATATATATATATATATACTAATCTAATATCTACCAGCATTCACGGTATCAGAAAAAAAGAAAAAAAAATGCCAGGAACAAGAGATAAGAGTATCTCGAATCACCACCCGGGGGAAAAAGAAAAAATATTATAGGTCAAAAAGAAAGAAAAGGCCAACCTCGTCCGACCCCTTGAAAAAAAATCAAGGGATATGCAGTCAGTTGGTCAAAAGAAAACTAAAACCTTCCGTGAATCCTGCAATGCTACAATTACAAGAGTGCTCAACACGACTGGAGCCAATTATAAAATTAACTTAAGATTTCCGACTCGCGATTTAAGTTAATTTTATGTATATATATATATATATATATATACAAATTGGTGTTGACTCACACACACACTCACAAACATATATATATATATAAATTGATGTTGACACACACACACACACACACACATATATATAAACCAATATGAGAATAGTAATTCTAATAAATCAATATGTCATGACTATTATATCTACAACTTAATCCGGTTCTAATAGGCAACTATGTACAGCCAATTTGAATTAAAATTAACAATTTTGACAGGTATCTTCTTTCATCTTTTAATTTTTAGTCATGCTAAAATTTAAAACCTGAAAGAAAATACCAACCAAAATTATTAATGATAATGATCGACCACGAATCATCTAAAGAAAAATCATATTAAATTAAAATTCATTTGGTATGTTAGAAAATGTTTGCGATTGCTCTGAATTTATCGATTTGTTTTCCGAAAAATTTAAAGAAATATGTTTATCACAAAGAAACTTACCTTTCTGTCTAACAGTTTGCAATTTGATGATTTTGTAGACGAAAGTCAGGAGTTTCTTGTTTAGTCAAATACACTTGTTCACAAATGGACAATCGCTACGGAACCTCAGCGATAAGAAATAATTCAAGTTGGATAAACAGGCCTCTTTATATTTTCGAACACTGTAAAATAAAATCAACATTACATAAATATAAAATAAAAGAAAATAAGATAAATTAACTTGTTTGATATATTTATCTTTTCTGAAAGGTCCCGTTAAGTTATTTTGTTTGTATTTTTTGAAATATTTTTCTACACTTTTTGTGATCTTGATCGTTTTGTTTTTAACACGTTTTGGTATTTTAACAAAAGCTGATTGATTCCATCAAAGATCTAAAAGAGATTGGGGTGGGGAATAAGAAGGAAAGGCGTCTTTTATTCCCTTTTCAATAATTTCTTTATGATTTGTTTTATGACATTTTTTTCTTTTTTCTATTTTTTGTTGTTTGGGGGGTGCGGAATCTTATTCAACTGAAATACTGACTTTCAAAAAAACTCTATAAATATATATTACTCAACTTTTTTATTACCCTTCAAAAAAGAAGTTGCTGGATTTTAATCCTTCCTAATCTCTATTTAAAATTTCAGTAAATAATAATTTTCATTTTAATTTCTGGATTTTCCGGTTTCTCTCATTCATTCACGTTTTACCTTGATAAATTCATTTCATTCAATTGCGATTATATTTGTATGAGAGTTTATTTCAAATTGTTCCTTCTTTTATTTCTTTGATTTCTTTAAGCCTATCCGCGTTCATTTTTACGTGGCTGGTAATAAAGTAACCAGTGAAAAGTCACAGGAAAAGTCATAATTTCGGTTACCGGAAAAAATAAAATTAATTTATGGTGGTCAGTTGGGGTTAAATTTCATTTTTTAAAATATGCCTTTGATTCGAGTGAAACGTAAGGGATTTTTCGAATAAACACCTTTGATTTAATATTGTTTTCCCCGTGACTTTTTCCAGTGACTTTTATTCTTTGACTTTTTAAAATCTGTATTCTATTTTTTAATTGTATTTAATTAATCATAATTGATTTTTATACTTACCTTCCTTTCATTGGATTATCACCTTTAATAACAATAAGCGAACACCATCTAACAAGTGGAGATGAAAGAAAAAAAAAAGAGTATTTCAGACGAGCGAGAAAACTTCTCGAAACCAACAGGAGTAGGAATCTCATTAAAGGGATAAACACCTGCGCTGTCCCCCTTGTAAGATACTCGGGACCATTCTTAAAATGAACAAGGGAAGAACTTCAACAAATGAACCAGAGGACAAGAAAGCTAGTGACAATGCACAAGTCTTTACACCCGAGAAATGATAAAGACAGACTATATGTGTCAAGAAAAGAAGGAGGACGCCAGTATTGAAGATAGTGTGTATGCATCGATACGAGGACTTGAAGACTACATAAAAAAGAGCAAAGAAAGGTTAATTACACTGACCAGACACAGCACAAACAACATTATGATTAACAGAAGAACAATAACTGAGGGAAAATGGGAAGAAAAACAACCGTATGGATATTTCAAGAGACAAATTGACGAACTCTCACACGAGAAAACTTAGACATGGCTAAGAAAAGGGAAACCTTAAGGAAGAAACAGAATCTCTTCGAACAGCAACACAAAAGAACGCCATAAGGACCAACTATGTTAAAGCGAAAATAGATTAGACACGATAGAATAGCAAGTGTAGGTTATATGGTAATAGAGACGAAACGATTAATCACATAATAAGTGAATGCAGTAAATTCTACAAAAAGAGCTCAAGACTAGACACAATTGAATGGGGAAAGTGATACACTGGGAATTATGCAAGAAACTGAAATTTGACCATACAACTAAATGGTATATGCACAAACCTGAACCAGTCTTGAAGAATGAGGCTCATAAAGTTCTCTGGTATTTTGAGATATAAACAGATTACATACTCTCGGCCAGAAGATCAGATCTAGAGATGATTAACAAGAAAAAGATAACCTGCTGAATAGTAGACTTTTCCTTCCCGGCGAACCACAAAGTGAAAATCAATCAAGAAAATCAATCAAGAAAATCAAGAAAAGCTGTGGAACATGAGGGGGACAGTAGTACTAATTGTAATTGGTGCACTCGGAACGATCCCTAAAGACTTAGCAAGAAGGCTGAAAAATTTAGAAATCGAAGGACGAACCGAAACCATCTATTGTTGAGATCAGCCAGAATACTAAGAAGAGTCCTGGAAACTTGAGGAGACTTGCTGTCACTCGGACTGCTGTGAAAAACTATAATTAAACGCTGGTGTGAAAAGCTCGCAAGGAGTGAAATAATGATCATGTCAAAGTAAAAATTGATAATACAAATAATAATAATAATAATCATAATAGGTTACGTGGAGACAGAGACGAAACAGTTAATTTACATAATAAGTGAATGCAACAAACTAGCACGAAAGGAATACAAGACAAGTTACGATTGGGTTGGAAAGGTTATCTGCGGGGAATTGTGCAAGAAACTGGAATTTCGCCATACAATCAAATGGTATATGCACAAATCAGAATCTATTCCAATAAAATGAAACGCCTAAAATTCTTTGGTACTTTAAGGTACAAGCGGGTCGGTAAATCACGGTTAGAAGGCCATACCTAGTGTTAATTAAATAGAAAAATCTCAAGTGGATTTTGCCGTTCTAGCAAACGATAGAGTGGAACTAAAAGAAAGAGAAAATATACACAAATACCTGGATCTTGCTAGAGAACTGAAAGTTAAGTAAAAATGAAAGTGACAGTGATACCAACGTTGTTAGAGTCCTTGGAACAATCCCAAAAAATCTGGAAAAGATACTGGGTGAAATAGAGATTAGAAGAAGAACTGAAACTATTCAGACCGCAACGCTACTAAAATCGGCTAAGATACTTCGAAGAGTCCTGGAGAACTAAGGAGACTTGCTGTCACTCAGACTCCAGTGAAAAATCACAAGTTAGAGCTGATGTGAAAAACTGGTAGGATTAAGATAATAAACTGAAACTCAATAGAATTGTTTATTTCCCCAAATCACGAACTTATCAACATCAAGGAGTCACAGACCCATAGGGAAATTCTTCTCTCACTAACGACAATTGAACACAAAACATTTTTCTTATTGATCTTATCTTCATCCATATGTTTGTGTGAGTGTGTTTCCCTGCTCCTCATGTTTCCCTCTCCTCATGTTTGTCATGAAAAAGTCTTTTGAAAAGTTACTTTCATTAACCTACTTTTTTTTACACACACCCAAATATAACGTATTAAACAGTCCTACAACCGTGGGCGTATATTTTATTTGACTAACGGTAAATTATTCGTCAACTTAAAGCCAAATATTGATGTTATTTGGACAAAACCCCGGTAAACAGGGAATTATATATATATATAGAGAGAGAGAGAGAGAAAGAAAGAAAGAGAGAGAGAGAGTGAACTGAAGCGCAAATGGTGTGACGGTTATGGTGCACTCGGAACGATCCCTAAAGACTTAGCAAGAAGGCTGAAAAATTTAGAAATCGAAGGACGAACCGAAACCATCTATTGTTGAGATCAGCCAGAATACTAAGAAGAGTCCTGGAAACTTGAGGAGACTTGAGGAGACCAGATATGGTCGTAAATGTATCCGAGTTCAAATACTTAACGAAGCTATTTGCAAATACTTTTTGGAAAGGTATAAATCCAACAATACTCTTTCCAGCTAAGAGTGAATTAGTTGGGTAGACTGTGCTCTTTAAACCTGTTGCCCTATCCCTACCCGAAACACGCTACATTCGTTTGGTTTGGTTTTATGGCATATCAACCATTGTTGGGTAATTAATGCAAAATCCTGCTTTTACATTTATATTAGATATATGATTTGTAAATAAATTTGCTAGATACACATTGTTAAATGATTAAACAGTTTAATTTCTAACAATTCAATTTAGCGTAAGTCCCCGAAGTTAAATGGTTCCAAGTATTGCAATGCATAATCATATTTACCAACCCCTCCGCTGGGGCAGGATATGACACAAGGTCAATTTTTAAGCGGAGTTTAACAGGTTTGAATTCAGAGTTTTCCTTCCCCTAGACTAGTTGCCTCATCTAGGCTGAAGAACCTAGTCTGCCCTACTATTTACCCATAGCTGGAGGGAGAATAATTGGATTCATACCTTTCCCAAGCGTATTAGTACTATGTGAAATGCAATCAGTCAGGTCCAGGATTTGAACTCTTTTCGCCGTGTCCATATCCTGCGACGATAACCATTACACCACGGGCACCTCCATTTATTGCAATGCATAATTAACAATTCAATTAAAAATCAGTCAATTATTTACACACAGTTAAAAGATCTAACAGTTCTATTTCAAACAATTAAATTTATCATGTCATTTCTTTGCACTTAGTTTAAATGTCTATTTGACCCATATATAGAATACATTCTGGTACTACCACTTTGGGCCAGAGTGGACCTTAGAGCAATGGCAGTGAAGGGGTACTCTGCATTCTCCAAAAGTCCAGCGCTACTGGAGCCTCACTATCAGATTGTTTACTATCATAACCAAAACACTTGTTGAGGGTCGGGGGTCTTACTCATCTGCAGAGATGTAGTCGGTGTATCCTACAGCCTCGGCTGTCTAGGCTGTAAACAAGTGGATACCCAGCCACTAAACCAGGTTGCGAGATTAGAATAATGTAAGGCGAAACTGAATTAGTCAAACATTTTTGTTTGATTTGGTTCATTATATCAACTCCTTATGGATTATCTAATGCTTAGATTTGATTCATTTTTCCATGCTTGATTGCAATCATAACTATATTTTCAATGTTCCATTATATATCTTTTAAATTACATTTTTTCATACGTCTATACTAAGTTGTTTGCACACATTCCTATCTGATTCTGTAGCATTACGGCACCCTCTAAGAGGTTGTAATGATACCCTCTAAACTATCAGCCTGATCGTGGTAACCTCACAGACAAAAAGAAATCAAACGCAAAACGCTTCCGTTTATTTTGTATGTACAAAATTTATTTGTTGTCGAATTCCGTTTTTAGCAGTCAACCCCAAAATATCGATAGAGAGAAAGAAGCTTGTTCCAGCAGAGGTATATAAGGCGAGAGATGAAAGAGAGGCGACAGACGACTTTTTGTTTATTTTCTGCTCATCGGCTGTTTTGTACATGGTTATTCTATATGACCGCTCTCTTTCTGCCTTCGCCCCTCCTTGGCATCACCCTCTTCTCTTAGAATCCGTCCCTAAAAATTATTTATAATGTAATCAACCTTCCTAAAGTGACATGTAACTGCCAAGTCACAAATATCAGTTGATTCTAAAAGATTGATAGGGCTATGAGTTTGTTTTGTTTTTTGTTTTGTTTTTAAGCTAAATTTACTTGTCAATTTGATTAAGTAAAAACGCTGAACGACTTGTGATCAGTTTACTTTCAAACATTCCTTCTATCTCCGGTTCACATCGGTCAACCGAATGTTAGATAATATCCGAGGGATTTCGGTTCATGCCTTTGAGTTTAGTTAGGCTGAGAACCTTTCGGCTCAGCACATGGGTTAGTTAGGTGCAACATTGAGGCAGGTGTTAACGCGGGCGCGCGCGGGCGGATGGAGGTGTCACTCAGATGTCATAATAGTCCGAGACGAAACGCGGTGACTGGGTGCGGGTGACATCACGCACCGGAAGCGCGCGGGGGGTTGTGTGAGAATTTGAAGAAAGTAAGAGTTGGAAACTAGACACCAAACGAGAAGGATCGACTTTTGGAGCTCGCAGACGCGAGGCGAACGTGCGCCCTAATGGGGCCGCTCGAGACGGGGGCCAAATGAATAAGACAGCATAGAAGATTGTGTCTCTCCTCCTTACGTCGAAACCTTTAACTCAAAGTTAATAAAAAGGTTTCGTACCTGAACAAGAAGTCGTAATGTGTTTTCGAATTCCGAGATTCCTATGTTCTTTATCTGGGGCTGTAGAATACACTGACTACTTCTCTGCAGAGGGGTGAGACCCCCCCTAACGAGTGTCCTGGATATGACACTAAACAATCTGATGGTGAGGTTCCAGCAGTGCTGGAGCTTTGGGGAATGCGGAGTACCCCTTCATTGCCATCACTCCTAGGTCCACTCTGGCCCGGAGTGGTAGCACCTGATAAGAGTCCTATCTATGGGTTAAATAGAACTAACAGCATACTTATGCTAAAATGAATTCTTAGAGTAAACTGAATTGCTTGAAATAGAAATGTTTTTGACAATTAAACCGTACTTACATTTAAACTGTGTGCTTACGCTTAAATGAATTATTTGAAATAGAACTGTTTTTCGACATTAAAACTGTATTTACACTTAACTGAATTGTTACATATAACTGCTTGAATAGTTTGAAATAGAAATGTTCTTGACAATTAAAATGTATACTTATGTTAAACTGAATTGTTTTAAATAGAACAGATTATTTACATAAAAATGGATTTGGCGTTAAATAACCTACAAAGGTTGATATGCCATAAAACCCACCAAACCAAACCTATGTTCTTTATATGTTCTATAGTAATGAGCATTATATGCCCATTTCGCACATGGCAATATTCGTGTGTATGGCTATGTAACACTAAGTTAAGAATCATCGTACTAAGTTAATACTTGAATAGGCGACCGCTTGCTTATTAGCTTTGACCATGCCACGTCCAAGCAAAATCTTCATGCGATAAATGTTAAAGAATGAAAAACCCGTTTTCACCTTTTTTTCTGTCAAGTCATGTTCGAACAGTCCTGTTTTCGTAAAGGGCTCTCCCAGAAGAACATACCGAGTTGGTTCCCCATTTTGTATGTTCTCCATTATGTATCTTCCCCATTTTTCTCTCGGGAAAACGTACAGAGTTGGTTCCCCATTGCTTTGTTCAGGTTTTGAATTCAGAATTTTTTCTTCTCCTAAACCGGTTGCCCTGCCGAGAGAACCTAGTCTGCCCTACTGAGGGGGAGAAGAAGAGATGAAAATATGATTTTCTCGCGAGCATTAGCTTGATATGAAATGTAAGTACCCACGTCCAGAATTTGAATTTAGGCCGTGAAGTTCATTTTCTTCGATGTTACCACCATACAACCCGGGCTTCTAAAAAGTATCTTAATTAAATTAAAATATGACAAAAATCTTATAAATTAGTGACAATAGTATCATTTTTCGTTATGAGTTGGGGTTCGGGAAATATCTTTATAGAAAGTAAATGTTTTTCGTATTCAAATGGTATTTTTTTGTTTTTAGGGTTTGGAAAAGTAGATATTTTTAGCAACCAAAAGACGTGTCATTTGTTAGTAAATCTGAAGATTATCGCAATTTATTGCATAATGAATAGATTTTACTGCATCCTTACATTATAAGCATTATGTCTACAACTAGATTCGTTAGTAATTTATTACGATGAACAATCACTTGGGATTATTATCAGTTTTTTTTTTCTGTTGTTGTAATGTTTTTAAATTGTTCAGTGGAACCTAGAAATGACAGGGTTATTTATGTACGTACTTGTTATATAACTTTAAAAAAAACTTTTAAAAAAATCTTGGATTGGAAGAGCAATTAATCTAAAAAAACAAATTAATGAAATTCTTAAAATATTTGTACTTTTTCTTTTCTTTTTCCCCTTTTATTTATTCATTTCTAAATATTTTAAATCCAATTTCTATTACTTAACCGCAATGAATCTTCAAGCTAGAAAATAAATTTAATTGAAAAAACAAATCAGTTAATATAACTGATTCAGATAATTACGTACCAATATTTAACTAAAGTTTATTGATGTTGAGTTTGATGAATCTTTTTCTATCTTCTCTGTTATTGTGAATTCAGCATCTTTGTTAAAGTCATAGTCTGTTAAGAAGAAATTATATTGAAATATGTATAAAACTTTGGTCTCAAAAGAAAAGCGTGGACTGCAATTGACAAGTTAATGATCATATGGAAATTCAATCTCTCTGATAAAATAAAACGGCAATTCTTCCAATCTGTAACCGTTTCAGTACTATTGTATGGACTCACATAACACTTGATGAAAAAGCTTGATGGAAACTCCACAAGAAGACTGCATGCTGTTTTGAACAAATCCAGGAAGCAGCAAACCATAAAACAACTGTTGTACGTCTACTTATCTTCTATCTCACAAACCATCCAAGTAAGGCGGACAAGACATGCTGAGCACTGCTAGGGAAGTAAGAACGAGCTCATAAGTGACGTTTTCCATGGGACTCCTACACATGGACACACCAGTGTTGGCCGAATGGCAAAAAAACATTTCACAGCACAGTGCGGATATTGGATTCCGTCTAGAGGAATTTCCAAGAGCGATCGCCAATTGGGACGAACGGTGAGAGAGAGAGAGAGAGTGTGTGTGTTTGAAAGAGAGAGTATGTATGAAAGAGAGAGAGAGAGAGAGAGAGAGAGATAGTCAAGACAATCCGTACCATCAGCATTTATTCAAAAATTGAAAGGCTATTCCTATTTCCATACATATTGCATGGCGTTACGAGTGCATCCTAAAAGGTAAATGATGTTTTTGTAATTACACTTTGATTCATGGCAAATTTTAAAGGTCCTATTTTTACAACTTGTGAATGAATAGGTGCTTCTACTTTTGTGTGGTTGGCAAAATTTTATAATTTTCTTCGCATATCTATTTTTGATAACTTTTGTTATTTAAGATTTTATTATTTGCAATCATATCTCTCAGAGTTCTAGGCCTACGATATACAAACAGAGCTGGTTCTAGATATCTCTTAACTCGGGTTTTATTTTAAGGATTTGTTACGGGGTGGGGGGAGCGTGAATGTTGTAGTGAATTGTGTATAACGAGCTTGTAACGAAATGTTCAATGTTGTAGCAGTGAAGTTTTCTTGGTAGTGTGATGAAAAGGCTAATTCTAAAAGAAATTTTATGTAAAACAGGCGAATGCAAAACAAACAACAGGAATTTGAGCTGAAAGCGACGTTGACTATTTATATATTATTTTTACTAATAAGCAACAATTTACAAAAGATGTGCTGTGTGTGTATTAATCATTTTATACGTACAGTCAACGTAAATATTTTAATATTCTTTTTAAATGCATACTAACGTGTCAGTCCTGACATAAGGACAAAATTTATCGTCATGGAATTTTGGGTTTGATACATGTTTTCGTCTATAGCCAAAGACTGCTTTTAACTAGGGCTGAGAGTTTTCCCCTATTTATACTCTCAGGCTTTCTTTTTTAGGGTAAAATAAGGAAAAGTTACTTCTGGAAACAATGACATACGTGGGTCTTTTTCTATTTTTAGATTTG